>JAZKJV010001128.1:0-490806 GCA_037367405.1 Ottelia alismoides | reverse complement strand
TCAATCGGGCTACAAGGTCATCAAATCGATGATTCCAGGAGAGGAGGCAACCGGGGGCTCAATCTGCTCAGCCACTCGAGCAGAGGCAGGAAATTTTAAATCCAAGCTTAGAGTAGCATGTATCTTCGGTATGCCTAGAATGATGGCAAATATGCAGGGATGACGAACACAACCTCATCTACCATGAAGTCCTCGTCCACGAAACTGAGAAGAGTCTCCTCGACCTCAAGAGGCTGCCATCACTAAAGAAGTCTGACTGGCAGTAGAAGATGGAGCAGTGATCCGACTGAGCCTGCGGAAGTCTTCCTCCATAGGAGGAATAGTAGAGTCTGCCAAAATCTGGGAACGGGTTGCCTCATACTCAGGATCAAGGGCTGCCGCGAATAAACCAACCATTATAGCATTCCTATAAGTCTTATGCTACTCAGGAGTAGATGTGAGAGACATGAAGCTATAGAGATTCTCGAACATCCCACGCAAGGATATATATAGCGAGTGAAGAGTGCGTCCATTCTGCTTAATAGTAAAGATATCATGCTGGAGTTGCGGAATCTTTATCACATTCTTTGTCTGAGAATAAGTAGCAGCGAGAATATCCCACATGCCTTGATTGTGGGCCGATAGAGTATATCATTGGTGATCTCTATTGTCAATGTGCCTAAAAAGCCAAACTTTGGCATATGCATCATCTGCCTCCCATGAGGCGTTAATCCCCAGTTTTCTCAACCGGGTCTTTCTCAGTAAGAATATGTTTCTTACATGTAGACTTCATCATGCTCATAAACTATATAGCCTACAGTTCATAGTTTGACCCCTCCATCTTTACTATAGGCACAGGACCTCTGAAGGCGCTTGTGGAGGGGATATCTACCTTACTTTCTGACATGACGGGACATAAGGAGATTTAATTGCATATGTAGACTTATGCAACCAATCTCATCAAGGGATAAAGCTCGACGACGGTGTCCTCCTCTTAAACGGGAAGAGTGGCGGCACCCCTTGAAGCGAGTAGATGCAACCGGTCAAAGAGCGAGGGTCGCAAGTGGTGGTGCGCAAAGGTCGCGATGCAGGCCATACGGTGGAAGGAGGTTGGCCAGCGGGGGCCGTAGGGGCCTAGCAGAGCCCAGCGACGATGATGGGGAGCCTACAAGGGCCTGGAAGGGGCCGCAGGGACCTAGCGACGGTTGTGGGCCCCGCGAGGGAGAGGGGAGGGGCCTCGCAATTGGGCAGCAGGGGTGCGAAGTCCTGCGGGGGCTAGGCAGTGGGAAGCCCCAGGCGGTGCGCGTGAAGGAGAGGATTGAGGTGGGGTTTAGGGTTAGGATTTCGGTACAGGAGCTCCGGTCTAGGATCGTCGCTCTGATACCATGTTGGGAAAAATATAAAGAGTTGTTTATTCCTTGGGCCCTATGCTATCTTATATAGGGAGAAGCCTATGGGCAATTTACATAAAGTGGACAGAAAAACAAGAAAATATATAAACGATACACATATATGAAATATATCTCTACAATAGATAGTGGAGATCTAGGGTCGCCTACGTAGTAGATGCCAAGAGGCGGGGGAGGGGGTGGTAGGGGAGCTTGCTTTTGGAAATCCCAAGGTGTGTGTTGGAACCATGAGATCTCAGGGAAGTTCTTCGGCAACATGGTCGGTGGACAAGCCTTTGTGTTTTCGTGTTTTGGGTCCCTCCCTTCTTGGTCTATTCCTTCTTGTGTTGCCTAGGTATTTATGGCGCAGATCTCGAAGTGGCAGCACAAGGCTAGAAAGGGAGGGTATGGTTCCGATAGCCGCCTATTATAGACTGGAGAATGTGATGGAGATATGGCCCTTCATCCCTCTTCTTCTTCTTCTTTGAGAACTCCGGCTGGAGGGAGGTGGAGCGAGAGCACCGCATGGAGGTTTCAAGTTGAACCCGTCGCCTTGAACTTGAGTAGGGTTCTCGTAGGAGAACCCTTGTCGCCATGTGCTTCTTATATAGACCCACAGACAAACCGAAGTCCCACTTATAGATGATGTGAGACTAAACATGAGAGAAGGATAATTGGATCTTGGAGAGATCCAATTACACATCTATTACATACTTTATCAAGACTTTTTTTCTGCTTGCGTTAAAATATTTTATCCTGATAATGCTCTTAAGTTCATGCAGAAAGATTTGGTCAACTTCTTTGATTCTTAAGGAACCATCCATCAGACATCATGTCCGCATACCCTCACAACAAATAGTATTGCGGAAAGGAAACTTCATCATCTTCTTAACATCGCACGTACTTCACTTGCTCATGTGAAAGTTCCCACAAATTTTTGGGCTGATGATATTCTCACTACAGCTTATTTGCTTAATCAGATTCCCTCCATATCAGGAGTTTCTTCTCCCATTCTCATTGCTTTATCCTGGTGATAAGCCATTTCCGCAACCATTTTGTGTTTTTAGTTGCACTTGTTTTGTTTAAATATATCATGCTAAATATAAGCTTTCTCCTCTTGCAATCAAATGCATATGTTCGGGGTATTCAAGAACCCAAAAGGGTTAATGTTATGATGCATTTGGCCATCAGTATGTTGTCTCTAAAGATGTTAAATCCTTTGAAAAGATTGATTTCTATACCAATTGTGTTGGACATATCCATTTTGGAGTTCCCTACTCCACTACAGGTTTGCCAAAGGAGGGAGAAACATGCATCTGAGATGGTTCCCTTACCTATTCCGATAAATTTGAAAGTTGATGACCATGCAACTAATGTTCACTCATACGATGCTACTTCGGATCATACAAATTCAAATGGTTCCTCTTCCTCTAGTGAACTTCATATTGCCTTAAGGAAGCTCAAAAGGTAATGTACTCTACATCTTACGTCTAAATTTATTTGTACTGATGGATTATCTAGATGTGACAGGACATTTAAAGATGTTCTTATAGTTGTACCTCTTCCACAAAATCATCATAAAGATCTTTAGCATATGGGTTGGAAGCAAGCTATGGATGAGGAGATGGATGCTCCTGTCTCAAGAGGCACTTGGGATCTTGTGCCTTGTCGTACATGTGTTGCTTCTATAGCTTGTAGATGCATCTTCATGATCAAACAAGCTCCAGATGTATCGATAGACAGACTAAAGGCCCAAGTAGTAGCCAAGGGATTCCAAACTTATGGCATAGATTACTTTAAGAACTTGAGGGTTTTAGGTTTCATTGTCACTTTATTCAAGATGTAATACTCTGCATATCTCCATGGACCTTCAACTTGCAGATACACTCCCCAAGGCTCTGTCAAAGAAACTTATATCATGGTTGATTTCCAAGTTGGGCATGATTCGATAGATATGCTCTAACTTGAGAGGGGAGTGTTGAATCTATTAGATATCTTTTCTTTATTTTATTGAGCCATACTTCTATTTTAAACTTTTTAGGGTCTTTTATGTAATTATATGTCTTAGGATCTGAGGTTTCAACTCCATATAAGAAACCTTATCCCTTGAATAAAATTATCTTATTCATTCCCATCAACCGTTCTTCACAAAGTTGAAGGTCTTGGACCCGCCCTCAGCTACCTTCTCATTTTTGTCACCCTTTTCGAATTTAGAAGGCATTCCATTCCCCAATACTAGTCAGAGGAAAGGAACCACATATAGGATGATGGAGTAAATACCTTTCTGGAACATGGATGATGCTCGCCCACTTTTCGCTGCATATCATGATAGGAAGAAATTTTTGTACATGCCCTTGAGCATCCTATAAAGTAGGTCATTGTCCTCCCCACTAAAACCTTACCGCCACTTTATCAGCATAGCTATGTTCATCTCCTTTAAATTAAACACCCACAGATCATCCTCATCCATTGGCCCTTAGCTATCGTGTCAAAATCATCCATAAGAATTTCCCCATAAAACTCCCAACCGTTATAACATCCCCCCCCCCCACTAAGAGCTCTTGTGCAGATATCTCAAAATGAGTGACATCAGTAACACCAACCTACCTCAACATGATAGGCATCTCACCTTTCAACATGCCAATTGACCTTGGTAATCCATATATATTCAATTTTCCAACCACAATCAGACCTCGACCTCAAGGAAGACATACACCAACAAATTTGTGTGTTCATCACGCAACCTACTAGCCCTTTAACCCAAGCGATACCAGTTGAGAAATCTATCGTGCCTACTAAATTGCAAGAATTAGCCCACCACATTCATCCCCAACTCTTATTACCTCTAACCAACTTACCAACCACCTCAAAAGAATTGAAGAAGTTCCTACTCTACCTACCATTAGCCAATCTGGTGGAAGAACGTCATTATCACATCACGTTTCTTCAGCCAAGCATCCATGTTACACTCTAATGCTCGCCAATTTCTTCTTCGTTGACCATATTCTACTAAGCACATCTTACCCCCATCTCGTTCCTAGTATCCTCCACTATATCAAGTCTATCAAAAATTACATGCATATCTTCCCTCATTTGTACTCTCTGATGTCGAACGTGCCAAGTAAACTCATAGAGCTCATTTCTCAGCGTAGTAATCTTCAAAAAAATGAATGTAGTGATGTCTTAAAGTGCCTTAACCTTCAAATTTTCTTCACCATTTCTCTAAACCATGCCCCCCGATAATGAAGCCTTTCTACTCTTTACATCGACATCCCTGGAAACCACATCAACGGCGTATGATCTAAACATGTCCATGTTAATCCATTCATAATGATAAATAATATTGTTTCTACATCTTTGCAGAAAGGAGTCTATATAAACCATAATGGATGAACAAGTTCCTCCAGGTATTCGCAATGTCCAGCACCTCCAACGAAAGCAACTCTAACATTGTCCATATATCGATAAACAATGATCTTGGCCCCTGCTGCCCCAGGTTGATTATCTAACAACAGTGTGCCATTGGCGTCCCCTCCAACCACCCATAACATGTATAAGCATCTCAACCTAGTCTCCCTTAGCTCTAACTACATTTCACCTACACAGAGGCATCCGTCGACCCATGAATAGGGATGTCTATCGAGATTACTAGCCCAAGCCCTCACCAAATAAACCTCCATCTGCACTTCGATCACCTTCAAATAGTGTCCACTATACAAGCTTCATATGCTTCTGATTTATTCTTGCCTCTGCTGGCATAACAGACTCTACGATTGAACCTCAACACCTACACCCTCCCAGCCAACCAACCCTCCACAAGCATTGTCCTAAGCACCATGTTCTTTCAATATACCTCCCATATTCATCTCCTCTTCCTGGTGAGACCGACATCCCTTCAACCATTGTCTCATGCTTCACAGATTTCTTTTTCAGATGCTTCAGCATAGACCATCTCCCACAGGAATTCTATATACTCTTCGTGGAAAGAAATGAATCACTTGTTTATTCAGAGGCCATATGGATCCTTTATATAGAGAAGAAACCCTAGAGGGAAATTTATAAGAGAGGAAATACATAGAAAAGGAAATAACATAATCAATATTTCATGTAATGCTCACCTCTGGAGCATTGATGTCTATCATACTCAGATGAACATTCTGGAATGACCCCCTAGCTAAAAGCCTTAGCGAATACATTTATTGTTTGTTCTATTGAGCTGACATAAAATGTAAACGATGAAAAACTTTTGTATTATGTATCTAGTATAGTGACAATCCATCTCGATGTTTTTGGATCTCTCATGGATTGTTAACTGTTGGCAACAAATAATGCAATCCAGTTGTCACATAGCAGCTGCATACGAAGAGGAGCTTCAATGTCTAGGTTAGTTAAACCAGACTTGACCCACATCATCTCAGTACTTGCATCATAGATCATTTATCAGATTTAGTACTTGACTTAGCAACAAGACTTCGTTTCTTACTTTTCCATGAGGCAAGTGAACTCCCATGGGTACTGCGGACTAGGATGTTTTTTTTAGGCTCCAAAAAAAGGGGGATACACTCGCTAGTGCTCGCCCCAAAATTTAATATAAAAGTAAAAACGGAGAAAGACGAAAGATACTTACATAGGGGAGGTGGGGTAGAAGGTAACAGAAACAGATTACGAATACAAGAAAGGTAGACGCCCCAGATAGGCCACTAAACTATGCAGTACACCAATCAGATATAAGTCTAGAACCCAGAATGATGACGTTCTCGCGATAGAAGCGCTGACCCGAGAAAATAGCGTCATTAATGGCACGCCAAATGCACCACAGCCGCGCGATAGGAGTCAAAACATCAGTCCTGGCCCGGCCCCTGTTCGACCATAGGTTCTCGCAACTGCGGACTATGATGTTGACTTCTTGTCTTTAGGACATCCTGCATGTTGACGTCGTTGGCTAGTATATCCATATTTTTTTTTATTTGTTTGTGTCTCTTCTTATTTGTTTTCTTGTTCTAACCCTTCGGGGTTTCATCTAGATACCATCGTTTGGGCTCTAGGCCTTCATGTTTATATAAGAAACCCCATACCCATGAATAAAAATCATTACCTTGCATTATCTCTTTCTTCCACATGGTATTAAAGTGATGGTCCTATATCAGAGTTCGTATCCTAATTACCCCACTGCCACCACAAGATTCCTACGTTGAAAAGGTTCCACCGACATTGCGACACTAGTAGCCCCTACATGGGGCTTAGCGACGTTCTCAGGGAACCACGCAACAACCCCACCCCCTCCTGTCTAGTGTTGCCACCTCCCGCAAGGCATCTTTCCCCAACGTTGCCGCCTCACGTGTAGTAGGACCACCCCACGCGCCTCCGACATTGTTGTCCTTCATGCGGAAGGACACCCCTCATACTGCCATCAAGACCACTCTGGCATCACCATCCCATATAGGACCCACACAACACCATGTGGAGTCCCATCATGATGCCACCTCTTGTGTCGCAGACCTTGTATCACCTTTGGGTGGGGTCCTTTGTCTGTGATACCCTTCCCTAGGCACTCTCTCTTACACAAGGTTACAGAAGTCGGCAGTCGGTACTCGGTCGGCAGCGTCACTGACTAAGGATTAATCGGCAATCGGGAGAGTAATCGGATTAAGTCGGGCATTAGTCGGTTTTGAATTTTTTTTAATTATTTTAAATATATAAATCAAGTTTTATAACATACATTCTCATTTATATTCATATATTTAGCAATTTTAATATTTTTGAGAGATTAAAAAATTATAGCAAAAGAAGAAAAAACGAAGCAAGTTAAGAACAAAATGTTTGGTTCATAGCACGGACAAAATGTTAAGAACAAAATGTTTGGTACATAGCACAAGTTGAAGTTAGAAATAAATTAATACAAAGCTAATCAACAACCACAAAAGGTAAATAACCTAAGTTACCTAACTATCATGCAAATCAACAAGAAGTATCTAAGTTAACGAACATTCAGGCGTAATAAACACAATTCTAATCTTATATAAGTAAACCAACATGAAATTAAATCACAAAGTTTTAAGTAAAATTATCCAAGATAGTATATTAATTAGTTGATATTTTATATCTAGATGAAAAACTATAATTTAAAGTACAGAAGTATACAGAATTTTCTTGTAATTTTTATTTAACATTTTTAGTGTTTTTTGTTTTTATTTTTAATTTATTTGTGAGCTATACTTATTAGCATGTAACCTTAAGTATTTCATCTTATTGTCTAACAAAAAGCCCTAAATATCATCTAATTCTAAACGGGTAATCGAGTTTACGGTTTGCGCCGAAACATATATCCGAAATCCCTATGCAAAAGTCAGCCGAGAAATCTCTGTGCAAAAGTCGGCCGACTAATCGGGCGATTAATCGGGTCTGACCGACTATTGGCCGATTTGGCCTAGTCGAGTCAGGTACCCCCCCGACTCGACTAGTCGGCCGATTTTTACAACAGTGCTCTTACACCTCCATGTCTATTGGTGTACATACATTCCAAGTAGTAGAATCACTACTACTACTATTCATGCAAATACGAAGATTAGAAATGGACTCCATTGATCTCTCTATCCCAGACCGCAATGATCATGACTCCCGCTAAGACCAAGCCCATGTTTTCCACATCTTCTATGAGGGTTCAGGATACCTCTTTTAAAAATCAAGAGCACAAAAATTATGTGCTCTAATTTCGAGCCTTCTAGGTATTCATCAGCTGTTAGAGGAAAATATCTATCCTAATGAAGGAACCTCTACAAGAAACGAACAAAGATTATGAGTCCTTGCTTGGAGATAGTTATCATGTCATGACATGGAAAACCACACATTGAAGTTGATTGTCATTTCATTCGAGATACAATACGAGGAAAGATCACTACTTTGTATAACTCTACGGACCTTTAGCTTGCAGACATATTCAGAAAGGTCCTGCATAAAAAAATGCATAGCATGATTGACTTCCAAGTTAGGCATGATCGATAGATATGCTCAAACTTGAGGGGGCGTGTTGAAGTTATTTGTTAATTATCATTCTTCTTTATTTTATTGTCATGTAACACTTCGGAGTTTCTTATGTAATTATCTCCAACAAGGCTATATGGTTTCACTCTATATAAGAAATCATATCCCCATACAACAACAACAAAGCCTTTTCCCACAATTAAGTAGGATCGGCTACATGGATTCTTCGCCTCCGTTCAAATCTATCTTGGGTCAATCTCGGGCTTATATCCAAAAAACTAAGATCCCTTCATATAGTCTCAAGAAATCATATCCCCGTGAATAAAACAATTCATTCATTCTCAAAAAATCTCCATAGTACTTTTTGTCCCAAATCTTTGAGATCTTTTTATCTCGATTTAAGATCTGCACTTTTCCATCTATATAGGATTCTTTCATGTCAAGGTTACTTAGGCTATATAGGAACTTGGCTTACCTGAGTTAAGGTTTACTTCAAACTTGCAGCTTAAATTCTTTTTTGAAAGAAAAAAAGGCCTCCATCGTAGAGATGGGTATAAAAAAGATCCACTTTGCCAAGTACACCCTATACATCAAGAATTCAAAGGAATCAAGATGAGAATGGTTCAATTCTTGCCACTAGAGACGCTTTGCATGTATACTTAAGAGATTTTGGTCCCAACAAGATTTCTCCATAGATGACTAATGAGACGAAAATTTTCCATTTTTTAGAACTTTCGGAAAGTAACTTTGCAAGATTTTTCCATGGGACAGTCTCTACCATTTTATATTACTGCTACTTGCCTTCGCTCTCCCGCGCAATCATGCCATTATCGATGATGGAAATTTTTTCGTTCAAAAAAAAAGTGATTGGTTTTCATGAGGCATGCCCATAACCATGAGAAGGTTCCACACCTCCTATCATTTTCAAAAAATAGCTAATCCAAACTTTTGAAATGCCATGTTAATAACCCTGCCATGTTAATAAACCAAAGTAGAAACTTCTAGAACTTTGTGACTACCATCATAGATAGTGAAGCATTATATTACGATGAGAAATAGACTACCTTGGCAGTTACTTTTGCATTCATTGTCCAGCTCATGCCAAGCATTGTTCCACTCATTTATCTGTAGTTCGATTTTGCACCAGAAAGAAATGACTTCGAGTCCATGGAAGTTGAAGCACATGAAAGACACCTAACTTCAATGTAAAGCTTAAAAAAGACGCACCTCTTGTTGTGCCGAACTCGAAGTTGATCCATTTATTGCTTCACAGCTGACCTAAAGTTGCATTTAATGTAAAAGAATCAGTTCAAGGGTAGGGAAGACATAGAATATACGTGGCTATAAGCTACGACTATAATTGCATCAACGAATATGGCATAGCTGCTTTGATATTTTCTGCATTGCAGGAAATACCTTCTGCGTTTATGATACATAAACTACTCCAAAACAATAGCTCATTCGATTAGGGAGAGAGACGAGAAAAAGGTGGAGGGTGAAAAAGAGAGTTTGAGGAGAGATGTAGGGGCAAGAGGGAGGGTCTAAGGGGGAGACAGAAAATTGGGGAGGCTTCTAAGAGAGAGACTGGGGAAATTGGGGAGGCTTTTACAGATGACGAGGGGGATTTGCCATGGCCAGTGATCGTTGGGAGGTGGTTAGACATTGACAGCACCACCAGACAAGTGGCAGTAGTTGGACGACTTGGGCATGTCCTCTAGTTGTCTGTTTTTAAGAAGTTGAATTTCCAAAGGCTTCGGTATGGATAGATGGGGACACTTTGCTCGTGAATACATGGACCTTGTTATTTGCTTTAACATAGGCAGGTGAGGTATAGCTAGAGGCATTTGCCGATGAAAGGTCATCTCTTCAATGACAAAGACCTTTTTTTAGCAATGGTGATACTGGAGCCTCTCGATTCAGTCAATAATTGCTGCTAGGTTGGTGAATTTTCAGAGCAAGGTGTTCATGTTGATATAATCATTGATCGTGTATGTTATAGAAAAAAGTACTTTTTTTTAAATCCATAAATGAGGGGGAGACACTCGATGGTGCACGTCCCAAAGCTTTATTCAAGTACTTATAATTAATATTATTTCATTTTCATGTAATTCTCTTTCGTTATTAGCCCTATAAGGATTCTCCTCTATATAAAGGAGCCATATGACCTCTAAATAAACAAGTCAGTCATTTCTTTCCATATTGTATCAGAGTAGTGATCCAGGATTAGATCTTCGGTATCCTCTTGATATCGTAGAACCCCACCAGTCGGCCTCCATCTCCCTCTATTCCCACGCACGTGCTTCCATTCCCCTTCCTCAACCTTCGCACACCTCCTCTTGTCCACCATGTCGTCTAGCGCGACCACCAGTGCCACTGTGGGATGCATCAAGCAACCTAGGAGGCCTCTCGCAGCGCCCCCGCAGCTAACGCGTGGGCCCCATCTGTGAAACCCCATATTATAAAATCTGGAGTGTTTTCAATTTTCAAACAGGACAAATAATTAGCTCATTGAGTAGGGCTCGTCGAGACCTTTCCAACGAGGCCAAGAACATCAAAGAACTCAAGTTAAGGCCATTTTTGTGAGACGGGTCGGGTTCCATTTTAGACCATAACCAAGGTCCAAATCCAAATTTCTACAATATAAAAACATTTTTTTGGCTACCAAGGCACTAACCCTTAGAGCAGCCACCTCCTACTCCCTCCCCTTACTGGAGACCTAGACGGAACACCATCGAAGCTCGTTAGAACGCATCGGATCGACGATCCGAAGCTACCACCATGTGGAGGAGGCCAAGGTCATCCTCATGTGTGTGTGCTTGTCATCAACGGTGCGCCATATGCATCATTTCTCCAAGGACAGAGGTACCAAGGAGGCGGATTTTGGAGGTAAAGATGTTTCCCCTTTTGTTGTCAGGTTCACGTGTTTTAGTCATCCCTATGTGCGTGCATGTCCTTAAAAATCAAAAGATCCGTGTTCCATAATTTTCATTTTTCAAAAAGGGAATGGATGATGTAGAATATTTGGGGCGCGTGTGATGTGTTGCACTTATCAAGCGGGTGGAGGTATGTTATCATTACGAGTGTTTGAGGGGTCCAACATACTTTTTAGGAAGTCCTATGTTTCTGTTTTAGGGAGTAGAATACCCCATTAGATAGAGCCCCAATAAGCGTTCCAACGCATCCAAGAACCTCTCAATCGGAGTTGGTGTAGCTCTCATATTTCCCAACAGAACGGTGTTGTTGAGCACAAATACCGCCATCTCCTAGATGTTATCAAGATTCTCCTAATATAGTGTCATGCTCTACATTCCCAATGAGGAGATGTTATCTTCACTACTTGCCATCTCATCAACAATGGTGTTAGAAAAAATGGTTCCTTATTCAAATATGTTTCCTGAAAAGAGCATGTTCTCTGTAACACCTTGTGTCTTCGGTTGTGTAGCATTGCCCATCATTTGACTCCTGTTAGTGATAAGCTCTCGCTCGATCTGTCAAATGCTTCTTTGTTGGCTACTCCTAAAACCAAAAAAGAAACCGATAATTTGATCTTTTCGAGCAGAAGTACTCCTGATCTTTTCTTTAAGGAAGTTGTATGTCTGCATGTCATACCTCAATCATTTACCACCGATGGGGATACCAAGTTTCTAGGCCATTTTTTGATAACCTTATGGTTTTAAGTTAGGCACACGTCCATAATACAACATTGCATGTCATTCTCAAATCAATGACCAAACACAATTAGTAAACATATCTCTGAGAAACGTGCTACTATGTCTTGCAGGAGAACGGCTCACTCAATGGGACTTGGTCCATTATCATGTTGAGTTTGCTTATAATAGCTCCTCTTGTCAATCTATTGGAAAGTCCTTTTTTGAGTGTGTTTATGATTATCCCATTTCTCATCTCCTTGATCGAGTTCCCTTCGTTTGATGTAGATGGGCTATTGAGTGTGTTTGATGAAGTGGTTGACCACATCCATCAACTCCACAGAAAAATATACGCCAAACTCATTAACACATCCACCAAATATCAAGCCTAAGCCGTCCCATGGAAGAGGGGTGAGTTTAGGGAAGGGGATTTGGTTATGTTCCATTTTCAAAGAGTGTTTCCCTGAGAGAACACACCACACATTAAGCCCCAAAAAAGTTGATCCTTTAGAAATCATCGAGAAGATTGGTCAGAATGCTTGTGTATTGTAACTACCACCAAAGTTCAGCACTTCATCTATATTTGACATATCTGATTTCTACCCATATTTGAGGAAGATACACCTAGTCCAAAGCTTTCACAGATGAGTACACACATATCTGATTTCTACCCATATTTTAAGGAAGATACACCTAGTCCAAAGCTTTCACAGATGAGTACTCCACCAACAGCCACCACAATGCCATCATCTTCAAACGCAGTTGATGATATCTCGGATGTCTGTGAATTGGTAACGCATCACGGAGTTACTCGATGGTTCTTGGTATAGACAAGGCACCGCTTGAAGGATAGTACGTAGATTGAAGAGCATGAATTAGAGAGGCTTTGCCCTGACCTCTTGCTGAGCTACTACAATGCAAGTATGCCAGCGTAAGATTTTTCTCAAGATGGGAATTAATGCAATTTAGGCCCAATTTAATGGGCCAAATAGAATTTTGCCATGAGTAGAAAGAGTCGAGGAGTCTCCTTGTAATTGATCTTTTTATTTACAATGTGGTAAGATATTTATCTCTCTTTATATTTATTTCTTATTTCTCTTTCTTTCATGTACTTCTCTTATAATTTACCCAAGGCTTTTCTCCTATATAAGAGAGTCATAGGATCTCAATAATGATATCACAATTCTATGTTTCCTCCAACATGGTATCGGAGCAACCGCCCTAGACCGGGGTTCCCATATCCCATCGAGAACCCTAACCTTACCCGTCCTCCCTTCCAGTCGTCACCTGCGGCATCTCCTCCATCGGCCTGCAGGCCAGCCGGTCGCTCCAACCATCGACCGCCCCCTCCTTGCAGTCGTGCCACCTGCAACTGCTTTGAGGATCGTCTCATCTTTTGTGGGCTGCAGTTCAACTACTTCTGCAGGCCCATACAGTCTGATTTTGACTGGAATCCGTGATTTCGCACATATAAATCACGTTTTCCAGCCCTAAGGTACAAGTATTGAAGAGGATAGTTGTATGAGTCTACATGTACAAATATTCTTTCGTATGATTGTGTAGACTTGCTTAAAGTAGTCTACTCCCCAGTTTAGGTCCGGATTTTCGGTGTTTTTTCCATCATGTCAAAGAACAAGGGTGACCTTTTCTCGTCGTCGGGTGCCTTCAAGCGCCTGGCTCCTATCGTGAAGATGGATGGGACCAACTACAAGTTATGGTCCACGCAGTTTCGCACCCTTATGCAATGCCATAACAACGAGCACATTTTGACTGATTCGGAGCCGACGGCAAAACTGGGGCTAATGCTTCATGAAAGCAAGATGATGTCTATGCATAGATTTGGCTCTCTAGGACGCTCACCACAGAGATTGCCAACGACATCGTCAATCAACCCACAATCAAGGCTATATGGGGCATCCTAGCTGACATATATGGGCAAGCGAAGAATGAGAGCAAAATCCTCCAATTGCAGTATGATATTTTCTCGACCAAGCAGAATGGTTAGCCTCTTGATGCCCACTTCTCGCATCTCCGAGGCATGTTTAAGTGTCTTCATAACTTTATGCCCATACCAGCACTGAGCAACAGTAGACATATAGGAATGCCACTATGACAGGAGTCTTTTTGTCATCCCTCGACTCAGAGTACGATGCAGCGCATACTCAACTGCTTACTGGAGAGACGATACCTCCGATGGAGGAGGTCTACAAGAGGTTGAGCAAGATCACTACTTCGTATACTACCGTGGCCCAAACTCCCTCTGCGGTGCCAGCTTCTCGTGGCAGAGGGGGTGCTTCACAGTTTCGCAGGCGAGGACCACGTGGTCGAGGAGGAGGACGTCAGTGTGGCCTATGCTCGTATTGCCACCGTCCAGGACATTCGAAGAAGACAAGCTATCTGAAGCATGGGTATCCAGCATCTACCCATGTAACTGAGCACACAGATACTACTCCAGCTCCTTTTCATGATGTGAGGCTTGATGATATTGTCTATATATTGAGAGAGATGATGACTACACCCCTCGTCCCAACAACAGGATCTTCAGATGTTGCATTTGTTATCAGAGACTCAGAGCTTCTACAAGTTCATCGGGTATTGCTAACGCACTTACCAGTTGTTGTAGTTCAGATTAACTTATTGGGTCACGGGCTCTGGAGCTTCCCATCATATGTGCGGAGATCGAGCTCAGTTTATTTCTTACAAATCTATCCCTCCTAGTAGATCAGTGGTGATTGCTAAAGGGTTCATCTACCCATTGTTGGTCAGGGGGAGATTGTTCTAGCCTTATCGAGGCTCCTGCAGAATGTCTTACATGCTCTAGCATTTCAGATGAATCTTTTCTCTATTAGTCAGATTACAAAATATTTACAATGTCATGCCATATTTGATCCTTCTCTTGTGTTTCAGAACATACTCGCGGACAGGGTGATTGGATATGGACGTGAGCAGAGAGGACTTTACAAACGGGTCCAACCTCCGTGTGTGAGTGCTGCTACAATTCCGTATGGATCTGTTTCTCCTTTCATGTGGCATCTTCGCTTTGGACACTTCCTCTGCAAAAGTTGTGTTATGTTCTCTATCAGATCTCTACTTGTACTGCCTTGGAGTGTGAGGCGTGTCAACTTGGGAAGCATCATCGTTCTTCTTTTCTGAGTCATCAGAGTCGTTACAATAGTCGGTTGTCTGAGTTGTTTCATTTTGATATCTGGGGTCTTAGTCGTGTTCCCGATCATCAGGGACATCGGTTCTATATGGTTGTTGTGGATGATTTATCTAGATTATCTTGGGTTTTCTTGTTGAAGAATAAGCCTGAAGCTGGTCATGTTATTAACTCGTTTCTTATTGAGATTAAGAACATTTTTTCAGCTACTGTGAAGTTTATTCGCACCGACAATGCCTTAGAATTTTCTACTTTACAGTTGTTTGACTTTCTCATATCTCTTGGTATTGTTCATCAGACTTCTTGTGCAGCAGAATGGTGTTGTTGAACGCAAACATCGTCATGTTTTGGATGTCATGAGGACTCTTTTGATTCATAGTCAACCTCATCATTCATCCTGGGGTAATGCGGTCCTCACTGCATGTTACTTGGTGAACCGCATGCCTTCTATTATCCTTGGAGAAAAGGTTCCTTTCTTGATTGTGTTTTCCGAGAAGGATCTATTCTCCCATACTCCTAGGGTCTTTGGGTGTGTGGCATTTGTCCACAATTTTACTCCTGATCGTGACAAGCTCTCTCCTAGAGTTGTCAAATGTGGTCCGTTGGCTATTCTCATATCTAAAAAAGGTATAGATGTTTCATGTAGGGAGAAAGTATTATGTGAGTACTGATGTCACATTTTTTAGTCTATTACGTATGACTCTGGCGAAGACGTCTTTGTTCCATCACCTCCGTTATCTCCACCAACAATACACATGTTGAGTCTCAGTCATCTCCACCTCCACCTCCTCCACCACCTCCACCTCTGTCTACCATAACACAGTTCCTACCACGATTTTACATTCGCATGTCCTCTACTCGTCCGTCAGCTCATGCACCTTCCCGTCATCCAGCACGCCTCAGGTAGGTAATGAACACATTCTTTCTACTGATGGCACTGGTGATATGCTTGTTCCATGGGATATTGTACTGGAAAAACTGATACCAAAGAACAAAAAGATTAATGATCTAGATGTACTTATTGCCTTGAGGAAGCTGCGTCGTAACTGAATCACTTATCCTCTAGCTGTGCATGTTTCCTTGGACCATCTTTCAGAGGAGTATAGAAGGTTTCTTATGGGACTCTCTAATGTTACTATTATGTGAACATATCAAGATATCGTATAGGATAGTAGTGGCGACATGCCATGGAGGAGGAGATGGTTGCTTTGCAGTCTCTTGGTACCTGGTGTGTTGTTTCTGCTCCTCCAGGCGCCTCTGTTGTGGGGTACAAATGGATCTTTACAGTGAAGCAACAGACAGATGGCAGTGTAGATTGCTACAAGACAAGGCTTATAGCACGTGGGTTCACCCAGATTTATGAGATGGACTACTAATAAACCTTCTCTCCGGTGGCCAGAGATTCGACATTGTGCATTCTTCTATCAGTTGTTGTTTCACGGGACAGGCCTCTTTACCAACTTGATGTGAAGAATGTATTTCTATATGGAGATCTACATGAGGAGGTATATATGCAGCAGCCACCAGGGTTTACTACTGAGGGGAAGTCTTAGAAGGTGTGTAGGTTTCACAAGGCAATTTACGCCCTAAAGCAGGGTCCGAGAGCTTGGTATCATAAGCTTTCAGAGTTGATAGAGCACCAGCATTTGCGCGGTCCATTGCAAATCACTCGCTTTTGTTCAGAGGACACAAAGAGGTATTGTTGCTATTCTAGTCTATGTTGATGAAATTATTGTCACGGGTGATGATGAACATGGCATTCAGGTTGCCAAGGAGCTCCTAGGTCAGCAGTTTGTAATCAAGGACCTTGGCAATCTTCGATACTTCCTTGGATTAGATTTCGCCAGGAACCAGCATGGTCTTGTGATGACACAGAGGAAGTTTGTGGCCGATCTTCTATTAGAGACAGGTATGACAAGGTGCAAGCCTGCTACTACCCCTATGAATCCAAAAAAGAGATTATATGACGATGATACTAAGGAGGTAGATAAGAGGAGATATAGGGAGTTTGTTGGGAAGCTCCTATATGCTACCATCACTAGGTCAGACATATCTCTTGTTGTGAGCAAGGTGAGCCAGTTCATGTAGCAGCCTAGGAAGGTTCATATGGATGCAGTCTATATGATTTTGAGATATTTGAATACTTCACCTGGTGCTGGTCTTATATTCAACAGAGGTACATCTCTTGAAGTGACAGCTTGTGCAGATGCAGATTATGCAGTATGCCCTAAAGACGGGAAGTCTACTTCTAGCTTTGCTATTTTCGTTGGGAGCTCTCTCGTGTCATGAAAAAGCAAGAAGCAGACAGTGGTTGCTAGATCCAGTGCAGAATCTGAGTACAGGACCATGGCACAGGGGAGCACAGAGATGATGTGGGTTAGATCAGTCTTGATTGATCTTGTTGTTGAGGTTCCTCTTCCCGAAGTTTTTATGTAATAATCAAGCAGCTCTATTTATTGCCAATAACCCTACATTTCATGAACGGACCACGCATATAAAGGTGGATTGCCACTATACCAGAGAAATGATCCAGAAGGGTCTCATACCAACATCCCATGTTTCTACTGGAGATTAGACAACTGATATTTTAACCAAGGCCCTTGCTAGAGGGCCTTTTCAAAGATGTTTCAAGATGAGCTTGATCGACATATATGCTCCAGCTTGAGGGGGAGTGTTGAGATACTTATATCTCTTTACATTTATTTTGTATTTCTCTTTCTTTCATATACCTCTCTTGTAATTTACTCAGGCTTCTCTCCTATATAAGTGAGTCCTAGGGTTTCAATAATGATCACAAATTTATTTTTTCCTCCAACACTACGTATTTTTTCTTTTTTTTATATGTCCTCGATCGAGTGTTTTGGGATATGTTCCCCTAATGGTATAAAAGGAGGATTGTCGAGGAGAAGAGGCAGCTTTTGAACCTTACAGGCCCCTTCCCTCCAAACTCTCTTCTTCACTCCCCACCCCTGATATATCTCCCTTTCACCATCATTCTCTTTTCTCCACCAACTCCCATTTCTTTTCTCCCTCTCCATCAACCCTAATCCCCTCACCTTCTTCCTACCTTCACTGCCACCGTTACCAATCTTCCACACTCCACAACCATCTGCGCCTCCACCCCATCTTCATCGTTGGCCCTTATCAACTCCACCACCACCAACCTGCCATGCCGAGTCCATCTTCGCCAGCCCACCTGCAGCTACACTAATCACCTAGCAGGGTGCCTTTTCCTTCCTCTGCAGTCCTCAAGTTGTTAGGTTTGGGTTAATCCTTTGTCTGGAACATTTGGTTATATAGTCTTTTCTTAGGAATGGGTTATAAAGTTTTTCTTCAAAGTAATTTCTGTTTCATGTCTATCGTTTGGGTCCCAGTTCTGTTATTAATTTTAGTTTGTTTCGTTTATAAATGAAATCGAATTATTCATTATTTCCCAGATTATGTGTTGCTATTATTTTTCCCAAAAACTGGAACTCTTTTCAGACATTCTACAATAGCATTCCATCTGCTTCACGTTTTATTCGAGTATTGTGATATTTTACTCATGATCTCTTCCCGGTACTGATCTGGTTACTAATTTTGTTTGGACAATTACGGGAGTTGTAACCCAAAATAGCATTGCATCAGATTCGCATAACCCTATATTTAGTTGGTTAGATATTAGAACTCATCTTACCCACATACCCAAACATTTAGTCAGTAATTTAAAGGGTGCTCAGATTAAATCAGGAAAGCTCTTAAAATGCTTTGCTGATTATGTACTTTTTTTTTAGAAAATTAGAATGTGAAAGCGTAATATAAAAGATAATAAAATAAACAATGAAGAATACCGGAATTTTTATGTGGAACCCTACTCCGCGAGGAGCTGGAGGAAACTACGGGAGAATACCACTAAAGACTGATTCATCTACTGAAGTTTCTCAACTGATGATGGATTTGGGGCTTTTTATATAGCCCCACCAACTGATCGGAGTCCCATTAACAGTAGATGAGGGACTAAATATATAGATGTGGCAATTGGACCCTGGAGGGATCCAATTACCCATCTCTGCAATGGACACATACTCCAACACTCCCCGTCAAGCTGGAGCATGCAATGCCCAGCATGGACAAAGAGAGAAAATTATCTTACTCACACAATACAGGACACTACAAACAATATCAACTCAATGCAAACTCTGATGGTTGTCTAAGGAGGACGTTGCTTCTCATGTTGTGTAAGTGAGGAGGAACTGAAGGGCTAGAGTGGACTAAAGTGGGTCTCCTCGTCGGAAAACGTGTGGTATATAATGTATTTGTCGGAGTCACTGAAACTGGAATGAGTCTCAACCTGGAGAACTTTGGCTCGCAATTGCTCCATCTCACTTAAGGGCCAAACAGGAAAAAGCTATGAAAACATCCTCGTCGAAGTCCATAGTTGTTGAGAATGGAATCTAAAATTCTCCTCGTCAGAGAATTGGGTCTCTCTCATACTGGCTCAGAGAATGGGATATCTACTCTGGAGTCCCTATGAAACCACATGAAAACCCTAGCCCACAATGGCTTTAGAGAATGGGATCTCAACTCATGAGTTCCTATGGATCACATGAGAACTCTAAGTCCAAATCAAAGACGGGGACCACACAAATAATGATCATACTTACGTGAATCAAACTGTAGACCCTGAAACAATTTGTCGAGTCTGAATCTGACAATCTGTAGAGTCTGAAATCTGGCATGTAATCTGATCTAAATCTAACCTATAGAACTCTACATAATATTCATCATTTCCCTCATATTGGCCAAAATTGAAGACATTGACCAAGTTGGGAGAAGAAAAATCAACAACAAAGCCTTTTCTCATATTAAGTAGGGTCAGCTACATGGATTCTTTGCCTCCATTCAGATCTATCTTGGGACATTCTTGGGCTTAATTCCAAAAAACTAAGAACCCTTCGGATAGTCTCATTCCAACACTTCTTGGGCCTCCCTCACCTTCTCTTAGCCGACTCAACATCCCAACGCTCGCATATCCTAACTGGTGCATCACCCAGGATCCCTTGCAAATGACTAAACCACCTTGAGTGATTTCCTCGCATCTTATCCTCGATTAGAGCTACACCCACTTTCCTTATGATCGCTTCATTCCAAAGCCGGTCTTTACGTGTATGGCACATCCACCTTAGCACTTTCATTTTTGCAACTGACATTCTCTACACATGTCTATAGTTCACAAGCCAACATTCAGATCTATAGAGTATAGCATGTCTCACGGCTGCTTTGTAAAACTTTTCTTTGATTTTCATAAGGATTTTCTTATCACATAGAATAAAGTGGAGAGGATCCATAGAGGCTCCTCTCCACTTTAGCCGACCTGCATTTACTCTATGAATAATATCTCCATCAATTTCCCCATCATGTTGCAAAATAGATCACAAGTATCTAAAAGAATCTTTCTTCTGAATATTATCGTCGTCATTCTTCACCTTGATTCCTTCAACATTGCTTCCATCAAAAGTGTACTCCATATATTCAATCTTAGTCACACAATAACAACAAAGCCTTCCGCACATTAAGTAGGGTCGGCAACATGGATTCTTTGCCTCCATTCAGATCTATCTTGGGTCATTCTTAGACATAGATCCAAAAAACTGAGATCCCTTCATATAGTCTTATTCTAACACTTCTTGGGCATTCCCCGTCCTCTCTTAGCCTGCTCAACATCCCAACATTCGCATCTCCAAACTGGTGCATCACCCGGCCTCTGCAAATGGCCAAACCACCTTAAATGATTTTCTCACATCTTATCCTCGATCGGAGCTACACCCACTTTCCTTCTGATTGCTTCATTCTGATCTATACGTGTATGTGCACACATCCACCTTGGCATTTTTATTTCTGAATATGTCTATGGTTCACAGATCAACATTCAGATCCATAGAGCATAGCAGATCTCACAGCTGCTTTGTAAAATTTTCCTTGGATTTTTATAGGGATTTTCTTATCACATAGAACAATAGAGATTCCTCTCCACTTTAGCCAACCTGCATTTATTCTATGAGTAATAACTACATCAATTTCCCCATCATGTTGCAAAATAGATCCCAAGTATCTAAAAGAATCTTTCTTGTGAACATTATCGTCACCAATCTTCAACTTGATTCTTTCACCATTGCTTCCATCAAAAAGGCACTCCATATATTCAGTCTTAGCCCTATTTATATGAAATCCTTTAGTCTCTAATGCATGTCTCCAGACCTTAAGTTTCTTGTTTACTCTATCTCTAGTCTCATCAATCAATACAATATCATCAGCGAATAACATACACCAAGGTATCTCATCCTGAATGTGACTAGTCAACTCGTCTATAATCAAAGTAAAATGAAATGGACTCAAAGTAAACCTTGATGTAGACCAATGTTGATGTCAAAATAGTCAAACTTCCTAGACTGTGCCCTTACACAAGATGAAACCCTATCATACATATCCGTTATGAGGTTAATGTATAGGATATGTACTTGTCTCTTCAAAAAAAACTCTCCACAATATCTTTCGTGGGACAGAATCATAAGCCTTCTCTAAATCAATAAAAAACATATGGAGCTTCTTCCTTTTAACTCTATAAATGTCCATTGTCCTCCACAGCAAGTGGATGGCTTCACTAGTTGAGCGACATGCCATAAATCTGAATTGATTTTCTTTTACTTTGGAAACTTGCCTCAAACTTCTTTCAATCACACGATCCCAAATGTTCATATTATGAATCATCAACTTAATACATCTACGGCTCGTTTGGTTGCCAGATTACCCCAAGGGAACCTTGCATACCCCCTACTCTATCCCTATATTCCTGGGTTGGAATTAGTTGTATGGACCGCACATCATATTTATCATCCCAACCCTACCCAACCCTCCTAACCATCCAAACAACTACTATTCATAAGATGTTACTCCAACCCAACCCAGTTACCAAACATGCCCCTATAATCCGAACAATTCTGAATTTCACATTTGTTCTTTAAAGAGTCACCATGATGCTTCTCCTCCAATATTCGGGCATTTTCTTGCTTCACCAAATAATAGTGAATAAATTTGTAAGTCAACCAAACCACGAACACCTAGAACTTTCCATACTTCTATAGGAATGTCATCTGGTCCTACATCATTCCCATGTTTCATAACCTTCAAAGCCTACTCTACTTCATTCCTTTGTATTCGTCTATAGCTTGCACAATTCAAGTAATTTTCACTACTTGTTAGATCTCCCAAAGTGATCTCTCTATTTCCTTCCCCAACGAAAAGCTTATGGAGATACTACTTCCATCTAGTCTCTATATCATTCAGAGTAACAAGCATGTGCCCTTCCTCATCCTTAATGCATCTCACTTGAGAAAGGTCTTTGATCTTTCTTTCTCTTGCTTTGGCCAACCTGAATATATTCTTCTGGCCCTCCTTAGAGTCGAGATTTTTGTACAAAACTTCATAAGCTTTTGACTTAGCTTCACTTACAACCTTCTTTTATTCCTTCTTCGTTATTTTGCAGTTTGTGACAGTTTCCTCGATTCTATCCTTAGACATGGCATTAGAGCATGCTCTTTTAATTTTAAGCTTCTATTGCACCCCTCTACTCCATCACCAAGCCTCCTTTTGGCCTGGAACTCCTCCCTTTGACTTGCTTAGCATATTCAGTCTTAGCCCTGCTTACGAAATCCTTTAGGCCATATTTGGATTGAAGGTTAACCCTCCCTTTGGGGGGTTTACCCCCCAAAACCCACCCCTTCTCTCACTTGTGGGGTTCAATCTTCCTCTATTTTTTAATACATTATATAAATCATTTCTTTTTCATCTATTCCATCAAAAAATAATATATATTACCATCATATCATCTAAAAAATATAAACTACTCAACTTTTACTCACTTCTCCAAACTTCAATACAATCACATCACAATAACTACTCACTTTTCCAAAATCCAATACAATCACATCACAACAAACCACTCAATACAAAATCCTCTATCCAAACACCAAAACACAAAAGCGGGTTACCCTCCCCCAGTTTACCCCGGGATAACCCGGCAACCATACGCACCATTAGTCTCTAATGCATGTTTCCATACCTCAAGCTTCTTATTTACTCCATCTCTAGTCTCATCAATCAATACAATATAATCAGCGAATAACATACACCAAGGTATGTCATTCTGAATGTGACTAGTCAACTTCTTCGTAATCAAAGTAAAAATGAATGAATTCAAAGCTAAACATTGATGCAGACCAATGTTAATATCAAAATAGTCATTCTTCCCAAACTGGATCCTTGCACAAGATGGGGAAAGCCCAATAAATCAGGTAAGTTGATCTCAAAAAAATCCTCAATTTTTCTTCTCCCATTTTTTTCTGTCTATTCCCTTTTTTAGCCATCTCTTTTTTTCTCATGTGCAGTTTTTTTTTGTACGCAACTTTTCCAAAAAAAACTTTTTTTCCTTTTTTTTGAAACATTGCCCAAATAGGGCCCAAAAACTGCAACTCATTTTTTTATAATGATGCAGGCCAAACTAGGCTCAATATACTTCAACACACATCACCCTTCATTTTAAAAAAAAAAGATACAATATTGTTATTGGGCCATATAAATGAAAAAGGGGCATCCCTATTTAAGGATCCCATGGGGTTTCTTCCCAAGAGATTGGTGTCGCCGCCTCCAATTGGGACTCTTCTAGATCACAGTCACCACTGTTGATGGAACGATAGGTCTCGCGTCGCCTGGAGAAAGGAAGTGGCACAAGGAAGATGCGCCTGGAGATGATGTTGGAGGGAGTTGCCATCGCACAAAGGTTCCAGATTGCGCCACCATGGGTTGGAGGGGAAACCATGGCACCGCCACTGGTTTGGAGGAAGGGTGGCATCATCCTTTTCCTTCTTTGAGAACACAAAGCCCAACTACGGGGACCGTTGTTGCACATAGATGCGCAAGATTGGCGGTGATTACGGGCCATGGGTTCTTTAATTACGACTCAGGTTTTGCACCGCCACCTGGATTATCGCCAGTGCGTGGTGGGATTCCCATGAGCCCAATAGAGGTATTGACCGACTGGAATGTGCTTCATGGGAGAAGCCATCAGCCCCTCTTATTCTTGGTCCTTTACCTGAGAGGGTGACATCTTAGGAACCCGGATTGATGGGGTTGAGCTTCTTTTTCATCGTCAAGGAAGTTAGGGATCCAATAGAGGAACCCTCGCCATGGAGTGTCGCCTGCCTTGCAAATTTAGGGTTTCATGGGAAACCCTAGATGGCCTTTAGAACTTGCTGGAACCGCACAAATCTGGAGTATTTTGTGTGCCTATGCTCGTGACATCAGCCTAGAAATTTGGGTTTCAGCCAAATCCTAGTTGATTGGAACTGCTTCTTCTAGGAAAAAGGGATGATCTGTGGATCTGGAGGTCTCGATGTCACTTGTAGAGTTAGGGTTTCTGACAAAGCCCTAGAATTTTCTTTAGAACACGCTAGAATCAATGGAACTTGCTCTCAAATTGAAACAATCTATTGATGTGATGTCGTTTAATCTATATAGTATTAGGATTTCAAAATAAAACCCTAGAATATTCTTGAAACTCAGACGGACGAACACGCACAAAAAAATAATCTTCAAGAACAAAATTTTCAAGAACATACGCAGAATTAGGGTTTTTGCAAAAACCCTGGAATTAAATCTCGAATCTTGAACATTAATAAAATCTTCGAGAATCGAACCCGCTTTGATACCATGTAAGAAATCGACAATATGGAAGCGTAATATCAGAGATAATAAAATAAATATGGATAAACATCAGGATTTTTACGTGGAACCCTACTTCGTGAGGAACGGGAAGAAACTACAGAACAACGCCATAAGGGTTGGTTCCAAATCAAAGATGGGGACCATACTAATAATGATCGCATACTTGTGCGAATCAAACTGTAGACTCTGAAATAATCTGTCGAGTCTGAATCTGACAATCTGTAGAGTCTAAAATCTGGCCTAGAATCTGATCTAAATCTAACCTATAGAACTCTACATAATATTCCCCATTTCCCTCATATTAGTCAGAATTGAAGACATGACCAAGTTGGGAGAAGAAAAATCAAGATCGGGAAAATTCAATAAATCACATAAGACGATCTCAATTTTTTTCTCGACTTTTCTTCGCGCAATTTTTTTCCCAGTTGTTGGGAAAAAACGTGAAGTTGTTTATTCCATGAACCCAAGCTCTCTTATATAGGAAATTAGCCTATGGGTAAATTACATAAGACATTCATAAGTAAAGGTAATTAAAAAACAATACAAGAAACAGGAAATAAATAACGTAACATAAATATATCTCTACACTCCCCCTCAAGATGGAGCATAGATGTCGATCATACTAAGCTTGGATGCGTACTTCTAAAAAGGTCCTCTGAGTAAGGACTTGGTGAAGATATCTGCAATCCGGTCTCCTGGGCTGACATGAGATGTGGAAATAAAACCCTTCTAAATCATATCTCCTATATAGTGGCATCTACCTCGATGTGTTTGGTGTGTTCATGAAATGCTGGATTATTTGCAATAAATATAGTTGCATGATTACCACATTCCAGTACCATAGGAAGGGGAACCTATATACATAAATCTGTAAGAACAGCTCGAGCCCACATCATTTCTGTATTAACCTGGGTCATAGCTCTATATTCAGACTCAGCACTAGATCTGACTACAACAGTTTGCTTCTTGCTCCTCCAAGAGACAAGAGAATCTCCAACATATACAGCAAATCCAGTGGTGGACTTCCTATCCTTTGGACACCCAATATAATCTGCATCTACGCATGCTGAGATGGTGACCTCCTTGCCTTTTTTAAACAGTAGACATGCGCCTGGAGATGATCTAAGATACCTGAGTATCATCTGTATAGCGTCCATATGGACCTGACATGGTTGCTCCATGAACTGGCTCACTCGACTAACAGCAAAAGAAATATTGGGTCTGGTAATGGTAACATAAAGGAGCTTTCCTACCAACTCTCTGTATCTCCTCCTATCAACCTCATCAGTATCATCATCATATAGTTTCATGCTTGGATCCATGGGTGTGGTGGCAGGTCAACATCCAAGCATTCTCGTGTCACTTAGCAAATCAGTGGTGTCTTTCCTGTGGGTCATTACAAGTCCTTGTTGATTTCTGGCAAACTCCAGTCCCATAAAGTATCTATGGGTTCCAAGATCCTTGGTGACAAATTCACGACCCAGAAGTTCTTCCGCCTCTTAATTCCTTGTATGTCATCTCCTGTAATAAGAATATCATCAACATATAATATATTAGCAATCATACCTCTGGATGTTTTCCGTATAAAAAGGGAATGATCTACATTCGAACGCTTGTACCCTTGTTTCTCAAACAAGTCTGAAAGCTTCTGGAACCAAGCTCTAAGGCTCCACTTAAGGTCATAGATCGCCTTATGAAGTCTACACATCTGTGTAGACCGTCGTTCTGATACCATGCTGGGAAAAAACGTGAAGTTGTTTATTCCATAAACCCTAGGCTCTCTTATATAGGAGAGTAGCCTACGGGTAAATTCAATAAGACATTCATAAGTAAGGGGAATTAAGAAAAAGTACGGGAAACATGAAATAAATAACATAACATAAATATATCTCTACACCAGCTATTCCCATTTTTTATAATGATGCAGCCCAAACTGGGCTCAATATACTTCATGGCCCACCCTCGTTCCTTTTAAAAAAAGATACAATATGCTCATTGGGCCATACAAATGAAAAGGGGGCCTCCCTATTTAGGATTCCCCTCGGGGAAACCCTTTCCCATATATTGTTGCCCCCGATGAGGTTTCTTCCCCGGAGATTAGGGCTCTTCCAGATCGTAGCCGCCGCCGCTGATGGAACGATGGGTCTCGTGCCGCCTGGAGAAAGGAGGAGGCACAAGGAATATGCTGCCTGGAGGGAGTCGTCGTCGCACAAAGGTTCCATATCGTGCAGCCATCAGCTGGAGGAGAAGCCATGGCGCCGCCATTGGTCTGGAGTAAGGTGGCATCACCCTTTTCCTTCTTTGAGAACACAAAGCCCCACTGCATGGATTTTTGTTGCATACAGATACGCGAGATTGGTGGCGATTACGGGACCTGGGTTCTCTGATTAGAGCTAGGATTTTGCGTCGTCGCCAGGATTATCGACTACGGGTGGTGGGATTCCTGTGAGCCCAATAGAGGTATTGACCGCCTAGAATGTGCTTCGTGGGAGGTAGCATCAGCTCCCCTTATTCTTAGTCATTTTCCTGAGAGGGTGACATCTTGGAAATCCTGATTGATGGGCCTAAGCTTCTTCTTCTTCATTGAGGACGTTAAGGCTCCAATAGAGGAACCCTCGCCATGGAGTGTACCGTCTGTCTTGCAGATTTAGGGTTTCATGGGAAACCCTAAATGGGCTTCAAAATTTGTTGGAATTGCACAGATCTGGAGTATTTTGCGTGCCTGCGCTGGTGAGATCAGCCAAGAAATTAGGGTTTCAACCGAACCCTAATCGATTGGAACTGTTTCTTCTTCACGTGGATTTGAGTTCCAGGAACAAGGGATGATCTGACCTGTGAATCTGGAGGTCTCAACGTCACTTGCAGAGTTGGGGTTTCTGACAAAACCCTAGAATTTTCTTCAGAACACGCTAGAATCGAAGGAACTTGCTCTCGAATAGGAACAATCCGTGGATGTGATGTCGTTGAATATGTACAGTATTAGGGTTTCAAAATAAAACCCTAAAATATTCTTGAAACTCGACAGATGAACATGCACAGATAATAATCTTCAAGAATAAATCTTCAAGAACATATGCAGAATTAGGGTTTCAACAGAAACCCTAGAATTGAATCTCGAATCTCGAACATAATTAAAGAACATAATAAAATCCTCGAGAATCAAACCCGCTCTGATAACATGTAAGAAATCGACAATATGGAAGCGTAATAACAAAGATAATAAAATTAAGGGATTTTTACACCCATAACCTTGAGTAATTTTGTAATTACATTCATAACTTTTGTAATCGTGAATTACATGAGAAACCTCGAATGGTCACTCCGTCTCACACCCATAACCCTCCATTAATTTTCCCGTTAATCTAACTATATCAGTGAGTTAATCTAACCCATAATGTATACACCAACTATTAAAAAATTGAAAAAATAAAAAAATGATTTTCCTCCTCCAACACACCCCTCCGCCTCCGCCTCCGCCCTCCCTCTCGGGCCTCCGCCTACGCCATCCGCCCTCCCGCCCCTCTGCATCCGCCCTCCTCCTCCAGGCTGCTTCCTTCCACCTCCTTCCCGACACCCTCCCCCCGCTAACCACCTCCCCTCCCCTTCTTCCTCCTCTCGTTTGCACCACCTCGTTGACCGCCTCCCCCTCCCCTTGAATCTCCCATTTGAAATCTTCTTCACCTGCAATTTCTTGGTAGATTCAGAGGACGATAGTGGGGGCGATCGAGTAGGTGAAGGGATAGGATCATCTGGGAGGAGAAATGGGTTGTCGTCCCCACAGAGCGAGGTCCCCTCGCTTTCGATCTCCAAGCTCATGTCCTTGTAAATGAGGATGATCATCTCCCTCTCCATGACCCTGAAATAAAACGACTAAAATGGGACATGTGTGGCAGGCGACGACCCATCAACGGTTAACTTCTTGCAGAAGCCGGCTTCCAATTCGAAGTAATCGACAACCGAGATCGGGGGATCGAGTTGGTTGTGGTCGAGATTCAACAACAAGAAGTGTTTGATGTAGCGCAAGATGCGGTAAATCGACGTGAAATTGGGACGTTGCGTCGGATCAGCCTGCGGGCACCTCTTGGTAAGGCTGGTGAGGTACTTGGGCGACGGGAACAGGAATAACTGCCTCTCGTTTGCCCTCACGTTCCTGCTCATCTTCTCCCCCTGCATATGCCCGTCTTCGAACGGCATCTTTCCGGTGAGCAGCCCAAAGCATATCATGGCGAAGTTGTACATGTTTGCCTTCTCGATGCACATGGACTCGCACGCATGTTGCTCATCCATCAACACTTCCGGCACATACCGCATCCCCGCAGACTGAGTGCCGACAGCGTTGCCGACGGTCCTCATCAACCATCCGAAGTCGTTGATCTTCACCTGGAGGTTCCCATCTAAACTAAAGCTCCTATGCCTCCCTATAATGTTGGAAGGATTCAAATTCCCATGGTAGATCTTCCTGGAATGGAGATACTCCATACTGCGCACGATTTAGAGCATTATGTCGACTGCAACCGACAAGGGGAACAGGATCTTGCGGCGTAGGTTGTTGATCTCCCTCGTGTAATTACCAAGGTCCCCAGTCATGAGATCCATCACGAAGAAGCACTCCTTCCTCTCCTCGTCAGAGAAGGAGCACAGAAATGCATCACGTTCGGAGAGCAATGATATCTCCAACACGAGGAGCTGGATGTCATCGAAGAAGTGGCGCACGACGAAGCTCTCCCCCATTCACTGGATCTCCTTGTGTTGACTGCCTGTCCAGAACAACAGGCGGTGGCGGTAGCCGACGAGGTGGCCACCCCGACCTCTTCAGGGTCCTCCGCCATCACCCTCCTCCTCCCTAACAGTAGTGGATTCATATGGAAGAGAAGAAGAGAAAGAAGGAGAAGAGAAGGGGAGTGGGATCATTTGTAATTATCCTGAGCTTAAAGGGTGAAAATATTCCATATTTAACGGATTCCGTCAAAGTTAACGGAAAAACGGATGGGTGTTAACACAGGATCATGCTATGTAAGAGTTAAGTACTATTCAAGGTTCCTGGTGTAATTCACGATTACGTAGGGTTATGATTATAATTACGGAATTACTCAGGGTTATATGTGTAAAAATCCCTAAAATAAATAAGGAAAAACATCGGGATTTTTACGTGAAACCCTATTCCGTGAGGAGCGGGATGAAACCATGGGAGAACGCCACTAAAGGTTGATTCTTCTATTGAAGTTTCCCAACTGATACCATGGGTGTGGGGCTTCTTATATAGCCCCATCGACTAACTAGAGTCCCACTGACAGTATATGTGGAAGTAAACATGTGATGTGGTAATTGGACTCTGAAGGGATCCAATTACCTCTACAATGAGCGCACACTCCACTTTTCAACAATGATTTATGGTCCCAATCATATTGACATAGCCGACCTTTGAAACATAGTCATTGGAAACAAATCTAGCAAGAAATCACAAAGATCCGGTTTTGTTGATGTTCAGATGAGGTTAATCGATCATGTCAACTTTGATTGACTGATCAAAAGTATCCCTTAAAGAGCCATTAAAAATTGAATTTGAAATAGATTGATTAAGGTTGCAAGATGGTTGATCAGGAAGTGATCGATCATAAAACACTAGTTAGTCGATCAAGAAGTGGTCAATCATAAAACACTTGTTAGTCAAACAAGAAGTGGTCGACCAAAACTATAACAAGGGTGTTCAAGCATTAGTCGATCAAAACTATAAGTTGGTCGATCATAGGTTAATCAATCAGGAGATGAGATGATATCGATCAAGAGCTTATTTTGATTTGAAATGTCATGATGATTTAATAAATCATACATCAAATAATCAAGCATGCATAATTTTTGTAATGAAATTACATATCAAGTTACAACAATGATAATTCAAAACTCCTGATCCAAGGCTTTGATCATTCGATGGCTTCTTCATCTTTGAAACAACATGTAATCATATAAGTCAAAGAGATATATTATGTGAGCGACTTATAATAAATGTGTGTCATCGTTAAAATAGAGTTAATATGAGAAATAGCATAAGCTCTAGTAGGGATACAAAGAACTAAAAGTCTTGAGCATGGTGCTCTCCTTGGCTTCGAGGGGCGGCCCAATCTGCTTTAGGGAGCAATAACCCTTTAACCTTCAATGATTGCCTTGGACCTTAGAGTCGCCAAGCTTATCCGCGTGCCCCTCTTCGGGATATTGTGAATAGGACGGTACTTGTCCCTTGAGTGGTCCGTCACTTATCAATAGCTTAATGTAGCTTGCCCCAGTCTCTTGCCTCGATTGGCTTTTCGGAGGGCAGTAATTAAGTTCCCCTAGTGGAAGGCTCCCCCTTCGCGTGGAGTATCGCGCCTCACCTCCACCTTCAATCTTCGCCAGTGAAAGAGAAAGCAGAGCACCTTCACCTTCATTCTTTGTTCGAAGGGGAAGAGAAAGGAGATCGCCCTTGTCTCAGTCTCTGTCCCAGGTCAGGAAGAGAAGAGGTGTTATTTTCCAAAACACAGAGGCCTACATAACTCACCTCAAGCCCTCGAGAAGGAGAAGTGACATTGTTGTCTGCAAGGACGCTAGCCTCCCTGGCCTCACTAAAAGCTCTCGAGGAGAATGAGAGCTCATCTTGTCGTCATACTCATGTAAGAAAGACAGCCTCCTTGTAACCCCCCCCCCCCCAACCAAGGAGTCTCTTGTAAAGACATGATAAGGAAGACCTCTGTAACCAAAAAGGAGGTATACGACGGACTAAGAAACCTGATTACAGACTAGTCCCGCATCTGTGCAGATACCCCCCCCCCCCAAACAGATCAGGTTTTTTGTGGGTACAGCATCCTTGCATTCTCAGCGAATTCTGAATGAAGGTCGAACATGCTGTCCCCAACAAGTGAGCCACAATTGACATGTCAAACCTAAACTAGTAGGTCTTTCAGTAGTTTCATAAGAATTTAAACAAGCAATTCATGCCGATCCACTATGCTAACTTTAGATGCTCAACCTTGTCAATGCAAGAGCTCACAGATTCCAATCTTGGCGAAAGCCAATTATAATACTGTCAAAAAATCTCCACAAATAACTAGTCATATTATATCCCTCTTGCTTGATTGCAAGGTAAGGATCCACAAGTGCATCGGTTCTTTTCCCAACCCCGTGTAGAGAAAGAGAGATTGCCCTTATTGGTCTTTTTGCCCCCCCCCCCCCCCCCACCCTCCAAAGTGTTGCCAACCTCCGTTGGGTAATCTCGCTTCTGCCGCACTTACGTTACTCATAAGACAAACACAAGCTACTTTGTCTAAATCCACCAAACTTAAGAGCGTCAGTTGATTTCATGTGAAAAAGCATCTCATCACGAAACTCGAATCCATCTACAAAATCTCTTCGATTTTAATTATTATACAGCGGCAACCAACCTGGGCTTCTGTTATTCTTTCTCATTTCTATTTCATACAAAAATGAGATTCCGACAATTGGGCGTAAACCCGTATCTTCTATTGCAGTAGAAACAAAAAAGCAAATAAATTTGAAATAAAAAAGAGGAGCTGATACGGGAGTGGAGGGTTGATGAACATACAGAGCAGTAATTTCTTGACCGAACGATAGGGAAGAGGTCCAGAAGACGCGTGAAATCAGCCTCGTCCATAGCCAAAGAGTGGAACAAGGATTCAAGTCCTCCTCTTTCGCCGCCTCTCTACGGCCTGGAGAGGCGTTACTTTTGACGGCTTCTTGTTTAACCCAAAAGCCCAAGCAAAAGATGAAACATGCAAATGAAGAACAAAAACTCAATAGAGACCTACCATTATTTGATAAAAAAACGAGAAAATATTACATAGATAATATAAAAACCATTTATACTGCATCATAAGATGTTGTGTCCCCCGAATGGAGAACGCAGTGTTATCTTTATAAAAAAAATGCATCTAACCCTCCTTTTTCGAGAGAGAATCCTGATTTTTCAACCACAACATGTCACGGGTTCGGCGTTAAGACCGAGTTTTCTTAACCTTGTTAGTGCAAAGAGATTTTTATCCGGCAGGTCTTATAATCTATTGCAATTACCTCTACGACCTTCGAAACATCAATATTCCTCCCAAGATCCCTTAAACTTGCTCCGTCTTACCACATGAACCATCCGTTTGTGTGTCGTCTCCTTCGTAACCTAACCAGAGTTTATATGGTAACCCTTGTACGATAAAATCGCTAGAGGCGTGTCACGTGGCATGGGTTTAGGGTTTTGGCGGGAAGCTCGGATAAAGAGGCATACGATGTTTTGTCCCCTCCAATTCCACTTCGATACCATCTATCTCCCCCTTCCTTCTCACCACGTTAACCTTTCCCCTGCCTGCTTGACGACCTCAACCTCTCCCTCCCCTTCCTTTCGCACTCCATCACGCTGGTGGTCACGGAATCTCTTCTTCATCGATCCATCGAATCAAGGTCCTTTCACTTTAGGGTTTCATCAGCATATGAACAAGATGTTAAATGGGTTAGGGTTCTAACTCTTCATTGGTTTTTTGTTGGTATCGAACATGCAGGTGTTGACAATGGGTTGGTTCGGTGGACACGAAGAGATTCTCACCGTGTGCGTTTGACATGGAGGCTACTTTAAATGGACGCGAGGAACGAAGGGAGAAAAGTATTTTCTTGGAACTGAACAGAGGATCGGGATCGATCCGGACACTACCTCCTGGTTTGATCTTATGGAAGTAATCTCTGAGGTAGTACCTTGGGAGCCAACGTGTACAATCACTTTGAAATATAAGATCCCTCACATAATGGGGAGCAAGTTTGTTGATATCAAGAATGAGAAAGACGTGATGGAAATGTTCAATGCACACAACGATGGAACCAAGATCGAACTTGTAGTGGAGATGACAGGCGTAGAGGCTCTGAGTTACATCCAAGCCAAGGAGTTTCTCAGCAAGAAGAACGCATATCTGGTGGCCGATCCCGTATCGGGTGCGGAGAACCCCGGAGGCACTGTGGATCCCGTACCGCATGCGGAGAACTCTGGAGGCACCATGGAGCTACAGCCCCAGGATGTGGATAATGGTGGTGTTGGAGGATCTTAGATGACCTTGTCATTTAACGGAAATTACAGTTATGCCCTTACGCACAATGGGAAAATTACAGAAGGGCCCAAGCAATTTTACAAATTGCAAACAGGTCCCTCCAAGGACCTATTTGTGATTAGTTATCTTTTATTTCCAACATTTTTATTACAATTATGCCCCTGCATTGTTTTCTTCATAACTTGATCATCATAAGTCCAAATTGCATGATTTTAATGTCGTTTTGATCCTTGTTTCACCATCTATCTTATGGAATATTTAATCTTCTCATCTGATGCCATTTTAAATATGATTAACTTTTTGTTAGATGATGTCTCTTGCTCAAATGTCTTATCATAAAATAGATGTTTTCTCATAATTTTATGCTCAAAATGGCTCTGATTTCAAACTAATATCTATTGCTCAATTTAGTGATCTTTCTAAGGTATATTTGTAGTACTCAATTGCATGCATCACCCTTGCACTTAACCTTGCATTATTTTCATGCATAATCCTACAATTGCATTGAAAAATGACTACAAAAATACATGCATCATTGTACTTGCCTTTTATCGTGCATTTGCATAGAGACCTGTAAATGGGAATTTATTCACACATGATTCTAATTGATCAAATTTTGATAAAAATTAAAGTAGCTCGTGTCCCTGTGTTCGACCTTGGTAGACTAGCCAAGTATAAATTTTCCACAACATTCAAGCGATTGTGGTTTTTGTTGAATCATCTTTCACCTCCTATAATACAATTATTTAATTAAAAAGGCAGATTTCGCGATCATTAAATCCCAAAATATGTTGCACATGCCTCCCCTTGTGCAGGACCACACTTGACCTAATGTGGAAGCATATACATGTGTGCAGTGTTCAGGAAATCGGCCGAGTATATCGCATACTCGGCCGTATACTCGTATTCAGTAGCCTTGGTGCACCGAGTATGGTCAAATCGGCATCTAGGCGGGTCAGGGCGCATACTCGGCCGAGTATACCGTATATGCGGCCGTTTATGCGGTCGATTTTCGAATAGACTTTTTTTAAAACCTTAACCTAAATTCGGACATCTGGCTTAATGCTTTTTCAATTGATGTTTTTGCTCACTTGACTCTATTATCCCAATAGTTTTGTTCCTTGTACCTTCAATTCTTTATTATTATAATCAAGAATATAATATTTAGAGGATATTAACATGATATTAAAAATTTATTTATATTTTTAATAATAAAAAATACCAAACCGCATAAAACCGCATACTCCCCGCATACTCTCCCGCATACCGCATACTCTCTATGCGGTGACCCCTCCGACTGAATACCGCATACCGCCTTCCTGAACATTGCATATGTGAATGATATTTTTTGTGATTTTGTGCAATATCCTAAAATGCATTCTATATGATGGGTCAATCTAATATATAAATAGTAGGAATTTAAGATGTTAATGAATTAGTATTACATTACAGTGGTATTTATTGTACATTGAGATTGAATAAACACATACATGCACACATATTACACAACAACACTACTTAGGTTTTAAAAAGAAATACGATGGTATCTACATTACCACAAAGCACATAAATATTAAGACACTTACATTTAACACACAAACACCAACATATATACACACACACTTTAAAAAAAAACACACACACGTATGCATGCATGCACGCCCCAACACAAACACACATACACATTCATACACGCACCAACACACAAACTAGGTGTTAATTAATTCAGTGGAAAATGGTGTATTTACTAAAAAAAGTAGACAATAATACAAGCACCAGACATAGATACATGTATTAAACATCTATTGTTTCTCTTATGCATTTCATCAAACACATGCATTGCATAATAAAAATAATACATACAAGAAATAACAAAGTCATCATTAACTAAATGTATAGATTAAAGAACAAAATACAAGGGGCATATGTAGGTAGTATACTTCTTACGTCGTTGAGTGGTGCTTGGCCAGAGTTGCAAGGGGAAGGAGGTGGTGGAGGTCGAAAACACAAGAGAACACCCACCACGAGATGAAGGTGTTGGAGATGACCACCGAGGAGGATGATTGATGCTCGGTGAGGGTCATCGAGGAGGGGGCTCATCGACGACAGGGGGAGGAGGATGGAAGGGAGGGTCGCAATTGTTAGGGTATGTGAGAAAAAATGAGAGTTGGGTTTGGATGGGGCGAAAATGAGGTTTTATTTCTCGTTGTGTTTCAGATAATGCGAGAATAAATGGGAGACTATTGGTGGTCGCATATAAGGCATGAAATATGCTGATCAATTTTGTTCTCGCATATTTACATATGTGATTGCTAGTGGTGGGATTGTGACCGCATTTTATAATACGACCACAGACTCACTACCAATGGTTGCAGGCTTGTGCTAATAAAAATAATAATTTCTTGCAGTGCATCTACACTATCAAAGATCATCGTAGATAGTACTAAACATAATAATCTTATCGTGGATAATTAAATTCAATTTAATTATCTTAAATATCTCTCTATACATGTCCAAAAATGATGTAAATCATACCCACATTTTTCTTAGATAACTATGTATATCGCTATTCATGATAATGTTATCCGGGTTAAGTAAATCCAATTTAATTATTCTTATTTCTACTCTTTTTTTTAACACTGAAATATTATCTCTAATAGAATGATCCTTGAACTCTTACAAGAATAGTGTGCCTTCTCCACAGATACTGGGAGATAAAGGTCAGGGCGATTGTATATGCCATGTATTGCAGTTTGGATAGTGAGATCTGATCTCATATCCAAATGTAGAAGACCTCTCAAAGATGTCTAATCATATCAGATATTGTACCCAACCTACTCTTGTCTCTAAATCTAATTCAGATCAATATACATATTTAGACCAAGACTGAAATATTGGATATGTAGTCTACTGAGTAGAGTCACTAAGTACCCATACATCCTGCATACTGGAAGATTGCGATTAAACATGAAGTTTAGGTCTTTTGAATTGTCTCCTTCAAGATTTTATTGTTAAGTTTCTCAATTTATTATTGCGAGTTGGTATCGATTATATTGCTTCCAAAACTATATATATCATACATTCAAAGCTTGTCCTGCTTCCTCTGCAAGATGACCATCAATGGTAAGTGGTTTGTCCAAATATCTCATGAATGAGCTCACATTTTTCGATTCAATAGTGAACATCTACGATCCCTTTCAGATATCATATTACTCATATGCCCTTATATGTACACATGCACACTGATGTATAAACCTTAACTAGGTTGAAGATGTGCCAAATATACATACTCGGACATATAGTATTACACCCATCTCCGGTCAGAGGACGCGTACATATATCATGATAATATACAAGATAGGTCTTGGTTATCTCGATCTCGTTAAGTAAACTCCTTGACTTAACTCGTGTGACACATACAAATCTCTATTCTCATATAGAGGACCTCAACCAAAAGGTCAGTGGGACATTGGTCTTTAGAGTAAGGATTGTCATCTCCCTCTCAGACTGGAGATCCTATCTTGATAATCACTTGACGGTGCGGTTGAGTCTCCAATATAGCTCTTTAGATATTCAGCATAGCACCAACCTCTATGATCTAACCTTTGGATCAATAATTGTATGATATCAAGATGGCCAAGGTACACAGCCGTATTTATACGAAAGGACCTATTATACAAATGACTTACTATTTATTTCAGACTAAGAAGTGATTGCAAAAACTTTTATTCTATAACGATTTGCTATGAAGTCACATATCCAACACCTTTATATTGTCAAATTCGATTTGGTCATTATGCTTTTAGTGATGTTCAAGGCTAAAAATTCCATTCACCTACTTCTAGTAGTGGGACGCTGACTTAGTTAACTCTATTTCTTTTTCTTTGATAGGGAGAGTCGCATAATCCACCTACTTAATTCAAGAGCATGTAAGCTGATTGAAGTTTCAATGTCCAAAAACTAAGAACCACGATCCTACTCCACACACGCATTCCGCTCGTAGGGAGCGAAAGTCATGTTCATATAGCATGTCATTGCTATACGAATATTTTTTATATTAGCCAAAAAAACATAAACCAGAATAACTAAAACATAATTTGATCAACAAAGTTCAAAAGCAGGAATGAGGATTCATCAAGGTATTCCATGTTTCATCAAAATAATGATCAATTTGTATGTAGGAGTGACGAAAATGATGAGACAGTGTCTACCATTCCATACAACAAACAACAACAATAAACACATCTATCCTGCCGACAAAATTACAAAACTGGCACGAACTAATTTCATCCCAATTTTTTTGACCGTAATTAGAATCAGTTGTGAATTCGAAATCATTTTTTTCATCCTTTTAATTTAAACAGATATGCTTTGATTGCAATCAATTTTAATTACTTTTGTGTGGTCAAGCTTTTAATAAGCCTCGTGGTTTCTAAAAAAACGTGAATGTTACGCTTGGGATTTGAAATTTAATTATTAGTCACAATTTCATCATTTCGTATATTTTAATTAAATTTTTTAAAATACGTGATTTTAAACTTTTTTATTCTCTGTTATCCATGATATATAAGTAAGCTTATTTTTTCTCAAGGTTTAAAGAACCCAACCGGATGTTGAGACGACTAGTCATCGGTTTAATCTAATCGGGTCAGATCGTCTCTTCAAACTGGTTGAAAAGGTAGTGATGTCAACATGACATTATCATTGTTATCGAATTGGAGATAATCAAATCGTACACAATTTACTGGTCGAACCAATTTTTTATTTGAAAAGGTAGGTATATGTAAATACATGCATACATATATGTAACATAACCATTCAGATCTTTCAATAGATAACATTTTGCGTATGATGAATAAGATTAACATGAGAAAAAACTAATCAACAAAGATATGAAAAAGGTATTTTATCATCTTAAATTTTCTGTCATCTCACATTTCATTGCATTATCTGTATTTACGAGCACTGCATTCCCTAAGACTATTGGGTTCTTTCAGCATACTTATACTCCAAATAGCATCATTAGTTTTATTTTATCTCACATTTTGATATATTATTTATATTATATATTGTGTTGTCTTCAAGTTTATAATTACAAAACTATCGCTTTTTCTATAAAAGAATTCTTATGTTCAGTGAATAAGATACAAAGATTAATTTCAAATTGCATTGACATCATAGAATAAAATACCCCCTCCCCCATGGGTACCGCACACAAGTTTGAGGTTGCAATAAGAAGGAATGTGATTTAACTAAGGGATATTCATACATCGGGTGGGCGCGTGGTGGGGACGTTTTTTAAATAATTATTAAAATATTTGAATTTAATTAAATAGGAAACAATTTTGGAAAATTTAAAAAGTAGCCATCTATTGGGACCTAAGGTGGCGATTTGGGCTACAGTGGCCAAATCAACACCTCAGGTACCGTTTTGGGCTAAGCCCGCTCAACTATTTTGCATTATAAATTTTGGGGATTTTTACACTACTATCCTTCCAAGTTCTCCAATAACGTCATATCCCTAATTCAAATATGTTTTATTAGGTCCAAACAAGACCTTATCCATCGTAATATTCTCTAGCCTTACATTTGATCTTCGTGTGGATTGAAATAATACTGAATTGCTATTGATTGGACCATTGCAAATCAAAGGCATTAGTCCCTCTCATTCAGACAATACTCTTACACCCATAATTAATAATGGATGTTATGTATATTCCAAAAGATGATACACCTATGGATTAAGTTACATTTTTATAAATTCTTTTTAATTCTCAAAATGGTGCGAATTCATATGGAAATAGCATGGTATTATCCGATTCATGTGGATATGTATTTTTTCCAAACCGAGTACTAATGGTTCGTACGACATCTCGTAAAGATCTCTACAATTTATAATGTAAATAATCAATAAAAAATAAATATGAAGATAATGATCATGCCATATTCATAATCTCAACATTCCATATTATAACATCTAGCTATTTAAAAGAAAAGCGGATATTCTACCAAAATCATAGAAGTTTTATAATTTTCCAACAAATAATAAAAAATAATTTTCAATATTCTATGGTATACATTTCCTGAAAAGTCCTCTTATGCCTCCTCCTCCTCCTTCACCTCCTCTATTGTTTTCTTTGCCATTGTCTCTCGTTGTGTTGTAACTATCTTCGTGTGCTGCTCTTTTTGCCTTATTCTTGATATTCCATTCTGAATGCGTTGGTACATGCCCAAGAGGATGGGATTTAGCTGTGGACTTCCTTGGAGGTTCAGCTGGTTGAGTAAATTGATCTCTTGTGCTTCTCCCACTTGTTAATTGTCGCGATGGATCTGAATGTGAATACTCATTGATACTTACTCCTACGATAGTCTGGAGGTGGCTCTAGATGGTGCTAAGGTATTATCGTGAGAATATCAAAGATTTTTCTCCCGAACTCGATTGTCTTAGTTTGGCGAACCATGACAAATATCTCTGCATGAAGACTTTATGAATAGTATTGAGTTGGTTGTGTGAAATAAGAGTTGACTTGAAAGACCAGCATAAAATGATCCCGCAAATTGTGATTGACTCCAAACATCAATATATCCAACAAGCATGAAATAGTTACATTATTTTAATCAAATATTTAAAAAATAAAAAATTAAATTGGATTATGGTGATGATCAAACAAAGAAATTATTACAATCCGAAGTCCCAAAAGATAGTTGATATTGTGACTACCCTTGTCCGTTAAATCCCGCACAATGCATACCTAAAAGATTTGGATTATATTCAATAATAAGAAAGTAACAACTAAACTCGAAATATTGTGATAGTCCGACAAATAAAATTTTGCAACATGATGTCTCAAATATTGCTTGTTGTTGTTCAGACTCTTGTCCGTTGAATCCTGCATAATGCATACCTAAATGATTTGAATTATATTCAATACTTAAGAAAGTAAAACTAAATTGAATTATTGAGATCATCAAATAAAGAAATTATTGCAACATGAAGTTTCAAACATTAGTTGTTGTTGTTGAGACCCCTCCCAGCTATATCCCTCATAGATCATACCTAAATCACGTAATTCTAAAAATAAGTTGATCAAAAGAGAAATAAGTAATATAATGAATTAATGAAACTTGATGCTCTGAAGCTATGCGATTCTTGTCGTGGCATGTACAACTGCTCATAGTGATGGAATGGATACATCAAAGAGAATATGTTGATTGTATCATCGAAATGCATAATTGTATCTTCCTTTTTGCCTTCATAGTCGACGACAAATATGATATCGTCTGATTTCATCAAGGTTGTTCCTTCCTTTCAGAATCATATCCACATATTTAATGTATGATTCAATGAATCAATAGAATGTAATACAATTAAAAATAATCACATGCAACATACCATGCGCCTTTTTATTGGCCCTTGAGGTTGGTAAGCTATCGTGGGAGGTGGAATTTGCATATGGATCCACCTTCTTGTTATGCTATAGTACCATTGCATACACACACATTGTTTGCATCCACATGCTCAAGGACTATCGATTCTTTCTTATCCTCTAATCGATCTATGTATTTTCCATATAGAATATACCAATATAGATGTCGGTGCTTCGTGTTTTATTACGTCGAGAGATAACGTGTATCCTCTCAATGGAGGCTAGGATATGTTGTCGCATCACAAATTGATGCATGACACGACCTGATCGCATCAAAAATTGTGTCATTATTTTTAATTTTGATGCATTTTGCTCCAATATGACATTAACATGCACGAATATAGTTAAATATCCAATTCGATCTATGAAATTAATATTTATTTTTTACATCATGTAATTGCTATTTGATTTATAATGTAATCTGTATTTTTAGCTAATAATTAATCTCATTCATATGATGACAATTGATTTTGACATTATAATATCTAAATCACATAAAAATTACTTCCTACGTAAACATCAACTTCTCATTTTGTTCTTAAATGCATCTATTAAGAATCTACAATATTAATACTATTCTCAAAATTATGTAATTATTTTTTTATTTTGAAGCATTTTGCTTTAATATGACACTAACATGCACACAAATAATTAAATGACAAAAGAAGCATACACATTCTAATATCTAATCTGATTCTACGAAATTAATGTTTACTTTTTACATTGTGTAATTATTATTTGACATATGATATAATCTACATTTTTTTATCTAATAATTAATGTCATTCATAAAATGATAATTGAATTTGATATTATAATATTTAAATCACACAAAAATCATTTCCTACTAAAACATCAGTTTCTCAATTTTTATCTTAAATGTAACTATTAAAATTGAATGTACAATATTAATATTTATTCTTAAAATTGCGTAATTATTTTTCATTCTCGTACATTTTGCGTTAGTATGATACTAATAGTTAAATGACATAAATAAGCATACACAATCTAATATTTAATTTGAACTATGAAATTAATATTTATTTTTTTACATTATGTAATAGATATTTGATCTATGATGTAATTTACATTTTTGGCTAATAATTAATCTCATTCATAAGAGGAAAATTGAATTTGACATTATAATACCTAATCACACAAAAATAATTTCCTTCTCAATTTTTATATTAAATGCAACTATTAAAATTGATTCTTCAATTTTAATATGTATTTTCAAGATTGTGTAATTATTTTTAATTTTGGTATATTTCATTTTAAGATAACTCTAACATTCACAAAAATAGTTAATGACACAAAGAAGAATATGTAATCAAATATCTAATTTGATCTACGAAATTAATATTTATTTTTTACATTGTGTAATTATTATTTGATCTGTGATATAATCTAAATTTTTAGCTAGTAATTAATCTTATTCATAAGATGGCAATCGATTTTGATATTAGAATATGTAAATCAAGTAAAAATTATTTCCTATTCAAACGGTAATGAAATTTATTTGATATCAACTAATATTTTACAACTCGGCAGTAATTAGATTTAAAAAACTATATGTATAACTTAAAAATTACCCAGAATAAAGATGATCTTTAAAGCGATAGAATATATCCGGATAGATAATGAGATATAATGGAATATCCACAAAAATATAGTCTTCTATATTGATCAAAAAAACCTGTAAAAAATGATATGAAAAAAAGGAAATTCCAAATTCCTCTTACTCAGAAAAGATTAACGGAAGTCTGATGAGAGAAGAGTGATCTAAGAGAGATTGAGAGACTTGAGGAGAAGAAATGAGAGGGTTGGAAAGAAGAAATGAGAGGGTCGAGAAGAAGAAATGAGGAGGAAGAGGAGTAGATGTGAGGAAATGGAGAGGGGGATTTTATATGGGTGAAATGGGAGGGACGAACATGCATTTTCCCAACAGTCCATCCCAAATTGGCACCTCAGGTGACGATTTGGGGAAAGCGCCAACGGTCAGCTCCCAAATCGGCATTCAATGGCGGATTTGGGGATAAACGTTAGCCGCTCTTCTTCAAATCGGCACATGAGATGTTGATAGATGCTTATTTTTTAATTTTCTTAACATGCTACATATTTAATTAATTATAATTATTTTAATTAATATTAATTCAAAGAAGTCTGCTTGGTGGCTGATGTGGACGAGGCAACAAGGATGATGAGGAGTCCAGTAAGCGATGACAAGAAGGTTGTCGCGCTATGATGAGGGGACATTAAAGCGTAGAGATCGACAAATGGCAACAAGTAGGATTGCGAGCAGCGATAAGAAGTTGTCGGGTGGCAATGAGGAGGTGCAACACAAGGATTTTGCCAAACAACAACAAGAATGCTTGATAGGAACCGACGTTGTTTAAGGAAATGTGTTGCGTGGAGGGACGAGAGTTGGGAGTTCATGTTTAGGATTTGCAAAATGGAATTTCGAGAATCTTGGATCGGTTCGATTCGAGTCAAATCAGTTCAATCTGAATGGAATCGACAACCAAACTCAGTTTTCTTTTTTATATTTTTTAAATAATTTTTACAATTCCCGATCATCCTTCACGTAGGGTGGAGCATTGGGCTCGACCCGGCCCAACCCGGGAAGGCCCGACCCGAGTCCATCAATTTTCCGTGGGCCTTGGGCCGGGTCGAGGCCCGCTTTTTTCAGCAAACTGAGGACCCGGGCCCGGCCCAAGGCCCGCGAGATCAGGCTCGGGTTCGGGTCGGGCTCGGGCTCAGGCTGGGCTCAACCCATACTTATTTTGATTTCTTGAAGTTGCACTTTGATTCCAATTTATTTTTATGGATATAATTCATCCATAACACATGAATATTGGATGTATTATTACTATATAATATTGCTATTGATGGATGAAGGAAATATTGGATGTATTTTGACTATAAATCCGAGTCCCCTAATTTTGTTCTAATATGATTTTTTGAAATATGAGGTCCCGAGCCTGGCCCATTTGTACTTCGGGTTCGGGCCCGGCCCGGCCCGGCCCGAACATAATATTTTTCAAAAATGAAGACTCGGGCCCGGCCCACCTGTACATCGGGTTCGGGCCGGGCTTGGACTTTTGCGGGTCGGGTCAGGGTCGGGTTCGGCCCGGCCCGGCCCGGCCCAATGCTCCACCCTACCTTCACGCATGTTTTTTCGTTACATTTTCCTTTAGGGGATATGCATGCAAAAGAACCGGAAAATTAGAGGAGGTATGTAACGCACCTAAGTAATTAATTCGTCCAGAAAAAACGTCATTCCTGCTCCCAAGAAAAAAATAAACAAAAAATAAATACCTTTCCTAAAAAACAACAAAGAAAAATATCAGAGGTCACTCAAATCACGGGGCTGCAGTAAGAGGGGATGCCAGACTGACTACACAGACGGCACACACACTACTATTAGACCGCAAATCTCGATCCACACGGAGATCTCTCTCTCTCTCCCGTCGGAAATGGGCAGCGCGAAAGAGACGTCGGAGGAGGAGTTGCCGGCGATATCCAAGGACGAGCTGCAGAGGCACACTTCGCCTTCAGATCTGTGGATCTCAATCGACGGGAAGGTGTACGACGTGACAAGGTGGCTCCCCCGCCACCCCGGTGGAGACCTCCCTCTCCTCCACCTTGCGGGGCAGGACGTAACCGACGCCTTCCTCGCCTTCCACCCGCCCTACGTGTCCGCGCTCCTCGCTCCCTTCCTCGTGGGGCGCCTAAACCACCACCACGTGTCCCCCCTCTCCTGCGACTACCGTACCCTCCTTTCCCACCTCCACAAGCTGGGTCTATTCCGCTTCAAGGGCCACCTTGCCCTCTACACCCTCCTCTCCGTCTGGCTCCTCTTCTCCCTCTCCCTCGCTCTCGCTCTCCTCTCCCCTTCCCCTCTCGCTCACCTATCCTCGGCCGCCCTTCTGGGCCTTGCCTGGGTCCAGTCCGGCTGGCTTGGCCACGACTCCGGCCACTACCGCATCATGCCCACCAAGGGGCTCAACCGCCTCGCCCAACTCCTCACCGGAAACTGCCTCACCGGCATCAGCATTGCCTGGTGGAAACGGAACCACAACGCCCACCACTTCTCCTGTAACAGCGTCGACCACGACCCCGACCTACAGCACCTCCCCTTCTTCGCCGTCTCCACCGCGCTCTTCCGCTCCATCACATCTCACTACTATGAGAGGCCCCTCCCCTTCGACGGTCCAGCCCGACTCCTCGTTAGCTACCAGCACTGGACCTTCTACCCGGTGATGTGCTTCGCCAGGATCAACCTCTTCCTCCAGTCCATCCTGCTCCTCCTCTCCAGCAGGAGGGTGCCCAACAGGTGGCAGGAGGTTGCGGGCGTCGTGCTCTTCTGGATCTGGTACCCCATGTTGGTACTCTCCCTGCCCACGTGGTGGGAGAGGGCCGCGTTCGTGGTGGTGAGCTTCGCCGTCACGGGTATCCAGCACGTGCAGTTCTGCCTCAACCACTTTTCATCGGACGTCTACGTCGGGAGGCCGGCGGCGAACGAGTGGTTCGAGAAGCAGACGAACGGAACTCTGGACATTGAATGCTCGCCGTGGATGGACTGGTTCCATGGAGGGCTGCAGTTCCAGCTGGAGCACCACCTGTTCCCCACGCTGCCTAGGTGCCACCTCAGGAAGGTGGCGCCGCTCGTGAGGGACCTTTGCAAGAAGCACGGCCTGCATTATGCCAGCGCCACGTTCCTCGAGGCCAACCTGATGACGCTGAGGACGCTCCGCAAGGCGGCCATGGAGGCCAGGAACTTGATCTGGGAGGCCGTCAACACTCATGGTTGATGGTCATCACCATCTCATTATCATTTTAAGGTTTTGTTGATTTTAGAAGATTAGATTTGTCATTTGGTAGATCATAGTATGGTAGTATTCCGAAGTTTCTCACCCTTCTTCTCTTAATAAAAGACCAGTAGGCTTTATTTCCTCGATTTGTTGATAAGTTGGTTGATCGAAGAAATCACCACCCTCCGCCGCGTAGATCTTATTGCAATTTTTTGTCCTGGGGTTTTCTAGGGTTTGTTGAGGCCTTTGTCGACGGTCCTCTTGCAGGTCCAGACAATTACAGAATGGCACTGACGGCATCAATTGTTGGTTGGTTGGGAAAATTAAACCCAGTTTGGTTGCAGGTAAGATCCCCGGAATTAAAAGATATCTTTTAACCCTAGTTACCTTATCACGAGTTATAATCTATTATAAAATGATAATATCACGAGTCACCTTATCCTTTAAATCAATCGACTAAGAATAATGAAAAAACCTCATCCATAAAAATGCGGACCTTATCCCCGGGGTGAGAATTATGCTAGATTAGACAACTACACATGAGCTTGTTGGTCGAATTTGGTATGTAAGATTGTTTGAGTTTAAAAATATTTATTGTGTTTTTTAAAATCAAGAAGCCCGATGTCCTTGATCATCTAATAAAAAAATGAGCGTTATCTCAACTTATAATGATTTTAATTGGTTTAGTGCTCCGTCATTTAATTTCATTTACTTTGCCTAATGGGCATTATTGTCATGATTCTTTAAGAAACATTAAATCGTCGTATCAATTATTTACAAGATTAAATCAAGATCATCATATTTATAAGATTAAACCACGATTAACATATTAGGTTACGTAGGTGTTGTGTTGTTCCCTTTCACCGTCACGTTCTTCCCTTTCTTCTTCTCCCCCAACCATAAGCTCGACCTCGACCCTTGGGGCTCCAATTGCTCCACCCCTCACCATCTCTGCATTTCGTCCTGATCTCTTCTCCTTCAAACACTCCTCCCTCTCCCCCTACCACTGCATTAACGAGAACGACATTAGCGTCCAATGTTGCCTCTCTCTCACCCTTGAGAACATTCCTCCTCCACCTCCCCTCATCAAATTATCCCCCTCGTGGGATGTGTTGCGGCCAAGAACAAGACATGGCTGATTTTATTGGTTCATCGACGAAGTAGAGAATGAGGTGGGAAGGGAGTTATGGACTTACATTAAGAAGATGAAGGGAGGAAGCGATGCCTTGGAGGGAGGTCAAGGCAATGGAAGAATATGTATCCAAACCTATCCCTCAGCTGTGTTTGCCATAGAAGGTAGAGATAAGCATTGGTTCTATCCATCCGGGTCGAATGTTATCGGAACCAAAATCCATTTAATTTGATGGACCCTTAGTTGGGCCACAACATGCGATTTTAGTCTTAGTCGTCCCACGGACCGACCTGGCCCTAACATGGGCTCGGGTTAAGGGTTGGGTTAGGCCCATCCATTTATTGCTATTTTTCATCTTGGGGGTTTCTAGGGTATGTTAAGGCCTTTGTCTAAGGTCCTCTTGTAGGTCGAGACAATCACTAAACAACAACTCATGCCATTAATTGTTTATTGGGTGGGAAAATTCATCCAGTCGGGATGCATGGTAAAATAATCCCAAATTAAATGATAATATCATGAGTGCATCATCTATTATATCTCTACATACAATATTGATCATTTTCTTATCTCTCATTCAACTATGAATAGAAAATACCCCTCATTTATTCATAATCATTTCCTATCCATTGCTCCTCTATCGACGAGACGATCTCTAGTTTGGAGATACTGAAAAAATATGGCATTGTCTACGTGATGAAATTAGGCTAGATTAGTGATGAATAGCTATGTGACTTGATTAATACCATCTTGTTGTAATATGATTGATTAATAATGTATCATAATCGAGTTAAATAGTATCCCTGAGGAGTAACTCGGCTAAATTTATACATGGATAAGTCTAGACTCGAACATAAGGACACATGCTTATTAGTTTATCTAATTATAAACCAAATACCTAGGTTAAATGACATACAATGATATCTTGGTCGAAACAACACAATATGCATGCATGATTTGATTGCAGTTTTAATAATTCAAGTTGGACTACTAAATTGCTGCAAAAATGAAGTATAATTAAATAGACATAATGCACACAACAGAACACACTAAAATATCCATGGATTTTAATGTTTAGGCAATATATTTAATTTAGCCTATATTGATCCAAATTCATAAATTATTTTTAAGCTCCCATTTTCACCCTATTAGTCAATTCACATAATTTTCAGAATATCCACATAACTTAATGTATTTTATGAACTTAATCAAGGTGTATTATTACCTAATTAGTTTCTAAACATATTAAGTCAATCATGACCCAAAGGATTTTAGAAATTAAGCCAAGGAGAGTCAGTTACTGAAGAATCAAAAGTCACATAAGAGAATTAAACATGCTAACTAAAATATCACTAAAAGAGCTTTTAAACAAGATCGATTTCACTCAATTTGGATTGAAGGTGCCCGATATATTAAAGGAACAATCCAGGGGCATAAACGCAAAGATAACATAAATAAAATAACTCAACTATCACAAACATGTCTGACGTGGAGTACAATGTAGACAAAAGAAACTAATTGCTTATCTTTGTAATTTACCCCACGTGTGGGGGTATTGTTGCAAAAACTAGGAATCTGTGGGGGTCTGCAGCAATTATCCCGGGGACACGTGCTAGAGGCATGTCATTGGATCTCTACACAATTTGAAGAAGAAGGGTTCGGCTACACTGCTCCCAAGGGGACACGTATGCCAGTGAGGGGGATGTAAGTTTGGTTGGTGATGCGTGGTTTGGGACCACGTGTCTCGCACTGATGCTTCGGCTCCTCCGAGGTAGGAGGTATAGAAGCGATGGCTTGGAACTCATCTGGGCCATAGGATCAAGAAGATCCTATGATATCTGCTCTCTTGCGACTAATCTTCTTCGTTGCTTGCGGTGGCATTAGAGTGGTGCTCCGATGAAGAAGCTCTTCCTCCTCCTTGCTCATATGCTCGTCCTAAAGGTCAAGGAACCTTCTTAGATGCCCGCATATACAATGGCTCATTAGAGGATAATGAAGATGGCTAAGATGATGGTGCGATGAGTACTTGTTGGAGAAGAAGTCGGAGCTCGTAGATGGTCGCCATATTCTGATCAATGAACTGTCTCGGTCCATGCAGGGGTTAGCCAAATAGTCGTATAGAATAGTATGGATTTGGGAGCGGAATGGATTTGGCAGTGGAATGGAGGGTGGTAAGGAGATGTGACACGATGTTCAATGCTATATTCTTTAGTTGGCCTTTTGACTTCTTAGTTTATGAAATAGCTACCCCCATCGAAAATGAGTATCTTGGGGATCCCGAACCATGAAATAATGTTGTCATTTAGAAAGCGAAAAATAGTCCAACCATCAGCGGAACGAGTGGTAATATTCTCCACCCAACGACTCACATAATCCATGGCAAGCAAGACGTATTTATATCCTTGACTATCAGGAAATGAGCTCATAAAGTCAATTCCCCAAGCGCCAAACACATCTGAAATTTGGATGAACTTGAGTGGCATTGGATCTTTGGAACTAATGATTCCTCCCAATTTTCTAGCAATAGATGTAGCCTTTGACATATGTTGTAGCATCCTTGAATAGTGTAGGCCGCTAAAGCCCACACTACAATACTTTTGTTGCCGTCCTATTTCAAAAATGGTGTCCTCCTGCTTCGAGCTTATGACAGTGCTCGAGGACATTGGTGTACTCCTCCCGAGGAATGCATCGACGCCAAATGCAATCTGCATCTGTCATGAAAAGGTGCAGATCTCCCCATTGGTAGAAATGAATATCGAACAAAAACTTGTCCTTCTTTTTCCTTGTCCAATATTGTGGAACTTCTCAGAAACGAGACAATTCAAAATATCGGCTTACCAGGGAAGAGATGCAACACTCAAGATTGTTTCATCAGAAAAGATCTCGGTGAATGACACAATACTCAAGGGAGTCTCTTCACATTCAATTTTGGATAAATGGTCCGCCACCATATTTTTAACTCAAGGTTTATCTCTTATTTCCAAATCAAATTCCTGGAGGAGAAGGATCCATCGTAGCAAACGTGACTTGACATCCTTCTTCTGATGTAAGTAACTAATGAATGAGCAATCAATGTAAATGATCACTTTAGCTCCCACAAGATGTGATCTGAATTTTTTGAGGGTGAAAAAGACTGATGAATCGCAAAATCACCTGATTAATTCGTCGTTTTTATCTTTATAGTATAGGAGACGATCTTCGATCTCATATAGAATACCACCCCTTTGAATAGGTGGATATTAATTTTACTTGGTAAGTCTACCAAGGTCGAACACAGAGACACGAGCCTCCAAGTTGATTAATCATAAATTAATGATTAAATGTAAGAGATTAAATTCTATGGTCTAGGTCTTCTGGTGCAGACATACATCACAACACACACAAAACAATCATGAAAAATAATGACGTGACACAAAATAATGAAATAATTATGCACACAAAATGAGAGATGCATTTTTTATTTTTACTGTATGTAGAATAAATGTGATACAATATGTGAAGAAATGCGATGCATGGAATAGACAATCAACATGCAATGTTTGTTTGATTTTAAATACAACTCTAGATGCCAAATGCCACATAATGTCATGGCATGCAAAGAGAATGCGAGCATAAAAGAGTGCACAACATTCCCCTAATTTAATCAGATATTTTAGCAATAAAAATTTATTCAATTTCTTGTTCAATTGATGCATGCAATTTAAGCAATCGATAAACAAATGGCAATTGAAATCAGTGAGCAAGAGATACTATGTGTCAAGAATTTTTCCATGTAATTTTCGTGTCGAATCAGAATCAGAAAATTGAACGTGTAATTAGGTATAGCATCAAATTAGCAAAACAAGGAAATTTAAATCAACAAAGGAGATCTCATACTCAAGATAGTAGCAATATAGTTTAGGGGTATATTTATAATAAAAACTATAAAAATAAAATAGATAACTATGCATAGTAGTTCGTATGAGGGGCATATATGCAATAAATAGAAGTTGTTGGTGTCCTTTATCTAGTTACCCAGTCGTGGTACGAGAGGCATGCACGCCAGGGAGGGACTTAATTTCAACTATTGAATCTCTACGGAACTGGAGTGCAAAATGCCCAGCACGCACGCGCATGGTATGTGCACGGGCTAGGCTTAGGAGGCGATTCGGCTAGCTGCAGGTTCGGAGGCTACGTGGCGTGGCCTCCGCACTTTGTCTTAGATTCGGTTCCACCGAATCTCCAGGTGTGGGTCCAAGGTTGGCATGCGATTATGACCGTTCGATTAGGATGACTGAACAACACTTGTAGAAGTTTTCTCCGCCACCGACTTCCTCAGGTGCAGGTGATGAATCCACAATTCATCATCTCAATATATTGATCTTGGCAAAATTCCTAAGTAAAATCTCAAATAAATACCCTTAAAATCAGTATAATAAATGACTCTTGTAAATAAAATATACTGATTATTGTATATTTTATTGTACAAAATAAATTAATAATAAAAGCCGTAAAATAAATGAGTTTTTCACCTGTAAATAGCCCAAACTTCATGCATTTTTAATAATTTAATTTCGACTCCTTTCCGGCTAATTCTTTATCAAACTTGTTAATAAAAATGTCTATAAAATAAAAAATAAAATAGATTTCATTGCAAATAAATACTCCTAGATCCCATAGAGAAATGTCGTAAAGTCCAACATCTCGGTCAAATTCCCACTCTGCATGAATCCAAATTCACTAAACTCACTTTTAAAGTTTAAGTTAGAAAATCGTCTATCCAATGAAAGTCGCTCCATTAAAATTGGAGCTCGTTTGCGAAATTTGAGTTTTGGACCTTGTTGTATATTGTACATAATGCAATGAATGTGACTTTCATTTTTTTCTTGTACAACTCTAACCCTTTTTTATGTATTTCTTTTTCTATTAATTTCTTTATTATATATTATAATAAATGATATAATTCAAAAATCTCAAAGAAAAAAGTTTTGTCGTTGAAAATAAGGTAAAGTGACTTTGTATATAATGTACACAATTTTCTTTTCTCATTTTTTAATTTAGCTTTCTTAATTACTAAAAAAATTTAATTTTTTTGTGTTTTATTTTATTTCTACTATTTTATTTTATTTTTTTATTTTGTAAATATCTTTTATTAAAAATACAAAAAATTAAAATTAGAAACGCAAAAAAATAGTAATATGGTATGTTTTTCATTATTTTTCTTCTTTATGTTTGCAATTTCCCATTCTCTTTTATTTTATCCTTTTCTTTTTTGCAGCCTGATTTATTTTATTTTATTTTTTATTCTCTGCACTAACTTCCATATTCTTCCATTAACCATCAAGTCTTCATCTAACCTCCCATTCAACATCATTTCTTCCACCACTTTTCGAACCTCCATTCCCTTTCTCTTTTTATTCTTCTCTTCATCTTCATTTTCCCCATCCACCAAATCCTTAAACAAGAGAGGAGAGAATTCCAGCCCTGCTGATTGTCGCCCCGCACCCTTAATTAATTCGAGCAAATTAACATCCAAATTAATGTTAATCGTTCATTGCAGTCGGATACGAGAGGCTAGTCAAAAACCACTTTAATTAGATTCAAGTTAATTTCAAGCGGCAATTTTTTTTACTTGGTGAAGTCCAAGGTCGAACTCAGGGAGGCAATTGTCTCCTTAGGTCAAATTTGAGCAAAATCCAAGTGTGAGATTTTCGGGGAATATATTTTTTTGGTCTTTTTCTATTTTCTATGCAGACACATGCAAAATCAGGCCAAATTAAATGTTAATTCAGAAAGATGGTCAAATTAATTCCAAAAATTATGAAACTTGGCCAGATGATTAATTATGATGAAAATGATCTACCTAATTTTTTTGGAATTTTTGGACACTAAACGAATTTACTGTGAATTAAATATGCAGACAGGGTGATTTTCACTGTTTTATTTTCAATAAATATCAAATCACAATTTCTTCAAGAAATATAATTATCCTAGATAGCACTAATGATGGTGAATCCAGGAAAATTGACAGATCTGAATTTCAATGTGAAATGAATTTATTAAAATTAAAATGCAAAAACCACTCAACAATTTATTTAGGCCTCGACATGTGCGCAAATGACATGAAATTTTTATGGCATGTTAAGAATACTGTCCTTAAGCTACTGTGAATTTTTGAGGATTTTTCGAACTACAGAGAATTAACTAGAAATTAAAAGGTGTCACTGGGCAAAATATTCCAAAAATATACCAATTAATTCATTGATAATTCCACTGAAATTACAAAAATGTGACATGTGGCTCAATAGACAGAGGACAAGTTTTTCAACAAAATGCAACTTTTAGAATTGAAAAATGATGTAGTATGCGACCTAGGGATGTGTGCAAACACAGGGGTGTAAATGCAATACAGAATAATAAAAATACAAAAAGCAAATATGCTGACAGGGACTAAAATGCAATTACCTATAATGCTAGGGACTCGAGTGCAAGTTTTCCAACAAGCACGTGCTCCTCACGTGGGGTCTGCTTCACAGGGACCTTTTTGCAAATATGGAAAGTCCCGGGGGCCTCTGTGTAAATTACCTAGGCCGCACGTGCTCCTCACGTGGGCGGCCTAGGCTCGGATGGCTGCGGAGGCTCGCTGAGGACCGTTGGATCAAGCTTGATCCAACGGCGATCTGGGCGTCGATGAAGATGGCGATGTGGCTCGTTGAGGGCCCTTGGATCAAGATTGATCCAAGGGGTGTCGGTGCTGACGCGTGGCTCGATCAAAGATCGTCAGATCTACGTTGATCTGACGGCTACTGGCTGCTCCAGATGTCGATGATGTGGAGGGCTAAGTGCCGTTAGATCAGGAAGGATCCAACGGTACTGGTGAAGCGCGGCTGAGTGCGACGTGGAACGAAGTCTACCGTTCGATCAAGGTGATCGAACGGCAGCTGGAGCTTCTCCTTCAACGGGCCTCCGCCGCCGGCGGAGGAGATGGCTGGGCTCCGACGAGGTGGCGTGAGCTCCGCCCGTTCCTCCAGATGCCGATGAAGCTCTCCGAGGTGTCGGAGATATCCTAGTAGGAGCGTGGCGATGCGGAGAAGGCGCTGATGGTCCCAGGAGCTGGAGAGGGCCGTCGGAGGTTGCTGACGACGAAGCTCGAAGTCGTCTCCGGCAAAGTTCCGATCAGTGACAAAAGAAGTACCTACAAGGGTCAGAAGACTGGCCGAAGCTCGGGCTTGCACTTGTGGAGGTGGGAGGATGGTTGGCGAGGCCTAAGGCGGAGGGAGGTGATCGGGCGACGGTGCTCCGGCCAAGTGGCGGAGCTGGAGATCGATAGATGGTGAGGTGCGTCGTCGGCGGGGTAAAAGTTGACAGCGAAGATGAGAGCTCCGACGCGGAGCTCGGCGGAGTGAAGGCGAAGCGTGAAGATAATCGTGGACGTGTAATTAAATCGGAGAAGATAAAGAAAAATTAAGAAAAAGATCGGAGGGGGAATGGAGGGGGTTCACCTGGGGATTGGAGCTCCTTTTCGGGTTCCAAGTTTTCGCTCAAGGGACCGGTGATGTCCCGAGCTCAAGCAACTGCTCGGAGGAGTGGCTGCGACACGGCGGTGGGCCGAGGATCTCGCCGGAGGAGACAACCGGTCTTCGCTCGAGGAATAGGTCGCTTGCTGTCACCAAACGGTTGCTCCGAGCTTGGGGTATCTCTCAGGGATGGCGGATAGCCATGACGGTGGCTGGTGATGGTGTATTTATAGGATGGAGGTGGCAGCAGTGTTGGCGATGAGGCGAGGTTCATGAGCGTCATGAAGCGACTCTGGTGGTCGTAGTGGGGAGTGCGGTAGCTGGCGAGGATGAGGGACGAGTGGGTGACATCGTGGAGGTGGTGGTGCTCGTCTGCGGTGGTCGAGGAGCTGCCAAGAATAGGAAGGGGGCACCCCTCCGCAAGGCAGAGAACGTGGGAGAGAGGGGCACCCGAGGTAGGAGACGAAGTCTCCACCATTGGATCTTCTGATCCAACGGTGGTGATCGAAGCGGAATGGGACGCGTGTGATTAGATCGGGGCGCGGTGATGATGGGCCGTGATCGCGCCACATGGAGGGAGCTGGGCGAAGCGCGGGCGAGCGGCTTGGATGAGGAGATGGAGATGATCGAAGGGACGAGGAGCGCCAACGGAAGAGCGGCTGTGATGGAGGGATCAGGGACTTGATCAGATGGTTCATATGCCACCACGTGGCGAGCTCTGGAAGAGGCGCGGACGGGCGGATCAGATGAGGCCCTGGAGATGATCTGACGGCGTGGATTTAAGGCGCACGTGGAAGCATCTAGGCCGTTGGATCTATAGCGTAATCCAACGGATGTGGCTGCGGGCGACTGGGGCAAGGGGAGCGGGCCGCGTGGCGCAACCAGAGGGCGCCACGTGGCCTGCTGTGAATGGCTGGAAGAAAATGAATGTGTAGAGAGAAGAGGGGGCCGAATTTGAAAAAACTCAAAACATGAAAGATTGTAGATCTCGATGAGATCTACAAGTTTCATGTTGACCAAAGACGGAGATGAGGTCAAATATGATACATAAATACAAAGATACAAATATACATATATGTAGTATACAAGGTGGCCCGAAAACCCAACTTTCTCATACGAGCTCCAAATTGGATGAAATTAGTCTCATATTAAAGGTCTTTTAATGTGTAGTATTCTAAGAGTAAGTAGACCTAGTTCGGAGTTAGTATGAGGGATTTATGTGCATTTTAGTGTACAGGGGTTCTAGGGCTTTATTGACTAATTTGCAAGGGGGATATTTGGCATTCTTCCCTATATTATCAACTAAGGAGTATATATTATAAGGAAGAGGTTATTTTAGTGAGTGGATATTTTACAAGGGATTTTGGCTTCTTATTTGAATGCAAATGGACTGCTAAAATGAATGTATTATGTATGTATGAATGAATGCTATTTATGCATTATAAATGGAAATATGCCTCTATTTACTCGGAACAAGGCTCTATTTTTGACTTTTGAAGTGATGAATCACAGATTCATCACCTGCCAAAGCTTCGAGGTGACAGCTCCACCTTCGACGTTGAGCGACGATGAGTCTCCGGCCATCTTTGGCAACTAGCGAGATCCGCAGAGCTACACTTCGCATCGCAGTTTCCTTCAGGTCGCTGCGTAGCTTCGCAGGCTCCGTCACATACTCGAGGCCACGACAGGAGTTAAGCGTAGCTGCTCCACCTTCCGACAGAAATTCGTGTAAGTTTCCCATCTTTATTTCCCTTGTTATCATCATTCACCACATGACCTCCCCTTATTCTCATCTTCATTTTTTATTTTTATAATCTGTTTAAAAAATTAAATCAAAGCAGATGTTTTTCAAAAAAATCAAAATAAAAAAATAAAAATCCAATCCCGCCCGTCGCCCCTTATTCTTCCTTACGCAGGCGGTGCCACTGCCACCCCCAAGCCGTACCACCGTGCACGACCACGACGCCACCCTGTCGCTCGCCCAGCTGCACCTCCTATTCTACTCCTGCTTGCGACCCCCTACGCGGCGACCTCCCTCCATCGCATCGTTGTCTTCTCCCTCCAGTCGCATAAGGTGCACCATTGACCTCCTCTCTTCCAGGCCACCTCCATCGTGTCACCATCAGCTCCCTCCGCGTGCGTACCCCAACCATCGTTGACATCCGCCCCAAGCAATCGCGTGTCGCCGCCCCATCCAGCCCTATCCGCTGCATTTTCAAAGATTGTTTATTTTGTTTATATTGTAAAAATGCATTTTTATTTTATCAGTTTTCTTTATTTGCAAAAATGCCCTTGCGCATAGTTTATGTTGCAAGTTTTATTTTCTGTATTGCGATCAGGACCCTACCTTTGCATGTTAATTTAGATATTTTTTTAGCATAATTTATTTTGATGAAAAATCTCATTTGTTGAGAAACTAATTTTCTATCATTTGGCTATTTATTTATTTTTTGAGCTTTGGGTAATTAATTAAATTGTATTAGCAACAAATTACTTATTTTATCCAATACGAGATTTTAAATTCATATTTAATTCATGGATGCTTTAAAAATTCCTCAAAAATCAGAAATGATGCATTTTAATGTGCTTTAAATCATATTTAAATTTCATCTAAATTGGAGTTGTCATGTGTCTTAAATGAATTGTAGAGTGATTGTAGTAAATGATTTTTAATTAAATCCACAAATGTTGTTTCTGCAAAATTCCAACTCTCCTAGATTGCTGATATTTACATTATATATTGATATAATATGGTCAAATTATATGAAGAATAACCTTAATATCTTACTTAGAATCTCCAAATGCGTACAATTCACATGTTATTTATTCTATACAAGCGGAGGAGAAAATCATCTTAATTACACACAATCAATTAAATTACAACATAAATTGGCAATTGATTTGGATAAATTCTAAAAAATCTCTATTCACATATTATTTAAGGATTATATGATATTTAAATAATGAGATTAATAATCATCTATAAATAATTATCCACATAAACTAAACAAACCATATTTAAGGGAGAAAATGAAAGAGCATTGGATTTATATAGCATTTAACAAGAAACTACCACATTAATTTGGCTCTACAAATACCTCTCACATTTTGCTATAAAGAAAAGGGGAGGGATGATAGTGTAAAATTTCCGCTCTTTAATATCATGCTTAGAGCCACCCAGTCCATGCATGAATACCCTCTTTACTCTCTCTCTCTCTCTCCCTTTACCCATAAGAGCCACCCACGTACAACTCTTAGCCTTCCCCTTCCCCTTCCCTATGCAAAAATTAAATCCCCATGCATTGATAATGAAATTTTGTCTTTATGTGCATGGGAATTGAATCTCTCTTTGTTGTAGGAGGGAACAATCCATCTATAAAAAGCCATGCCGCCCCCGCTAACTCTCATTACTTTTTCCGTGAAGGCTCTCTCTCTCATCCCCGACTCTTGTCCTCCTGCACTCCGGTGTGCAGCTACCTCTTCCACCTTGCGTGGTGAGCAACCTGCAACCCCCCGCCCCTCCACTCCCTCAACGTACTCACTCCTCCTCTCCGCACAGCCACCATGTCCAACCGCGCTGCTACAACGCATCTCCTCCTCAACGGCCTCCTCCTCCACTCCAGTGCACCAACAACCCACGCGTCTGTCTTCGTGATCGTCATCGTTGCCATCGTCTTCATTTCGCATCCGGATAGAGAAGCACTCCCTTTCTCATTTTTTTACACCCCCTTGTAATTTGCCATATTAATGGTTCTTGTTTAAGCTAAATTTGATGAAACAACTATTTGGTAACATGTTTTATTTACTCTAGTTTGTTTCTCAATATATGCATTACAACTCTCACATCTATTATTATATCTTGAAATATTGCAAGTGATTCTTCCCTACTAATATGCGATTCAACCCCCACTTTCTCACTTACTTGCACTCATACCGACACTCGTTTACTCTAAATTGTGGGAAGTATTTTCACCGTAGATCACATTCTTTCATAATTATTCTTTCATCACAAGAGATAAAAATTCGAATCAAGTTTTAAAGAAGAACAAAAAGAGCGAGTTTGCTTATCTCTATTACTTGCATGATAGATCCCGTCTATTTCCATCATGCTTGTAGTTGTATTTTTAATTGCTTAATCTCGTTTAATCGCGGTTCACAACGACATTCCTTAAATTCATATTTTAAACCGTGAAAAATCTGGTCAATAATTGCTAATTAAAATATCTTTTTTGAAATAATTCACTCTATTGATAAATTGATAATACAAATTTATTAGGAATTAAATACTCATAGTCACTCTATTTTCACTAAAAAAATATAAAATTTTCATATATTTTGAAAATTTTCAAAAAATTATTGTAGCTTCATTTCATCATTTTTAACTTTGGGCAAAATTTTCATAATTTTTTCATTTTGTTTGTGTGAAAAATTACGTGAAAACCCTTAGAAAGTATGCATTTTCATTGTTGCATTTTAACCCTTAAACTTCCAAAAAACTATTTTGCATTCATCACTGGATTAGATTTTCAGGAAAAATATAATTTGGTTAAATTAGATTAATTTCACATTAAAATTAATCTAGCCAAGTTTCTATTTTCTTATTAACATAATCATCCGCACTTTGCATTCACATTTATTTTTGCTTATAAAAATAATAAAGAAAACTACATTGGAAACTTAGACCTAAGTGTTCTAAATTAACCCAAAGTTGTTTGTTTGCCTCTCATGTTCGATCCCATACTTGCTTGGGATATAAATTAAAAACCGAATAATCTTCACATAGACATTTGATTCGGTTCTGATTAATTGGTCGAGTGTCGTGCTAAAACGAGTACCTATTATTATACCCAATTAGGCAGATCCATCAACGGCGACGAAGGCGGAGTGTTGACATGGAGCTTCTAGTACAAAGAATGAAAGGAAGCTCCTACAATTGACGCATTGACCTGTAGTGGGTTAGTTCGAGGATAGCAGAAGTGAGCAGATGTGATGACGGACGAGCGAGGCGAAGAAGATGGTGCCTGGAGCGAGTCCTCTTTTGCCTCCAATGGATTTAGGAGAAGGCCTGGAGGTGAAGGAGGTCTTGGAGGTGGCTCTCTAGTTGTTTCAATATGCTCCTCATAGAGTAGGGTTCCACGTAAAATCAAATTTTTCTTTAAATTTTGTTCTTGCTCTGATTTGATTCCTCATTTTCATATTTCAACATGGTATCAGAGTAGGTACGATTCTGAGCGCTCTTGAAGATTTATGTTTTATTATTTCAATGTTCACTATCATTTAAAGATTTGTTTATTACTTTGTTCAAAGTTCAAGAATAATTTTAGGATTTTTTATATCCTAAAAGATGCAAGCTAAGGTCATTGTGTTCGATTGCAAGTTTCGAAGTTTTATTAGTGATAAACACAAATTTCAAGAGAGCCTAAATGGTGTCTCACACAAGGCGGAGACAACCGTCGCTGTGGCGGCTCTCAAATGAAACATGTATTTATTCAACAATTAACCCACACTACAGATCAACAATTAGAAATAAATGTGGAGTTAAAATTTATTTTTAACTCTGCACAAAAGATGTATAGCAGTCAAGTATGCAGAGAGTTCGAACACATGGAGCGAACAGGGTAATTCAAATAAATGTGCACAAGTGAATATGAAGTGTCTACACTAAGCAAGCAAGCAAAGATTTTTGTGGGTTTTTTATTTTGTATTTTTTTATTTAATTTTTAATTTTGTATTTTGATTTTCAATTTTCCGATTTTTATAATTTTATATTTTATATTTTTTTGTTTCTTTTTCAATATTGGAAAATATAAGCAAAGTAATAAAAGACAAGATAAAGTATTCATAAAAATGTGCAAAAATAACCAAAAATTCAGAAACAGAATCTTTTTGATATTTTTATAATTTTCTACCGTTTTTGTGATTTTTGGGTATTTTTCAAAGTGTTTTTGGTATTTTTAAACATTGAAATAAGGCAAAACAGTGAGCAAGTTACTGGGTGGAGATAAAATGAGAATTAAAAATAGCAACCAACCACAAAATATTTTCAAACTATTTTTCAAATGAAGATAATAAAAACAGGAGACTACAGGACCTGAGTTTACTATTTTTGGAGTTTTCTACAATTTTTGAGATTTTTTTGAAGTTTTTAAGGATTTTCTAATTTTTAAGGTTTTTCTTTTGAAATTTTTAGTGGTTTTTTGACTGACACTAATAGATGATAAAGCACGTAAAATCTAATTTTTTTTGGAATTTTTCAAAACATTTTTATAATTTTTATGTATTTTCTAATGCCAACAGGGAAATAAATGCATGTTTTTGATTTCTAATAAATACGAAAATGCAATAAAAATGCAATGCAAAAATATGGCGTGAAAATGCAAGTGGACAGGAGCTTAACTTGAGTGGAATTTTTGGAATTAAAATGATGCCCTAATTAATTAATACAAGCACACAGAGATATCCCAGCCTGACATGGGCATAAGTGTAAATATCCAAAGTTCCAGGGGCATACATGCAAATTTTCCACTAAATATTGAACTGAGTATTTAATTTTCAGGACCAAACGTAAATTGCAAAACCCGCCGGGTTATCGCAGCAATTTTCCCACCAGGGCGCGTGACTTGCACGCGCCTGGCGAGGACCAATATGTAATTTCTACAACGTTGGGGGTTCACATGCAAAATTTCCAAAAATATAACTCTTACTCTAAACGTTTTGGTACTGAAATTAAATACACCAAAGACTGAGGGCCTCTATGCAAAATGCCCGCACCTCACCTGTAGAGGTCACGTGAGGTGACGTGGCGAGGGGCCTAAGTGTATATAAAATAAGTTCGAGGGTCTGACAGCAATTTTCACGAAAGTTTTAACAAGGCACAGAAAAGTTTGAAAGTCTTCTACTAAATACAAAATTCGATTGGGTATGGGGCAAAATTACCCAATCAATGGACGGATCGCACGGCCGAGAAGGTTGCACTTATGCCACGTGTCGACGCGAGAGGCCGCGATACCCCTTCAGATCCGACGCCTGGGATTAGATCTTCGCACGGAGATCTACGGTAGCTGGGGGCTTCAATCGGACGTCAGCTGGACGCCTGGAGGAGCGGGTGTCTATCGGACGGCGCAGTGGCACACTGGAAGAACATGGAAGAAGGGTCGCCGTGGCGACCTTCCTCCGGCGATAACTCCTCGCTCCGGCGGTCGACGTGCTTCAAAATGGGCCCAGGAGATCGCTGCAGGGTCCCTCTGACGTCTGGAGGCAACGGAATGGCGCGAAGAACCCCGGATCTCTTCCACGGCGAGGAGGAAGCTGCGCAACTCCAGGTGCTCCGGCGACTTCCCAAGAACGCTCCAGACGTGTTGGAATGTCCAGGTACCTGCACAAAAAGATGTGTGATATGATCAGGGGCAAAATGCCCCGATCACGTGGCGAGATGGAGTGGGAATGTGGCGGCGTATGGCGCGAAGAATGACGGTGGTCGGAGATGGCTCCGGCCAACTATCGATTGGGCGAATCGATAGGCGAGAGAGATCGATGAAAATGGTGGATTGAAGATCTGACTATAAGGAACAGAATGGAAGCGAAGACTAAGGGAATTAAACTCCCTCGAGCCCAGGAAGGGCGAGAAAAGGTGTACCTCGACAGGGGCAGCCACCGGAGGTCTGAGGAACTCCCTAAGCCGCTGAACGGCCACCCTGAAGGGTCGATCTTGGAGCTGTCACCTCCAGGAGACGATGGAGCTCAATAGGGGTGCGAGAGGGCCAATGTTTGGGGTTCAAAATTCGAATGAAGGCAAGGGGGTTGGTTTTGAATGGTGGTGGAGACATGACTTCGAGGGGAAGTCACGGGCGCGCCAACGCGATCTAGGGAGATCTACTAGGCCAGCGAGGTAGGTGGATCTACAGGGAACAAGTCCCATGAAGGAAGCGGCAGCAGAGGGTGAATGGCACGGCCTCGAAAAATCCACCAAGGCGGGGGAAAAATGAGGCGCGCCGAGCTACAGGGGGGTAGGTCAGACTGTTGACCCGCCGGTCAACAGTCGGAGGCACCTGGTTGGTCCACGTGGACCAACCAGGAAAAAGATTTCAAAAAAGTATTATTAAATCATTTAAGAATAGAGAATGGCCACGTTAATTTTTGGTGAAAAATGCTTAAAATTTTATGTAGTATTTTATTATGATTTTTAATTAATCTTATGAGGTATATTTTGATAAGTTTACTTTTACACCCCTTATAGGTATAATACCTATATCTTTTATTCTTTTATTGTTATTTTGTGTTTTTAATTTATTTAGTTTTATTTATTATTTTCTAAAATTATAAAAGACTTTTATACACTTAATTATATTTTTATTTTATTTTTATGATGTATTTTGTACATTTAATAAAATATAAATGGGTATTGTATAGGTATGGGTAGTATACCTATGTATAGAATATACAAGTATTTTATTTTGTATTTCTTTTGCATTTTTATTCTGATTTCAATATACAAATCTATTATAAATAATATTTACATAACTATAAAAATATAAAAATACAAGAATAATGAATAAATAATAAATTGAATAATTTAAGCTGTACAAGTGTACAAGTAGGGTCCAAAACTCAACTTTCAAACCGTAACTCTGAAAAATACACAACCACCTCCATTAAATAGATTATTTTATGCTATATACAATTAAAGTGAGTTTGGTACATTTCGAGTTTTTATTTGCAAGATATGGGTCTGGGAAGTTGGAGTTTTAGATTTTTATTCAGACCATAACATTTTATTTGTACATTATTTTTCAGTGAAATTGATTTTGTATTTTTCTTTATTTAATTATCTACAACTTTTATGTACAAAGTTTCTTTATTTGATGTATAAAAAGTAGAACCAAAAATAGGTCCCAAAATGAATAAAGAATGAATTAAATAATATAGGTATTTGACGCTTATCTCCCCCTACTTTATTCCTGGTCGACCTATTCATCAAGATGCCTAGGTCTCGGGGTTTCGGATCACAAAATATTTACAATATTTTATTCTTTTTCTTTTCTTTTATTTATTCTATAATTTTGGCTTTAATTGCAGTATTTTATACACTAAATAGATGCACATGCATGAATGCTAAGATGATGATATTAATGGCATTTACAGGCATTTGCTAGGGTTTTTGATGCCAAAATGATAGAATAAAGATGATGAAATGTGGATTCATCAATTAGCATGTTTGAAAAGTTTTATCGTTTCACTCTAAACCCCTATATTTGTTATTGAATTCTATGGTTCAGGTGTATCGTAAGTCATTAACAAACTGAAGAAGAAGGACGGAAAGTTGATGAATAAGAAGAAGAAGAAAGAAGTCGATGCACAATGATATTGGTTTTGTGAAACCCTAGACTTCGTTCCAAGGAGGAAGAGGAAGAGAGGCAACATGTATGGCTTCAAAGCACGACTCTAACATGTTTATGGTGGAAGTAACAATCGACGTGATGGTTGAGATTCTGTATCGACTGCCCATTAGCATCTTCGTGGGTTTTAAATGCCTCTAAAAGGCATCCCACTGACTCCAACCAGCGCAAACCGAACTCCAAGCAGTTATGGCATCACCAAGTTGTGACGCGGAGCCAAAGCCCAAAATCTCGTATGCATCTCCAAGATTCACTTCTCCATCCCATATGCACTTCATTGTTTTTATATCCTCACATTTACCTCTAGGCGCTGCTGAAGTCCCTCTTCTTCGACTATAGACACTGCCACGCACAACCCTTCAGGCCTCTCGTACGACTGAAAGAAAGAACACCTTCCCCTGTTGTCTTCTTTAAAAGGCTATCCTTCATGGTGACGTTGATCCGTCCTATTGACGAGTCGCTAAATACGATATTTAATTCGTGTTCGTTGTAATACGTGTACCTAGCGATTCGGTCAGAACCGAGAAAAGAATCTCCGTGAAGAGTGTCTCGGCTTAATTTATATCCCGGGCAAGTCCGGGGTAGAACACAGGGAGGCAAAGGAACAACTTCAGGTTTAATTCAAAAACTTAGGTCTAGATATCCAATGCGGTTTTTTTTAGATTTTTTATGCAAGTAGAATGCCAAAAACAAAATGCGGGTGAATTACAACACTAAGAAAACATACAACAAGGCCAAATTAATTTTAATGGAAAAGAAGTCCACATTAGCCAATTCGTATTTTTCCTAGAGTCCTAATCCAGAGATGAACACAAAACACTTTTTTTTTAAATTTTAGGGTTAAAAATGCAATAAATAAAAATACACACTTTTTATGGGTTTTTTCGCAATTTCTCACACAAACAGTAAGTAAAAATTATGAAAAAATGTCTGGAATGAAAACATGATGCAAGAAGACTATAGTAATTTTTTTGGAATTTTTGACAAAGTATGAATTTTTTATGGATTTTTTAGTGAAGACAGAGTGGAAATGAGTAATTAATTCCTATTAAATCCACATTATCAAATTAGTCAGAGATCAAATTATCTCAAATAGATATTTTTATGAAGAATCCAGGAGATTTGAAATTTCACAAAAAGCATATACGAGGATTTAATTAAAAATCAAATACTAATTTCACTCTATGATTTATTTCAGGCACAAGATAACTCCATTTTAAATGAAATTTGGATAGTACATTAAACACTTTTCAAGGCATCAAATATCTTTTTTTTGGAATTTTCGGAGCAACTATGTATGAGATATTAATTTAATGGCACAGAATGGGTAAACTATGCAAAATTTCAGTTAAACAATTTTAATTGATTACCCAACTACCATAAAAATACAAATAAATAATCACATGATAGAGGATAAGTTGCTCAACACAATGCTATTTTTCTTTAAATAAACAGATGCACAAATAAGATCCAAATTAATGTAAGAACACAGGGGTCTTTGTGCAAACTCTGAAAGCAAAATAACAAACATTTATATACAGGAACCTATTTGTAATTACAAAAAAGAAGGACAGAAAATATTGCAATTTTTACAAAAAAAATAAAATAAGAAAGAAACCTTCTCCTTCTTAGATCCGCTGGAGATGAACCCAAAAGGGTTGGAGGTCGGCGGCGGCTGAGGCGGAGGAGGGGCCGCTCGCGCGCGGCCGCGCGGTGGAGGGGGAACAGTGGGGTGACGAGTCCGCAAAAGCCACGATAAGAAATCGTTTTTATCGTTCGTGTGTGAAATTAATATTGTCGTTCGTTGTAGGCAGCAATCGGAAACAGTCGAGAAATAACCACAAATTTTATTCAATCTTAATCAAGTGGTTTTTATGTTTATTTTACTTGGGCAAGTCCCAAGGTCGATCACAAGGAGGCAAAGGAACAACTTAGATTAATGTCTATTCAATTTTGAGTTCGATTTTCAATGCGGTCTTTTTTGGATTTTTCAATGCAATATGAGATGTAAAATGCAAGTTCGGCTTATTTTAGGGACTAAAACGTAAATTGCAATCAAACGATGTCCGAAAAATACGAAACTTGGCCACAATGTAAATGACGATGAAATAAATGCACTGTAATTTTTTTGGAATTTTCTGATGCAATATGAATTTTTTATGAATTTTTCAATGCAGACAGAATGATTTTCAATATTTAATTATAATAAATATTAAACCTACTTATTTTCGAGAATAAAATTATCTAAAATCTATCACTAGGTGACGGATACTAGAAAAATCCTAAACCTTGAAAATGTGGGGTTGAATATCTATTAAAAATTAAACAATGAAATATGCAAAATGATTTTTACAGAGCAATTTATGCATGCAAATGCAAAGATTTTTGGGCACAATGTTAATCAAAGTAATCTCTACGGTATTTGATTTTTGGGGAATTTTTAGAACAACGGTTAATTAACTATGAATTTCAGAGCACAGATTGGGCAAAATATTCCAATTTCCACAAAATAATTAATTATTAATTAACCATTAATCATAAAAAAATATCCACAAGATGTCCAGACGTAGAGAATTAAGTGCAGAACAAAATGCCAATTTTTGATAAATAAAATGAAGTCTAGAAGAGGTTCAAAACAGAGGGGGAACACAGGGGGGTAAATGCAATGAATAAATAAAATAAATAGATAAAGAGAATACACAGGAAGGGCCTAATTTTAATTACCGATAATCCTAGGGGTTCCTATGCAAATTCACCAGAGGGGCACGTGCGTAGCACGTGCCTCTGGTCGGTGGACTGGAGCGGAAATATGAAGAGGCTCCGGGGGTCTTCTGCAATTTACCCAAGGGTCACGTGCCGACCCCGGCGGCTGGTGGCGATAGATGCCCTTCCTGCGGTGATGGAGGGACGGCGGAGAGAGGACCGACTCCTTGCTGGTGATGGTGTCGGTGGAGACCGGCCGGCGTAGTGGCCAGGTGTAGCACGAGGCGTGGCTGGCGGCGTAGAAGCGGTGGAGTTTGTCGGAGAAGATGGTCTTTGCGGAGATGAAGACGTTGGCGTCCCCAGTGGTCGGCGGAGTTCGCAGCTGCTGGAGGTTGATGAAGGCGTTTTGCTCGAAGCGGAGAAGATGCTGATGATGAGTTGAAGCTGCTGCGGAGAAGCGTGTCGAAGAAGGTGGGAGCGGTCGTCGTTGGCTCGACGCGAGTAGCGGAGCGGAGCAGCTACGGCGAAGGGGTTCGTCGTGGGCCGTTATGAGACCGGATGGACTCGGACCTCGCCGGAGAAGACGAGGAGGAGGCGCTGTCACCGCCGCTCCTCTGATCTTGTAGCTTATCGGCGGATGAATCGAGTAGGGGGCGGCGGTGGTGTTTTAATAGGAGAGGGAGGCGGAGTTTGCGGAGGTTGATTGGCCGGTGCGGGGAGGCGAGGATATCGACGGGCGGTTGGCGGAGATTTTGGAGAGGCGGCGACGATGATTGCGGGGGTCTGTTGGAGGTAGAAGACGACGCACAGGCGCTGTTCGATCAAATGAGATCGAACGGCTCCTGTAGCGACATGTGGTGGCTAGGAAGAGATGGGGGGAGGCACGTGCGGAGCACGTGCCTGGGGGCACGTGTGACGCACGTGCTTCGATTTAAATTTTTTTTTAAATGAGTTAATAAAAACCCCAAAAAATGCTGACACGTGGCGGCCTCTGGGGCGGCCACGTGTCAGCACCAGATAAATTGAAAACAAAACCTCTTGTAAAATAGATAAAAAATAGCAAATGACCTCAGATCGAAAAAGTTTCTTCACGAAAAATGCTCGTCTCAAAGAGATCTATTAATTTCATGAAGACATCAAAGCCAAATTCGGTCAAATGTGAAAAGTGAATTTTTGGGGTATCCCATGTACATAGAATACCTTGATTTTTGGGTTTTCTAATTTTTTTTTGTCATTTTTAAACAAGATAAAAATCCGGAAAAATATGAAAAACTCAAAGCTAAATAAAAGGCACCTAATTCTATTTTTTTTGGATTTTTATTAATTAATAAAATATATACATAAAATATAGGTCAGAAAAGCCGCGAAAATATACAAAAGAGGCCCAAAACCCAACTTTCACATACAAGCTCCGATTCACTTGAACTTGGTCTTGTTTTGAAGATAATTGAATGTACATTAGTTCAAAAGTGAGTAGGATCAAATCGGACACTGGATGGAGAAGATATGGGGCTTTTAGTCCGAAAATCCTGAAACTAGGGTTTGGATTTTTGGTCCACTTAACAGGGTTAGTGAATTTTTTGTATTTTTCATTTATTCTTGTTAGTGATGTGTACACAGTGGATGTGGTTTTGGGTTATGAGGTGTCAGCATGGAGGAGTTAAAAATAGGGGAAGTTAGGTTATTAAAGGTCATTTTTGGCTTGGAATTTTGGCTTCTTATTTGATGCAGAATTTAATGCTAAAATGCAATTCTTATGAAATCATGCCTGAATGCTAATTATGCAAAATAAATGCATAAATACAGTTGATTTTTAGGGAATTGAGCTTAATAAATGAGATTTAGAGTGATGAATCCGAGATTCATCATCCCCCTATACTTAAACCATGCTCGTCCTCGAACATCAAAAAGACATGCCATGAAGTGAAATGAGACTGGGTTTCATACCAAGACCATGAGCTGAAGGTGAGAATGAAACTAAACTCGACCTCTGGATTAGTAGTGTGGCGGAACTTCTGTGAGACTTAGAATTTTAAAATCAACAGCCCTCAATTTCTACACATCATTGTTACAGTTTCGGCTCAGAAGTCATCTTAGATCAATCCTCTTCCCAAAGTATACCCTATGAACATTGAATAACCGACTCGTGTGTGTGAAGGGTTTTAGCTCTTCCTATCCAGAATGCCGGACTACCATGCTCCTCTCCTCTCCAGTAACTCGTCCTCGGGGAGTCAGGTATTTCCTTCTAAGGTCTGTCGTGCTGTGTTCACAATCGAAATGGGGGAGAAGTTAGAAGAAAGAGAAAAGAACTGGAGGGGGTGGCCAGTGTAGTCACCTCTCCTTGTGAAGATGGCCAGTGTAGCCAAGTCTCCACCAAGATCTGCAGGTTTCTTGAAGCTTGGACCTTTTTGGTCGAATTTTTATTTGGTAGAATGCTTCTTTGTATTTAGAATTTTTGGTGGTTCTGCTTGGATCTTGTTTTGCCCCTACGGATATAGCATCTTTTTATTCCGTACATTTTTTGGGGTCTTAGAAAAAATTGTGCCCAGCCGTCCATCCCTTTTTCGAAGCTTTATTTCAACCCGAACTCCGGTCTTTAGATTTCCACGCTACCAGAAAAGAAACTCACATAGTCTTCCAACATCCCGTCTGGGTTGAGCTAAGTGCATAGTGCGAGAGTACAAATTAATTCCCTATTCCAGAGTTGTACCCAGAATAAAGAGATCAGGTTAGACACTAAGAGTTAAACGCTGCACATTGTCATGTGGAACTTAAAGAATTAAGTCAAAAGACCTGAAGCTCTTAAAATCCTATTTCTCTGTGAAGTTCCTCTGAAAATTAGGTGGATTAAGGGAAAGTTCAGACCACTCTCGGTTTCGGCTCATAACTCGATTCAGAACCCAATGACTTTTCACATATGCAAATGCATGTAATGTTGGATGAAGTGCAGGTGTATGCAATGCAGACACATTTTTTTATGCAGAACATGGAATAAGAAGCCTCTTTTTTTTCAAAAAAATTTGGGCAAGTCAGTGTTAGTAGCAAAACTCTTTTTTTTGTTTTTTTTGTTGTTTTGTTGTTGTTTTTTTTTCAAGTTAGTACCCACCCCGTAAATACATATAGACTTACGCGAAAGTACGAGATATGGGTAAAATATATACAAAGTATATATACAGACCCCCCTATACTTAGCGAGTGCTGTGTCCTCAAAGCACAAAAAGCGTAATGAAGACATAGCTCGTGCTAAGCGTAAGGGAGTGTAAAATTTATATACAATGGGTTAGGAAGTAAAGCGGAAAAGAGGCGGTCATGATATGTGAATGAGGAGAGGATATACAGGTGGATGTTTGTTCCCCCTATACTTAGGCTCTGGATAGCCTAAGTATGGAAGAAGGGTGGAAATGGAGCGGTCGGGAGGATGGTATAAACAGATGGCATCGGTCCCCCCTATACTTAGGCCTTGGCCTAAGTAGAGGAAGAAGCTGTACAAGGAGACCGATGTGGTCGGGAGGGAGGGTGGTATAAACAGATGGCATCGGTCCCCCCTATACTTAGGCCTTGGCCTAAGTAGAGGAAGAAGCTGTACAAGGAGACCGATGTGGTCGAGAGGGAGGGTGGGTAGCCGAATGATTAAGGCGGTTTTCGGCTGATCTTCTTGTGAGCCTGCGGTGGGAGATCATAATGATGAGGTGAAGATGGATCATATGATTCCCAACTACAATCAGTGTCATCCTCAGAAAAATCATGATGGATAATAGATGAAGTGTTTGAGTCAGATGAAAGATATTCATCATCAGAGTTATCCTCAGAGGAGTAGTATTTGAAAGTGGACATACTCCAAGTTTGCATATCTTTTTGTTTCTTTAATTGTTTCCTCAGACTTCGTTCCTTCTTGGGGTCAATCAATTTGTCCTCAGATGATAGCTCAGAAGCACCGGTCTCAGTCAGCTCATACGAAAGAATTCCAGTGTACTTGAAGAGGGCAGGAGCATCAGCTTTGGATGAGTAGTAGTTAGGAACGGGAGTTGTCCAATGAGAATTGAATTTTGGATCCTTACGAAGATATGGCTTTAGGGCTGCCGAACAGACTTCACTCATGTAGACTACCTTTTCCGGACCTGATGAGGGACCATCAGACGATACCTCTTCCGGAAGGTCAAAGGTGACTCTCTTTTTATTTCGTTGTGAAGGTGTCGGTTCACTTGAGTATCCAGATGAATAGCCATTTGAATTTTCCTTGGTTGGTACTTGATCTGTGTGCTTGCTCTTAGTCTCCCGTATGTTTGAGCATTCTCGATTTGGGATGATTTGGTCAAGATATTCAGAGAATGTTGCTCCCGGGTGTGACCATGCATATGTCTCAGGATCGTAGTAGAAAGATTTGTCTATTTTGAGATCCTCGGGGATTTGAATATTGGGGAGAGTCTCTGCATGTTCTTTCTCCATTGATTCGATGTCGGTGCATTCCTGAGTCGAGTTGATGTAATCCATGTAGTCAGAGTAGGTTGACCCAGGGTGTGCCCATGCATAAGTCTCCGGATCATATGATTCATATACATGATTGTCCATGGTGAGAGCGGCTGGGAATGGAGCAGGGGGGAGATTTTCTAAACCAATAGTCTCATCAACAACCGCTATCTCAGGTGTGGCTGCGGGGTAGGGCTCTTCTACCGCTTCATGGTTACGATTGTTGGGGACTTCGTGGGTTGCCTCAGAAGATCGTGGTTCCTCAAAGACATGCTCAGATCTAAGTGCTTCCAATGCTGTGAAATTGATTTCCCGAGTCTCACAATCAATACTTGCCTTGGCCAATGCCAAGAATGGCTTTCCGAGAATGATTGGAGACTGGGTAAATTCTCCTTGATGCTCAATATCGATGATCGTGAATTCTACTTTGAGCGGAGCACCTTGGAATTTCATGATGACAGAGATGGTTCCTCTCGGTCGTTTTATCGATCGGTCCGCCAATTGAATGATCTCTCGTATCTTTCGAATCGGTCCGAGTTTGAGTTCATGGAATACAGAGGTCGGGAGGATATTAATTGGTGAATCGTCATCAATCCAAGCATGGGTGAAAATTATGTCTTTGAGTACACATTCAAATCTGGGCAACCGCTTCACTATGCGGCTCTTGGTTTTTCTCCTCAACACCAAGGAGGAGGCCATTGACAATATATGTCTCTCGGTTTTTGTCTGAATCTTGCCCGATTTCTTCATCGTTAATTTGTCCAATACAAATCTTTTAAGATCGGGGAAGTGTTCAATGACCTGTAGAAAGGGAAGTTCAAAAATTAATTTCTTTCCTATTGCTTCCCGTACGGTTGGATCCAAATTCCTCAGATCGTCTTCGGTCTCAATTTTTATGAAATTTTCTAAATTTTCAATTTTTTTGTGGTCTTCAAATATTTCTATTTTTTTGGTATTTTCTGGGTGGTGTGGGGGTGTTCTTCAGATGGGCTCTGGGGTTCAGGGTGAGGGTCAACGACATAGTCATTTTCAGAATTGTCCATAGGTCCCTGAACATCCGCAAAATTTTCAATCTTAAATCCAATCATTTCCTCATTCATTTTTATATCCGAGCTACCAGAGATTAATCGATCGGGAAGTTCTTGAAATTTATCCTCCATTAAATCAAATTTCTTATTTATCCTCAAAATATTCTCTAAAATCTCTTCTTGGCCAAGTATGAGAGCAGTTGGGGTATGTTTTTGTAATTCAATGTCCTCTTCCATTTTTCTATATGTACTAGGAGAGGGATCTCTGGAAATATCCGATGTACGATCATCATTTTCTGAAAGTATCTCCTCAATAATCATGGAAGGTGGCTGCTCATATGGTCTAGGTAAGTGGAGTTGGTCCAAGGAGAGTTGTGATCTTTTGTGGTCGGCCCAATCCTCTGTATGAGTGAAGAGGGGGTTATTATGTTCAATCCAAGGTAATGATTTTTCTTTGGTGTTCAAGAATGATGGAAGAGGTGAAGAAGTGTTCAATTCGATCATGTGGTTATCTTCTCCCATGAATGATGGATTGACATTTACCGAATATGAGGGGTAAATTGTATGATCAATGTAAAGAGGATTAATTGAAGAAGTAGAGCCCTCAATCATTTCTTGGTTTGTCTGCTCTGATTACAAAGGGTTGTCATTCATGAAATAGGTCAGATTAGCAGAAGGAGATGGATTTATTGGTGGTTGAGGGGGAGGTGTTTTGGGTCTAACCGATACGAATTCATTTTCATAGTATAGCTCTGATGGATTCTCGGATAAACGTTCAGCTATTTTTGAAAGAGCGGAAAGGAATGAGGGGTTGGGTCTGCAAGAATTATTGGACAAGAATTCCATGGTGAATTTTAAATCAAGAGAGGCGAGAGATGATTGCACGGGATAGTCAAGAGAAATCAAATGTGCGGCTATTGATTTTGAAATCGGTTCACGCACACCAATGCAAACACAATTCAAACCCTGGGTTCACCAACGCACACAATGAAGCCGTATGAGTTCGGCTATTATCTTTTCAATTTTAGTTGGTGATAAATAATTCTTGGCAAAAATTTAGTGAGCTGAGATTTCGGATTTGGGCTCTAGCCTTAAGTGTCGTCTCTCGCTCACTCAGAAAAATAGAAACATACAAGGTCGGGGTTACTCTCTCACAGAAATTCTTGATTTTATGGATTATTTTGATCGGCTATATTTAGCAGTCCCAATTTTAATGAGGTGATCACTGAAAAATTTAGATGAGCACAAATACACGTCTACCGTCCAGTCCCAATTTCCTTTAGATTTATGTGATAAAACAAGGGGGAGAAAGTCGGGAAAAGCTGATGCACGCGGAAAACTATGATGAATGCTCAGTTAGAAGACTTACAGTGCCTCCTCGCAATCTCCATGTGAGATGCTAGACAAAATTTTAAAAATTATACTATATGCGTGCACGCCGATAAAAACCGCACCTAAACAGAAAGTTCTATTAGCGGGAAGAATTGAGTTAAATTTGGTACGAGCACAATCAAAAATAAAAATGCTCTAAGAGCCGTATGTGCAGGTCTATCCTAATCGCCACTCAAGTCGGGCCCCACCCTCACCGGAGAGTGAAACAGGTCACGACACACCACAGAAAAGTTCAAGGTTACATGCGTGAGAGTCCAAACAGACACCGCTGTAAATGAGCAGAAATGGAAATTTGCAGAAATTAAAAACCTAGACTCTACGCTCTCTCACGACTCGACTCGATCTTAAATTAATTGCGGCTTCTTCGGTTGTCGGTGAAGATGCGTAGGTTTCTTGAAAGACCGCTCCACGTGCGCCGGGTACCTCGCAAGAAAAATAAGAGAGAGAATGTAAGAGAGTGACTCAGAAAATAAGAAAATAAATGTTAGAAATAAAATGGTATTCACAATGAAAAATTCGGGGGTCAGACTACCCGAATGCGGAAAACCGAGCGAAAAATTTTCAAAATACAAAACTAAGTCGTTTGCGTCCCCGGCAACGGCGCCATCTGACGAGTCCGCAAAAGCCACGATAAGAAATCGTTTTTATCGTTCGTGTGTGAAATTAATAATGTCGTTCGTTGTAGGCGGCAATCGGAAACAATCGAGAAATAACCACAAAATTTATTCAATCTTAATCAAGTGGTTTTTATGTTTATTTTACTTGGGCAAGTCCCAAGGTCGATCACAAGGAGGCAAAGGAACAACTTAGATTAATGTCTATTCAATTTTGAGTTCGGTTTTCAAGGCGGTCTTTTTTGGAATTTTTCAATGCAATATGAGATGCAAAATGCAAGTTCGGCTTCTTTTAGGGCTCGTTTGGTTGCAGGGTTGGGCAAGGTTGGCTTGGCCCAACCCGGGTTGGCCCTGCAACCAAACAAAGTTCTCCTCCTCACATTTTACTATTCACAGGGGTACCCCTGCCCAACCCAACCCTGTCCAACCCTGCAACCAAACAGACCCTTAGGGACTAAAACATAAATTGCAATCAAACGATGTCCGAAAAATACGAAACTTGGCCACAATGTAAATGACGATGAAATAAATGCACTGTAATTTTTTTGGAATTTTCTGATGCAATATGAATTTTTTATGAATTTTTCAATGCAGACAGAATGATTTTCAATATTTAATTATAATAAATATTAAACCTACTTATTTTCGAGAATAAAATTATCTAAATTCTATCACTAGGTGACGGATCCTAGAAAAATCCTAAATCTTGAAAATGTGGGGTTGAATATCTATTAAAAATTAAACAATGAAATATGCAAAATGATTTTTACAGAGCAATTTATGCATGCAAATGCAAAGATTTTTGGGCACTATGTTAATCAAAGTAATCTCTACGGTATTTGATTTTTGGGGAATTTTTAGAACAACGGTTAATTAACTATGAATTTCAGAGCACAGATTGGGCAAAATATTCCAATTTCCACAAAATAATTAATTATTAATTAACCATTAATCATAAAAAAATATCCACAGGATGTCCAGACGTAGAGAATTAAGGCAGAACAAAATGCCAATTTTTGATAAATAAAATGAAGTCTAGAAGAGGTTCAAAACAGAGGGGGAACACAGGGGGGTAAATGCAATGAATAAATAAAATAAATAGATAAAGAGAATACACAGGAAGGGCCTAATTTTAATTACCGATAATCCTGGGGGTTCCTATGGAAATTCACCAGAGGGGCACGTGCGTAGCACGTGCCTCTGGTCGGTGGACTGGAGCGGAAATATGAAGAGGCTCCGGGGGTCTTCTGCAATTAACCCAAGGGTCACGTGCCGACCCCGGCGGCTGGTGGCGATAGATGCCCTTCCTGCGGTGGTGGAGGGACGGCAGAGAGAGGACCGGCTCCTTGCTGGTGATGGTGTCGGTGGAGACCGGCCGGCGTAGTGGCCAGGTGTAGCACGAGGCGTGGCTGGCGGCGTAGAAGCGGTGGAGTTTGTCGGAGAAGATGGTCTTTGCGGAGATGAAGACGTTGGCGTCCCCAGTGGTTGGCGGAGTTCGCAGCTGCTGGAGGTTGATGAAGGCGTTTTGCTCGAAGCGGAGAAGATGCTGATGACGAGTTGAAGCTGCTGCGGAGAAGCGTGTCGAAGAAGGTGGGAGCGGTCGTCGTTGGCTCGACGCGAGTAGCGGAGCGGAGCAGCTACGGTGAAGGGGTTCGTCGTGGGCCGTTACAAGACCGGATGGACTCGGACCTCGCCGGAGAAGTCGAGGAGGAGGCGCTGTCACCGCCGCTCCTCTGATCTTGTAGCTTATCGGCGGATGAATCGAGTAGGGGGCGGCGGTGGTGTTTTAATAGGAGAGGGAGGCGGAGTTTACGGAGGTTGGTTGGCCAGTGCGGGGAGGCGAGGATATCGGCGGGCGGTTGGCGGAGATTTTGGAGAGGCGGCGACGACGATTGCGGGGGTCTGTTGGAGGTAGAAGACGACGCACAAGCGCCGTTCGATCAAACGAGATCGAACGGCTCCTGTAGCGACATGTGGTGGCTAGGAAGAGATGGGGGGAGGCACGAGCGGAGCACGTGCCTGGGGGCACGTACGACGCACGTGCTTCGATTTAAAATTTTTTTTAAACGAGTTAATAAAAACCCCAAAAAATGCTGACACGTGGCGGCCTCTGGGGCTGCCACGTGTCAGCACCAAATAAATCGAAAACAAAACCTCTTGTAAAATAGATAAAAAATAGCAAATGACCTCGGATTGAAAAAGTTTCTTCACGAAAAATGCTCGTCTCAAAGAGATCTATAAGTTTCATAAAGACATCAAAGCCAAATTCGGTCAAATGTGAAAAGTGAATTTTTGGGGTATCCCATGTACATAGAATACCTTGATTTTTGGGTTTTCTAATTTTTTGTCATTTTTAAACAAGATAAAAATCCGAAAAAATATGGAAAACTCAAAGATAAATAAAAGGCACCTAATTCTACTTTTTTTGGATTTTTATTAATTAATAAAATATATACATAAAATATAGGTCAGAAAAGCCGCGAAAATATACAGAAGAGGCCCAAAACCCAACTTTCACATACAAGCTCCGATTCACTTGAACTTGGTCTTGTTTTGAAGATAATTGAATGTACATTAGTTCAAAAGTGAGTATGATCAAATCGGACACTGGATGGAGAAGATATGGGGCTTTTAGTCCGAAAATCCTGAAACTAGGGTTTGGGTTTTTGGTCCACTTAACAGGGTTAGTGGATTTTTTGTATTTTTCATTTATTCTTGTTAGTGATGTGTACACAATGGATGTGGTTTTGGGTTATGAGGTGTCAGCATGGAGGAGTTAAAAATAGGGGAAGTTAGGTTATTTACAGGTCATTTTTGGCTTGGAATTTTGGCTTCTTATTTGATGCAGAATTTAATGCTAAAATGCAATTCTTATGAAATCATGCCTGAATGCTAATTATGCGAAATAAATGCAAAAATGCAGTTGATTTTTAGGGAATTGAGCTTAATAAATGAGATTTAGAGTGATGAATCCGAGATTCATCAAGGGGATGGCGAGGTGGGCGCGGAGGTCAGGCGGCGGTGGCCACTGGAGTCGAGGGAGGTGGCCGCGACTGGTCGAAGGGGGCCACGCGAGCGGGCGGCAGTGCCGCGCACGGCGGTGGCACGCGTGCGGCGCGAGGAGAGCGCGCGCAGCCGGCTGGAGGGGAGGAGACGGGGGTGCGGCGGCGGTGGCCACCGGCGCGGTGGCCGTGGATGGAGGGAGGGGCGGCGGAGCCGCTGCCCTTGGGGATGGGGGCGGCGGTTCTGCTGCTCCGACTATTTTTTTTATTTTTTTAGTTAATTTTTTTTGATTTCTTTTTTTTTTGCTGTAATACAAACTAAATTTTTTATTTATATATTTTTTTGTTTTGTTTAAACAGAAAATGAACAAAGGCAAAATGAACAAATGTTTTTAATTTTTTTTAATAAAATGATGAACAAATGCAAAATGACAAATATGAACAAATGCAAATGTGATGGTGGGTTGATCGTGATGATATGAAAATAAAAAAATGATATGGGGTTATGCTGGATAAAAAAAATGATGGTGATCCAAACAACAAGGAAACAAGATATTAGATAAAATAAAATAACAAGAGAAACGAGGAGAAATACTTACCTGATGTTCGCCGGGTTTGCGGAGCAGCTACGCTGGACTCTTGTTGTCGCCTCGATCCGATTGGCGAAATAAAAATCGGAGAAGCTACGCGAGCTCGATGGGGAACTCGTGACGCGGAGCGGAGCTCCGCGGATCTCACCTGAAGGAGGTCGTCGCTTGAGGACGAAGCTTCGCCGCTGTCACCAACAAAACACTCCATGCTCTCTCCTTATTCTATAAGAATGGTGGATGGGGAAAAATGAGGATGTACAAATGAATATAAAGAGAAGAGAAATGGAAGTTAGAATGGTGGTGGTGTTGAATGGGAGGTTAAATTAGTGATGGGGTTGAATGGGAGGTTAGATGAAAACATGGTGTTGAATGGAGGTTGATGAAGACTTGGAGGTTAATGGAGGTTGGTGGTAGAATGGAAGTTATTGTAGAGAACGGGAAAATAATAAGTAAATAAATAAATTAGGTTACTTTAAATACAATAAAATAAAAAGAGAAGAGAAATAGTGGAGAATTTACAAAAGAAGACAAAACACCATGTACAATTTTTGTTTACTTTTCTAATTTGTATTTTTTTGTCTTTTTAATAAGAGATATTTACAACGGAAAAATACTATAAAATAATATAATTAAAATACAACACAATCATGATATTTTTGTATGTTTAGCAATTATGAAAGATACAATAAAAATTAAAGAAAGAATGAATATATACAAGGTATACAATGTACATCTAGGTCCCAAAACCCAACTTTTGCAAATGAGCTCCGATTTTAATGAAACCACTTCCGTTGGATAGATAATTTTCTAACTTGAACTTTAAAAGTGAGTTTGGTGAATTTGGAGTTCATACGGAGCGAGAATTTAGCTTGGAAGTTGGTCTTTACGGCTTTTTCTCATTAAGATCTAGGAGTATTTATTTGAGGTAAAATTTGTTTTGTATTTTTGTATTTTTATATACATTGATATGAACATGTTGGAGAAAGAATTATCCAAAAAGGAGTTGATATGAAATTATTAAAAATACATAAAGTTTTGGGCTATTTACATGTATAAAAGTCCTTTGATTTTGCGGCTTTTTATGTGTAATTTATTTTGTACAATTTAATATACAATAATTAGTGTGTTTTATTTACAAGAGTTATTTTGTTAATTTAATGATTTTATGGACATTTATTTGGGATTTTACTCGGGGATTTTGCTAAGATCAAGATATTAAGATGATGAATCGTGGATTCATCACCTATGAGCCTCCAAGCCCCGCAAGTGGTGCTCTACAAACTCAACGATGGGTTCTTGAAAAAGAATCCTAATCGTGAGGTGGAAGAAAACTCGTTTCTTGGCTTTAATGAGCAAGAGTACTTATCTTTCTACTTTATATCTTTGGCCAAAAAGGGATGCTACCGGGGATACATTGTTTTGGGCCCTGCTAGGGGTTATAGCCTTGAAAAAAGTAGGATCCCAAGTTGTTGCATATTGAAAAAAGCAGGTTGGGGTGAGATGTTTTCAAGGTCATATTGGGTAAAGTTCCATCCCAAATTGGGTTGTGAGTTTTAAAATAAAAGTATCATACAAAAATCATTCAGAAAAAAGAAAACCTAAAAAAATAAAAAGGCTTAAAAAGGAGAAAAGAAAAGCCGAGAAAAGGTTGGGACAACTTATTAGTTTTGTTCTCATGTTCATTTTTTTCTCTCAACATGGTCGATGTCTCATTTTCTCATAAATATGAGAGAAAGGGGGAGTATTACATAGAGTATTATTCAAACCCTAACAGTCATGGAGGAGCATTTTTAGGCATTCTCAGAGGTTTAAAGCCCAAACATTTCATTTTATATCAGTACGATGTTGTAAGGGTCTAGAGAATTTAAAAAAATTTATGGAAAAGCAGCTAAAAAAAGGATCGCAGAAAAAAATGATGAAGAGAAGTTAATAGACTTCAGACCCATTCTCTTTTTTAGCCATGTATAACCAATTGTGCTTTTAAAAAAGGAGGAAGGGGAAATCAAGGTGAAAAGAAGCATCTTTAACTTAGAAAAAAGTGGGGGAAGAGCCAAGAGATAAAAAGGAATCCACTGAAATTGAAGGCTGGATTGTTGTATTTTATTTGCTTATATCTATGAGACCCATGGGAAAATGAGAGAGAGAGAGAAAACTCCAAAGAAAATGAAATGAAGAAAAAATGAAAGTCCAGAAAAAAATAAATGGACTAAAATAATGATAGTTCAAAAAAATTTGATAATGTTTTTGGTGAAAAAGGATGCAAAAAATGTGAAAACATGAAAATAAAAAAGGAGGGAAAATGAGAAGGGAGAAGTGTCTTGTTGTTGATATCCCTCTTCATTTGTACTCTTCTTTTGTACTCCGATATTAGTTGTTTTCGACTAAGTTTGGGAGAAAAGGGGAGCGTTGGGTAGATCATTTCATACTCTACCATTGCTGGGTAGATATTTTCATTCTCTACCATTATATAAATGGAGGTTTTAGAGCCGTATGATTGTTTGAGGCGCTCTATATCCGAGTGGCCCATTTTTCGTAGAGTTCTCCATAGTGAGACTCATTGTTGGCTCCACTCTCTATGACTGTGAACTCCATTGTCTATGGATTTTCCTAGGGCATGTGACCATGAATTTTAATGTACATGGATATTCCCATGGCATGTTCGATTGATCATGAATTCTAGTAAGAATGGATATTCCCGCGGTAGATTCCGTTGACTGTGAACTCCACTACTCATGGGTATTACCATGGCATTCGTTTGTTTAGAACTTCGGATAAATGAAAAATCTTCGGATAAAGAGACATGTTGTGGATCAGAGTTCTCCTCGTGGAGGACTCATTTCAATATGAGACGGTTTGCATTCCAGCCTCTAATCCCTACTCACCATCATGGCATGAGAAGCAACATCCTCGACGACAATCGAGAGTGTATATGTTGAGTCGATATTGTCTGTAGCGTCATGTATTCCGTGTATAAGTGAGTGTTTTCTTTCTGTTTTTCCAAGCCGAGTATTGCATGCTTCCGTTTGGGGGTGTTGAAGGATGTCTTTGAAGTCTCATGTTTAGTCCCACATCGTGTAGTGGTGGGAGTTTGATGTCTTGGTAGGGCCATATAAAGAGCCCCATACCCGTTGTAACCATTAAGAAAATCGAATAGAATATCAACCATTTGAGGTGCCTCTCCTGTCATCCTGCTCCTCACAGAGTAGGATTGAACGTAAAATCAAAATCGTCTTTATATTTTATTATTGCTTTGATTCGCATGTCCGTTTTCACATTTCTACAAAAACCATAACACTTTTCTTCAACATAAATTAAAATTATGTAAATTGTCTGATTTAACCATTTTGCAAAAGTGCATGTAGGTCACTTTTAGCTTGAAAAACATCAAGTCTTCTTTATATTTTTTTTGAGCTAAGGGAATCAAGCCTTGAGCTGTTTAGAACATGCTGCTTTAAACTACATCATTGGGAATCATGCTTCTTTTTTTCTATACACATTTTGGTCTTCCACAAGTTCTTCTACCTGAAAAGTCAATCCTTCTAAAAAATACATACAATATAGTTAATAGAAAAATCCAAGTCAATAACGAAATGCGATCTACTCCTAGAGGAGGGTTGCGTGAAGGACGAAAATTAGCAGAGTGCGAACATCCTAACATTCTAACAAGATTAAACCATGTAAAATTTAACATAAATATTAGACGACATCGGTATTAAAAATGTAAAACATGAAAAAATGTGTATATTAAAGGTATCTATATGGCATTTTAATAAAATGACTAGTTGTAGAAATTAAGGTTTTGGGGATATTTATAATTATAAAATAAATGAGCTTTGATATTTTTAAATTTTTTTTCTTGTCAATACTATTTGCATATTATATTTCATCATCATCATCATATTGTAATATATTAGACACACAACTGTATTATTTGGAGTTTTGGTTTTGTAGTCTACATGATACATAATTTGTATAAGTATTTACATCGACATAGTTGATCTACATGCAATCCTAATACTTTTGTAATTTTTTATTTTGAAATGATTTTATTTTTCAATTTTTTATGCACATGTGGAATCTATAGATATATACAAAATTGGAAGCAAATGAAAAGTATCTAAATGAGCCTTGTATAATTTATTTAAGTTCAAAATATAGTTTTACGTATATGTAATAGGGTACCAAAACCTATATTCCACATATAAACCCGAACTACCCCAAGGTAATTTTAAGATTTAAGATGTTTTATGTAAAAATCACTTAACGGGTGACTAGAGTCAAAATGGAGTTCATATGCATGAGATGTAAGTTAGGAAAGATAGACATATTAGTCACTTAATTTTTTTATTAGTATATATACATATTGGTACTTTTTGGATCACTTTTGCATATTTCTATATACTTATTAGAAAGATTGCACAAATAATTAAGTCAAAAACATGATTACAATCCGCAAAAAAATGTCAAAGTTTGTACATGTATGTCATACATATGTGCAGAGGGCTCTAAAATTAAAATCTAACTCCTTCAAAATTTGTAGTTTGGAATATTCTTATAAAGTAGCATTTAATTTGCACAGAAGTTTAAAGGTGAATTTTAATCATTTGGATTTTTTTATAAATAGATATGATCTTGGGAAATTTCGTATTTGTACAATAGGGTTATGATTTATCTCATTTTTAGGGTAATTATTTTTGGAATGTTTTTATTTTACACACATTATTATATACAACAAGGAAATTATCAAAAAATAGTTAGAAATATTATGTTAGTATGAAATTTATATACATCATATACACGTGTTTTGTACACCACGGGGGATATTTTTTTTGGATTTTCTTAGCCTTCCTACTTGTTTATTTGTTGAAAAGTCGATTTGGCTTGGTCCTTGGGTTAGCATCATAAATATACTTTATCTATTTATTTTCATTTATCATTATGTACATTTGTGCATATAATATATTGGGTAAATTATAAAAAAGGGCCTCCACTATACGCCAGTTCCCAATTAGGGATCTTAATCTTCAAATTTAACAAAGAGAGTAAAAAGATCAGACCCTCTTAGTTACATTTGAAAAACAAAGCTTCTAAGTGGGTGTCGATGCATAGTTGAGGTCTTTTTTTTTTGTAATTTACCCTAATATTTTCTTTTATGACACTTTTTCTTTACTTTTTTATGTTTTTCTATTATGTGTTTTTAATGTTAATAACATGTTGTTATCGTGGTGTTCCTTCTATAAGAAAACGATATTAAGCGCTATTTACATGCATTTGTTAAGGATATTAGGTCAACATGCAGACAAAAAGTTGGTAAATCTTAGATTCATTAGTTATATCACAAAAAGTTAACGAGATAATGGAGGATTCTTGTTAGAGATTGATTCTAATTACCAAATGAAGTGTGAAGAGTATTTGAAAATAATTTCTAATGCAAATGAAATCGATAAAAAAATCACGCATTAATCGGAAAATCTAATATTTTACAACCATGAATGAATGAACATGCCACACTAGATTGAAGGTCAAATAGATCGCAACCAATGATCATTGATTAGATAACGAGACAATTCTTGTTAAACGCCCATATCCTTCTATCTTTTCATTATATTGCCATGTTCACATATACTTTTCCCTGCCATTTTCTTTTCTCATTTGTTCTTCACCAAAGATCAATCAACTTTGTGGCAAACTTTGTCAGTGCATGTGAACACGATAGATGCACTTCATTAAGTTCCTCCTTGACAACTACTTTAGTAAATAATCTATCGAAGTATTTTCTTTGTCTATTTGTTGCAGTGGGTATCCTTGCATGAAGATTCACACTTTTATATATCATTTTTGAGGCCACATGAAAAAAGCTAAAAACTCTTCTCACCTTCATGCAAATTGATAATTATTACAATACATGAAATGGTTTCATCATGTTAGATACTTATTATCACTCGTTGTTTCAAATAATATGAAAGATTTTATTGTTTTTCTATACGAGACTTCATCCTTTCTTGCATCAACATTCAATGCTAATCATGACATGTTTTAATTTTTTATCTATAATAATCTGTCTCTCTAATAGAACTCATATAATTACTTTTATGGACATATTTCTTTGATTATATACAAAAGCAAATTTAGACTGTAGAAATTAGATATTTTCATATATTATATGTCATATGTCAGATATTTTTATTGATCTTAAGTTTTCTTAAATACCATAGTTATCTACATAAAATATATATGCATAAATTATTTTTTGTCAAAGTTAGGAGAATTTTTTAAATATAAAATAATTTATATAAGATTTAATGCATCAATTTACATTTTCAAATTCAATATAAAAATAATTAGAATTCACATATTTGAATATCCAAATGAATCGAATCTGAATTCAAACGAATTAATATGTTTACATCTCTATACGACCTCGAATTTGAAACTTTTAAAATGAAAGAATATGAGTCTATGCGGATTTAGATGTATTCAACTAGATTAACACATATATGTAACTCTTTGATCTCAACAAGTAAAAAGTAAAAAAATCAAGACTTTAAATCTATTTTACACTTGGTTTGATCTTGATTTTTTTATCTGAAGTTATAAACTTCGATACATATTGGAGCAAATAACATAGATTCAATCTACATGGTTGAATTTTCAAATGGATTTTTTTTAAAAGAAGTGTAGCATCCTTTATCCCGATCAAGAACAGAGCAGACATTCTGATGATCACCACACCATTGTTTGATGTTCTGTAATTTGCATGGATGTTGTCAATCCTTTTACATTCACATCATTCAAAACAAGGACGGTGTAATGACATATTATCCGGCGGAACACGCTTAGCGGAACATAGAGGAAACCTATCGACCGTCTGCCTCATCGTTCTCGTCTCGACTCCTCAGACTTCGGTGTTCTCTACTACGTCAGGGTTTTTTTTTGGGGGCAAATGGATCCGAAGGCGTCGGCCAAGTCCAAGCGGTCCCAAACCCTGCACAGGCGGCGGGCACATAACCACCCAAAAAATGCCTCTTCTACCAAAATCAACAGAAGCGATCCCCAGCAGCAGCATGGGGAGGATCATCGATCCCGACCCCCAAGGCCCTCCCTCCCTTCCAATTGGGATCGTTACGGTGAGGGAGATGACGTCGCCCAATCCGTTGATGATGATCATCAGGAGCAGGTCTCATCAGTCACTGCCAAGCCTAACACTAAGGGGGCCGACTTCTCTTATCTCGTCAAGCAGGCGCAACCTCGGCTGCAGAACCTCACGCTATCTAGTCCTTCCTTTGATGACGCCCTTCCTGGTACTTTGTTTTTGCTCCAAAGGTTGTTTTTGGATAGAGGGATTAGATGGGGAGGGGGGAAGGGGAGGAGAGGATGGGGATGGAAGGAAATGCCATAAAATAGTACGATGTCTGGATGGAAGGAAGCAACGGATCATACAACATAACTCGATGTTCGAACGTAAAAGAGAATGCATAAGGAAAGATTTATTTGCTGTTGCAGAAGTTATTGTAAGGAAGGAAGGTGGTTAATAATTTCAACTATGAGATCTACAGCTAATTATTATATTATAAAGGAAAATTCGTCCAGGCCGCATAGGGAAGCCACCTCTTGAGGAGGGGACTCTTGTCTGAAGGCAAGGAGCCTCTTGTGGAGGCGGCGGTTATCTCAATATTAGCCACACCAAAATCCTCCCTCACCTGATAGTTCTAGGTGTTCATGATCCCCATAACCCGTAATTGATACGAATAGGTAACCACGAGTACTTAAATGGATGTAGATAGGACATGAGTTATCTGAAATAATGAGAATAGATGTTATATCTACTTTATCACTAATTTATTTGATTTTAAATTGACGATTTAACATGTAGAAATGTGAAATGCGAAAGTGAATCAAAGCAAAAATAAAATATAAAGGATACTTTGATTTTACGTGGAGCCCTGCTCCTTAAGGAGCGGGAAGAAATCACAAGAGAACCTCATCAAGATGTAGATCCACATGTAGGGATGAGCATCGGGCCTGGTGGGGTCAGGCTCGCCTTGATCCAACTTGAGCCCGTATAAGGTGGGGGGCCCGCGAGTCGAGCCTAAGATTCGTTTAATTTGGATTAACCAGCCTGAGCCCAACCCATGAGTACTTGGGTCGGGCCTCGGTTGGGCCAACTCATGAGTACTAACATAAAACTTGTTTTCCTTATATAATTTTATGATGCATTTTGTGGGAGGAAAATTCGCGTGGGGGGTAAGTTGTTAATCAAATTCGCCCTATGCGGTCGGAATTATTTTTTTTATTAACTACCGTAGATAAGCCGCCTCTTGAAGAGGCGGCTTTGGTTAAGTAAGAGCCGCCTCTCCAAAGCCGCCTCTTGAAGAGGCGGCTTTATCGGGCAATAAACCCCAGCGGGCAGCCCCTGCCCCCCCCACGCGAACAGAACCCATTCCCAGCGAGCCCTTCCTCCGCCCAAGCCCCCCTGCGATCTCCAAGCGGCCTTCGGCTCCCCCTCCCGCCGCCGTACGCTCTCCGGTCATTTTGCCAACGTCCGTTGGCCGCATTTCCGCTATTCATCTCCTTCTCCACCTCAAGGAAGGTATGATTTGTCTATGGTTTAGGGTTTTGGCACATGTTTAGGGTTTAAATAATTGTTTGAAATATTTTCTTCACTCTAATACATTGATGTCGACGTAATGGTATGTAGGATGTCTCGAGAAGTTCGTTATTTCTGTCACTGTGGGGGTACAATATCGAAGTCTAGTAAGGACGTGACCTACGTAGGAGGTCATATGAAAACCATCAAAATCGGTCACGAAATGTCATATTTGGGACTGATTGAGCACATTAAGTCCGTATTCAGGTTGGATTTAGCTCAAGGACTTGAGTTACAGGTCTTTCATAAAATGTCCCAAGATGGAGCAAGTTTTTATATTGGCTGTGTCGAGTATGATGATGATGTCCGAGAGATTGTTGAATATGCTGAGGAGATGGGTGCTACATATCGGCCCGTGATATTTACTGTCGCTGTCTCTATACCCGGATCTGCACCTCCAGTTTCTGTACCACAAAGTGGATCCGCACCTCCAGTTTCTGTACCACAATGTGGATCCGTACCTCCAGTTTCTGTACCACAATGTGGGTCCGTACCTCCAGTGGTAGACATGGATCCATTTCATGATCCGGAACTGGACAGGTTAATGGAACCCTCACCACAGAATACGGATGATGAGATGGAAAATGATGACAATGATTGGTCCTACTACTTCTCCCAGTTGGGCAGGCTTGTGCGAGCGATTACTTGGGGTCTGGCCTGAACGGCCCAACATTGATGGTGCTCGAGTCCGCATGACTTGGCTACTAGAGCACTTCTCAGTTCTGCCAGAGGACGCCGATGATGATACCATTCTGCGATACACACGGGCGTACATTCTACAGCTTTTTGGTGGTGTGATCTTTCCGGACAAGTCCGGAAACGAGGTCTCCCTGATCTACCTACCTTTTTTGGAGGACCTGGAGAGTTGTGGGAGGTACAGTTGGGGCTCAGCTTGTTTGGCGTACTTGTACAGGCAGTTGTGTGTTGCATCGAAGGCTGACGCAGTAGAGATTGGGGGACCATTGATACTGTTGCAGTTGTGGGCTTGGGAGCGATTCCCCCATATCGCTCCGGTAGTTCACCACCGACCTCTTTGGCAAGGGAAGCCCTTGGGGGCAAGGTGGCATGCAGAGTTTGACATCTCAGCGGAATCTACACATGTGGTTCGGCCATATAGGGATGCACTTGACCTACAGCTAGATGAGCAGGTATTCAGTTATCACGTTATTACATTTTATTTTCAATTATAACGGGTTTTATAATATTTCTAATTTAACGCAGGTGATATGGAGGCCATATACAGAGGACGTGTTGTCCCAGTTGCCATTGTATTGCCGTGGCAATGAGTATTTACATGTGGCTCGTGTCCCCCTCATTCATTTTTGTATTGTTGAGCTACACACACCGGACAGAGTCCTTCGACAGTTTGGGGGCATTCAGGGGGTTCCAAGGGCTTGCGACACTTCATCTCAATTGCATGCAATCGATCTCCGAGGAAAGAGCAATGTGGATTGGACGGAGTTCCATGCAGTCTATATTAGACTATGGAACATCCGTAGAGACTACGTGGTGTCGATGACTCCCATTTCATTGGGAGGACCAGATACGACCGCCGAGTACATGCCATGGTATCGTCGAATAACAAGACGTTTCATTGGACGACATGGATGCACACTCGATTACGCGGTAAGATAGCATTTACTTGATTTACATTTTCTAGTATGATTTTACATGTTTTAACAAGATTTGATCATATTGCAGGTGTCTCAATTCGAGGAGATTGTTCGACTTTGCGATGATGGTTCACCACGTATTAGAGAACTTGCTGCTGAAGCAAGTTCTAGGATACGTGACTCTATACAACGACAGTTCCGAGATGGACCTACAGATGAGCATTCACAGGAAGACGCCGATGCAGAAGGTACATCTCATCCCCGTTCACGTGTTCGAGGACGTGGACGGGGACGTGGTAAACAACAAAGGGGAGAGAGGCCTTCTGGCGAGGGAGATGTCCCAGTGGATACACAACCCCCTCAGTCTGGCGTAGAATTTGAGACCCCAATTCCTGAGTGTGGGACATCTACACAGCCTACAACGCCGCCTGCACCCCGGAGGGATCGAACGGAGCACAATGCAGGACCTTCACATCATTCACCCCTCCCGTTGTCCTTTGGAGTTGAAGGACCCGAGATGACCAACATCGACGACATAGATCGCAACAGTCAACTGCATGGATTTGACCCAAGACCACCGGAGACCATCATGGCGGATGAAAGACCTGTCAAACTACAATACAAAAGGAGGAGGGAGCGTAGACCATAGAATGTGATGTTGCCATTTTTTTGTAATGTAAACCAAGCATGTAAATGTGTTTGCAACTATGATCAAGTTACTTTCTATGAATCTCACTATTGTCTTCACTTCACTATTGTCTATGAATCTTATCTTTAAAAGTTGTTCTAATATCATATTTGCTATTACATACTGTGCAAGACGTTCACTTCGCCAACGTATAAATTCCATAAAAAAAAGAGGGGAAGCAGCAGCGCTGCGAGCAGCAGCGCTGCGAGCAGCAGAGCTGCTGCTTCCCCCCTTTTTTTTAAGGTTCTGCCTCAAAGCCGCCTCTTCAAGAGGCGGCTTTTGCTAAGAGCCGCTTCTTTAAGAGGCGGCTTTGGTCTAAAGCCGCCTCTTGAAGAGGCGGCTCTTACTTAACCAAAGCCGCCTCCTGAAGAGGCGGCTTATTTACGGTACTTAATAAAAAAAAATAATACATACCGCATAGGGTGAATTTGATTACAAACTTACCTTCCACACGAATTTTCCTCCATTTTGTGGGATGGGGATACTCGTAGTTCGAAAACCCTTTGGATCTTCTGCAGTTAGTTGTCCATAAAAAACAAAAAAAACCATCTTCAATAAAATTCCATTCGTGATCAATAAAGTGAATACTTGGAATAACTTCAGGAGACCTTTTTTTACACAGAACAGTTCTAAATGGAGTGGTTTGTTACTTGGTAACAATATTCGATGTATCTTGAAGATCCCTATGTATAAGATATGTTCTCTTTACCGAGTTATCGAAACACCAAAAGTTTCTCACATGATACTTAATTCAAAATCAATGGTCTTTAAAAGATTACCGCATATACTTTGAAGTTTAGAATAAGATGGGTCCTTCAAAGTAAGAGCTAGAGGTGTTCTGCAGTCAAACTAACCTGACTGGCTACGAGATGAACATCCTGTTGGAAAAGAGATCTCCAAAAGAACATGAGGCATAGATGTTCGTAAAGGCGTGGAGGACAATGACATTTTTGGTGCAACGATGGCCATCAACGATCCCAAAGACAATGGTGCAAGAGGAGGATGGAAGGATGGGTAATTCATGCCAGAGGCACTTTGAATGAAGGGCATATGTGATGGGCAACTGACAGTCTCCGGTGGAGGTTTGCACCTTTCCTTTGTCATCATCACCCTGACTTCTCTTTCTTCCTTCTTTGCGTGGAAAATATGGGTACACATATTTCTCGACAAACCCGTTACACTAAGACCAGCAGAAACACATATGGGTTCCGATTAAGCTAACTCGGAACTAACAACCGGGGAAGGTCACTGTCAGTGTAGGTCAATGCACTTTCACCCCTCTTTCTAGTTTACATGAGGGTGAAAATCTAGCTAGTCAAATATAGGTGTAGAGACTTATTTATGTTACGTTTTATTGTTTCGTAATTACTACTTATGCTTTGTAAGACTCTGTAATTTACCCAAGGGTTTTCTCCCTATATAAGAGACCCGAGGGCTCTATGGAATAACACATCAGAGTATTGTTTTACTCTAACATGGTATCAGAGCCCTAACCCTAACCTAGGGTTCTCTCCACCGCCGCCCCCCCACCCCCGCCGCCGCCGACCTCTCGAGCTCCTCCGCCGGCTCCCTCCGCCGGGCCCCAGCCCCTCCGCCTCTCCACCGGGCCCCAGCCCCTCCGCCAACACCCTCCACCGGGCCCCAGCCCCTCCGCCGCCGGCCCTTCTTCGCCCATTCCCCGGCCTCCAGCCGCCGCCGGGGAGTCCTTTCTCTCCGCCCAGCACCCCCAGCCGCTGCTGGGACCTCTCCCAGCCACCGTCTCGAGTTGGTAGAGGCTTCCAAAGCCCCTACTCGCCACCGGGGTACCACTTCTTCACTCGGCCTCGGATAGATGTTGGATTCAAGTGCATAACGTCTACATATGCACTTGAATCCTAAAAGGTCTTGGTAGACAACATTTTCTTGGTCTATCACTAGTTGTTCTTCTCCGGCAGTATGTCAGAACAAAAGATCGATATGCCCGCCATAGGTGCCTTCAAGGGTTCGGCACCAATCGTCAAAATGGACGGGACAAATTACGAACTGTGGGCTATGCAGTTCCTCAGTCTCATGAAGTCGTGTGGTAAGAAGCATATTCTTACCGAGGATGAACCGCCGGAGAAGACAAAAATATATGCCTCATGGGAGGCCGATGATGCGTATGCCAAGGTTTCGCTCTCAGGAACGCTCACGACGGAGATAGCGAATGATGTCCTCCACCAGCCCACCGCCAAGGCGATGTGGGATATTTTGGCCACGACGTACTCTCAGGTACGCAACGAGACGAAGATGCTCCAGTTGCAGCATGATATCTTTACCACAAAGCAGAACGGGAGGCCTCTACATTCCCTGTACACGTCGCTTCGTGGAATGTTCGAGAAACTCTATAGCACCATTCCGCTCACAGCCACGCCGGAACAGCAGAAGACGTTCCGCAACGCCACTATGGTTGGCGTATTACTCGCTGCCCTTGACCCTGAGTATGAGGCAGCACGCTCTCAGATCCTTGCAGACGCCACCATCCCACCGATGGAAGAAGTATACAGGAGGCTCAGTCGTGTACCTGTTCCATCGAATACAGCGACTGCACCTCTATCAGTAATGGCAGTTTCCAGGGGACGTGGTGGTTCGTCCTCATTCCGTGGCAGAGGAAGTGGTGGACGTGGCCGAGGAGGTCGCATACGCTCTACGTGCTCATTCTGTCGCCGTACTGGTCACTCGGAGGATACATGTTATTCCAAGCATGGCTTCCCTCCTTCTGCACGTGTCGCTGATCATGTTCAGGGTCCACCAGCATCTACTCCAGATCACAGGTTCGAGGAGCTAGTGACACGGCTTCGTGATATTATGCCACAGTCATCGTCAGAGGGTGCTGACACCTCTGATATTGCCGCTTCGGCATCTGCCAGTACATCTGCCTCTGCCACTGCCTCAGGTAGTCCTCCGGTCTCATATCATAACCATGATCTCACAGGTTGGATTGTTGATTCTGGAGCCACCCATCATCTATGTCATGATAGAGATATCCTGCAGTCCTATAGAGCTGTTCAGCCTGGTCGCTCTGTACTCATTGCTGATGGTACTCATTCCCCGATCGTCGGTCAGGGGGAGACGGATTTGCTGCCCTCCATGCACTTACAGAATGTTTTACATGCACCAGAATTCTCTATGAATCTATTATCCATTAGTCAGATTACTAGAGAGTTGCATTGTCGTGCTATATTTGATCCATCTTCTGTTATTTTTCAGGACATACTAACGCGCAGGGTGATTGGCTGTGGTTCTGAGCACAATGGCCTCTATCGTCTTGTACGAACCTCGTATGCTGGAGTCTCACTACATTCTCAGGGCTCCGTCTCACCATATACCTGGCACCTTCGATTTGGTCACCTGCCACTACAGAAAATGCGCCACCTCCTGCCTCAGATATCTCCGGGTTCGTCTTTTCGTTGCGAAGCATGTCAGTTAGGGAAGCACCATCGGTCCAGCTTCCCCAGTCGTCAGGGTCAGAGCAGTCGCTCCCCATTTGAGTTATTTCACATAGATATTTGGGGTCCCAGTCGTGTCCCAGATCATCAGGGGCACAGGTTTTATTTAGTTGTTGTTGATGATTTTTCTAGAGTGTCCTGGACTTTTCTTCTCAAAAATAAATCAGAAGCAGGAAGTGTTATTCAAAATCTTATCAATGAGGTTCAAAATGTTTTTTCGTCTACTGTTAAGTATGTGCGTACTGACAATGCCTTGGAATTTTGCACTCGTTCTCTTGCTCGTTTTCTTTCTTCTAAAGGCATTATTCACCAAACCACATGTGCATACACATCTCAACAAAATGGTGTTGCAGAACGAAAGCATAGACACTTTCTTGACATTGCTCGCACATTACTTATTCAAAGTTCTGCACCCTTATCTTTTTGGGGGGATGCTATCCTTACAGCATGCTATCTGGTTAACCGCATGCCTACAACTGTACTTGGCGAAAAGTCTCCTTTCTCTCTTCTATTTCCTGACAAAGATTTGTTTACACTTACACCTCGGGTCTTTGGTAATGTTGCGTTTGTCCACCGGGTATCTCCAGGACTTGATAAGCTCTCTCCTAGGGCTATCAAGTGTGTTTTTGTGGGCTACTCCAGGACACAGAAAGGATATCGTTGTTATGATCCCATTCATAACAAATACTATGTGAGTGCTGACGTTACCTTTTTCGAACCAGTCATGTACTTCTCCCCTGCAGGTGACAGACTGATCTCCTCCACATCCATGGACTCTCACGTTTATGTACCTCCACCTCCAAGTCTGAGTCAATCCTCTAATCCACCTCCACCACCACCACCTCCAATTATACCATTTCCTAAGTTCTATACAAGGCGAACAGGGCCAGCTCAAGCTATATGCCAACCATCCAGCACGCCTCAGGTATGTTCTGATGTTACCACTAATGATGGATTAGCCAATGCACCGGTGCAGGAGTCTTTACAACAGGAGGAGGATCCGCCAGTTATAAACGATCTTGATCGGCCTATAGCTCAAAGGAAGCCAAGGCGACAGTGTGCTTCGTACCCGCTTGCTTCTCAAGTCTCATTTCATCGTCTCAATGGGGACTTCCAGAAGTTTGTAGCTGCTGTCTCGTCTGTTGAGATTCCACGGACCTATCAAGATGCCATGAAGATTGATTGCTGGCGTCTAGCCATGGAAGAGGAGATGCGTGCTCTGCAGTCTCGAGGGACTTGGTCTCTTGTTCCCATTCCTTCAGGTGCTCCCGTGGTGAGTTGCAAGTGGATCTTTACGGTGAAATATCATGCGGATGGACGTCTTGATAGGTACAAGGCAAGACTTGTAGCACGGGGATTTACCCAGACATATGGGGTAGATTACTTGGATACTTTTTCACCGGTGGCTAGACACTCCATTCTTCGCATCCTCCTATCTGTTGCTGTGGTACGTAACTGGACCATTTTTCAGCTTGACGTCAAGAATGCTTTTTTGTATGGAGACCTACAGGAGGAAGTCTACATGCAGCAGCCACCAGGATTTGCTACTGAGGGGGAGACTCAGATGGTGTGCAGACTTCATAAGGCTATCTATGGCCTTAAACAAAGTCCCCGAGCATGGTTCCAGAAGTTGTCTCAACTAATTGAAAAACAGGGGTTCAGGAGATCAAATGCGGATCATTCATTGTTCATCCAGAAGACCCCTAGAGGTACGGTTGTTGTTATGATATATGTTGATGACATCTTGGTCACAGGAGATGATGCTCAGGGGATTGAGATAACCAAGTCCATGTTGGGAAACCAGTTCATTACGAAGGATCTGGGCACGATACGATATTTTCTGGGGATAGAGTTTGCACGAAATGCACAAGGAATGGTGATGACTCAAAGAAAATATGTCACGGACTTGCTAGCTGAAGCAGGAATGACTGGATGCAGACCTTCAAGTACACCTATGGACCCAAGTATGAAGCTGTACGATGATGATACCGAGGAGGTGGACAAAAGAAGGTACAGAGAGATGGTGGGTAAGCTCTTATATATTACTATAACTCGACCGGATATTGCCTTTGCAGTAAACCGGGTGAGTCAATTTGTGGAGCAGCCAAGGCAAGTTCATATGGATGCCTTGTATATGATATTGAGATATCTGAAGTCTTCCCCAGGCACAGGGTTGCTATTTAGGAAAGATACGGATCTGTCTATTTCAGCTTGTGCAGACGCAGATTATGCAGGGTGTCCAAGGGATCGTAAATCCACTTCTGGATTTGCTATCTTCATAGGAAGCTCCCTAGTTTCTTGGAAAAGCAAGAAACAGACTGTTGTGGCGAGGTCCAGTGCGGAATCCGAATACAGAGCCATGGCACAAGCAACTGCAGAAATGATGTGGGTTAGAGCGGTCTTAGTAGATTTGACTATAGATGTCCCCTTGCCTATGAATCTCCAATGTGACAATCAGGCAGCATTGTTTATTGCCAATAATCCGGCTTTTCACGAGAGAACAAAGCACATCGAGGTGGATTGTCATTTTACTAGAGACATGATTCAGAAGGGCTTCATTTCCACCTCTCATGTCAGTTCAGAGGATCAAACTGCTGACATATTTACCAAGCCACAGAGGACCTTTCCAGAGATGTTCTTCCAAGCTGAGCATGATAGATATCTATGCTCCATCTTGAGGGGGAGTGTAGAGACTTATTTATGTTACGTTTTATTGTTTCGTAATTACTACTTATGCTTTGTAAGACTCTGTAATTTACCCAAGGGTTTTCTCCCTATATAAGAGACCCGAGAGCTCTATGGAATAACACATCAGAGTATTGTTTTACTCTAACAATAGGAAATATGGATAAACAAGCTCTGTTGAATTAGGTTTTTCAGAGTTCTTGTCTTAACACGCGGGCATACACCTTGCTTCTGGGGACATTGATTCAAAGCTCGAGTATGGAGCTTGCTTTGTGCGCTAAGAGCTTTCCCTTGTTAAATGATGGGCGGATAGGAGTTCTTAGAAGTCAATACATAAAAGGACATTGTTCAAAGTGAAACTGAAGGATTTTCAAGAGAGAAAAGGAAGAATCAAATATCTCAGTCTCAATGGATTGCTATACCTATGAAATCAGGGAAAGAGAGCATGTTGGGTAATCCGCTTTGACCCTGGTGTGCACGTTCCATTCCTATGCTCATCTTCGAATCCTACCCTCATGCAAGTTCTTGCAGGATATGATGACCTGGCGAAAGGATCCAAAACATTGCACGAAAAAAGCATGTGACTAATTTTCTTGTCTGAACGCTCTTTCCCTCGTCTCCGCTTAATAGTTGATAGTTTGCCTCGCTAGTCAAAAGCCCTTTGTCTCGCAAGGCTAGGGAGACTAGATTCAAAGGCAGAGTCTAAACTTCTAAACAAAAATGCTCTGGTACTCAAGATATTGTGTTTAGAGAAATAGATAGACACTCCCCCGCGATGATCATGACCCGGTAAAGGGGGCTGGCATGAAATCCAAATGGATTGTTATTCGCAAGGTCTCCTTGCTGGAATACTGCGTAGTCTCCTTCACATAGACTAAGAGGAAGGACATATGTAGGAGGCAATACAGGAGCAGAGAGAGCGGAGCTGGCGAGTTGCGAAGAAGGGAGGGAGGGTGCATGAGCAGAGTAGGCGTTGGATTATCGTCGAGGGGAAGGAAGGGACTCGAGGGAGTATGTAGTAGCGGAGAGGGAGGAGCCAGCGAGCCGCGAAGGAAGTAGCGGACGTGAGGGCCTAGATGATCGTCGCCTAAGGTACAACTGCACAACACAAGGGCCAAGGGGGTGGGTCGATCGAATGGAGGAAATCGAGTCGGATGAATTGGGTGGCTTTCGTCGGGTCGGCTTGCGAGCTTCGAGGTTGGGCCCATCTTTGCCCAAGCTCAACCCATATATGGAAATGGGCCAAATTAAGGCCCACGCCTACCTGTCTGATGCTCGCGATCGGGCCTGGGCTGGGCTTGATCAGACTGAGCCGACCCTATCCACATGCAGAGATGGACATATACAATGTCAAAGATGGAATACAATACATAGCAGGAAGTCGACAGCTCGATGGAGAGGAAATCAATGGCATTGTCAGGATAGGTATTGTACATGGCAATATGGACAATCATGATGACCTGGGTGAAGCATACATGGGGCAAAGTAGAGGTTGTACTCGTTGAGGTGGCTGATGCACCAACAATAGAAATGGAGAAAGGAATGTTGCAGAAGTTGAATTCGGGGCAAACATAGGGTCTAGAGAGGATGTGAGACTGCTAAATCGCTATATTAAATATGCCAATTTATAGAGTAGCGATCAATGGGCAACAAAATCTCGCTAAAAATATCTTTGTGAAGGGAACAAGATGTAATTTTTACCTGAGTAAGTCCAGGGTTGAACACAAGGACACAAACAATTAGGTCTATTAACTAGGCTTAAATAACTAAATCAAGTAATTTAAAGTGCATCTAGGTTAATGGATACAATAAGGATGAATGCATGATCTTGTTAAGGGTTTTGTATGCAAGTCAAATATAATACTACAATGATAATGCAAGACAAATAAATATACAAAGCCCACGAATGCACAATTACAACGCTCTTAAATCATGTCTTAATAGTGATATCTAAGTAATTAATTTGCCCTTAAATAAATGATGTATGCTCCAAGTTCAATTCAATTTATCAATACAATTATTTTAGAATGAGCTTAAATTATCTATGAACTCAATGATTAATTAGGTTCTTATTTATTTAGTATCAATAAGTTGAAGCCTAATTAATTTCTAAGCTCATCGAACAAATTAGGGTTTAGGTCATGTCTTGAATTACACTAAGATACAATAATGGTCTTAAAATCTAATTATATCAATCATTGCACTTCTCTAATTAATAATTTCAAATACACAGATCATATCAACAAATAATTTATGTCAAATTAAAGAGTATACACATAGCTTTAAAATGAGACCAATTTCACTTAATTTAGATATCAAGTCCTCAAGATATTAAATAATGAATCCATGGGCTAAAATGTAAATAAAACTTAATTTAAATACACAAAACATCACAAACATGTTTAAAAAAGACCAAAGTGCAAATAAAAGAGTCGTAATGGCTTATCTGCAATGTCCCAAGTGTATGATGGTATTAGGGGTGTAAACGAGCCGAACTTGAGCGAACCAACCCAGGCTCGGTTCGGCTCGTTTAGCATACTTTCAGGCTCGGGCTCGGTTCGACTCGATAAAATGAGAATTGTAATCAGGTTCGGCTCGGCTCGGGTAAGGTTCGTAAAGGTTCGGTTCGGCTCGTTAAAGGTCCGTTTAAGAATAAATGTTGCGCATGTCTTTCTGTTCAAAGGGAAAAACCGCAGTTACATGGGAGGGTTTTGTGGGGTTTCGGGAATAGGGAATATGGACTTAGGGAGTGGGTAATTGGATGGGTTTGGAAAAACAAGTGAATGCCCTTATGTTAATATAGAATGTATTTTTCCTTGTATATATACAATATGTATGTATATATACTTTTATATGTGTATGTGTGTGTATAACTGAACTTTTAACGAACCGAACCTGAGCGAACCTATGTTTTTGAGGTTCGGTTCATTTATTTAATCGAGCCCAAACTCGTGTTCAGGTTCGGTTCGTTTATTTTCGAATTGAATCTGAATCGAACTTTTAGCGAGCCGAATCTGAGCGAATGTCAAACCTGAGAAATTTCTGACAGCCCTAGATGGTATCGATGTGAATACAGAAACCCGACGAGGGTTAGACTGCAAATTTCCATGCGGGCATGTACTGGAGGCATGATGCTATGCTTCGGCGCGTGGCTCGGGAGGCGTTGGATGTTCGGACCACATGGTCTCCTCTACTGCTTTGGCTTGCGGCTTGATCCCACTGAGGCTGGAGGCACCGGATGCCAGCTCAGGATTAATCTGGGCCGTTCGATCAGGAATATCAACGGCACATGTAGGTTGCTCTCATTGGATCTCCGCATTCCGTGGCTTTGCGGTTGGGCTTCGACATGAAACCTGTAGCTCCTCAGTGCTCCTCGAATGGATCTGAAGGCTGGCGAAGCTTCCCGAAGGCCCGGCGAAGACGTAGGAGAGGTTACCATGATGTTGTGGTGATTGGACCAATGGTTTGTCTCCTTCTCGTCAGAGGCGGAGCAGCAAATAGGAGCAACCATAGATCCTCCGCCATTGAAGATATGAAGTACATGCACTGTTAGAAAACTAACTGAAGCATATGTGGGTCATCTGGAGTGGAGTGAATGGAATGGATGGCTAAGGAAGATGGTCGGAGACAAAGTCGTACATGGGTCTTCTTCCTTGCAGGAAGAAGAGTCGAGTCGAGGAGGAACATGTTCTGGAGAAGAGAAGGAGGCTATCCGGAGTATGCGTGAAATTGAGGATGGCTTGGCAATGTTGTTTGACTAATCAAAACGAATAGAGAGTTTGCGTGTGCACAGAATTAAATTGAAGAAATCAAGAAGGGGAAACACCGCGTATCACCTGGAGATGGAGAAGAAAGTCATAGGTGGAGTGGAGGCTTGGGATGGAGCTCCTTGTGCTCATGGTCCTCGCTTAACGTACACACCCGGTATACGAAGCTTGAGCAACGATGGGAAGGTGCTGCAACACAGTCAGAACCGTGGATCTTGTCGGAGGGGTCTCTCCTTCACGCTCAATCTCTAACTGTCACCAGAGGAAGGTTAAGGCTCGGAGGAACTCTCACATGAAGGCGGATGGATTGGAATGAAGGTTGGGACAGTGGTTTTGATAGAACTACAAGTGGTTGTGGCGGAAGTATCAACCGTACATGGTTGGCGGGGCTGATGTGAAAGACGGTTACTCAGAGGTTGGCATGGAAGAGGGATGGAAGAGCTACGAGATGACATCGGAGGGAGGATGAGAAGACATGTATGTTGGCCGGGTAATTGGGATGGTGAGAACACTTTATTTGTTTTGTTACTTTTTTTGTATTTTGAACGTGAAATAATATACAATTATTATATACAATACTGAACCAATATTTATTAGGTTTTGAATAATATGGAAAATACAGAAAATAAATAGAACCATTGACACATATAAATCATAATTAGACACTTTATTTATTTAAAATAATTAGTCTAGATTAATTACAAGGTGTTAAACGTTAATTCTAATTAATTATTAATTCAATTGAGTAGTTTAAGATAGAGAGCTAATTTATAAGAATAAAAATGATGGATCTGAGATTCATCAGTCTTCAATGGAGGAGGGATTGGGGCATCCCACTGTTTGCGCTTCTTCTGATCATAGATTGAAGGATGTTCTTGTTGGAGGAAAAAGTCGAAGAGGTCGGGTCGGTTGATTGAGGATTGCAATGTGATGAGATGGAGACATTGACAGTAATTTTGAAAGCTGGAGCTGCGGTTGCAGGCGTCAGTTCATGATGTGGAGGTCACATTCCAGTCCGTTATTGGTGGTGGGCAAGGGGTGAATGGGGGCTGAGGCTTCAAGAGGGTGAAGGGACAGTGATGGGCAAGGGAAGATGGTGGCTGGGGAAGGAGTTGGAGAGGGGATAGAGGAGATGGGGGGATTTAATAGAATGGAAGTGGGAAAATAGAGGAATACAAGTAAAATTTTCCATTTCTTATACAAAAGTAAGTTAAAGTGAACGCTGTTGTCAACGACATGATACTGGAAGGGTAGTTCTGTTAAACGACGAACTCTATGGGGGTACTTTTTTTGTTAATACTATGTTTGCACGCTCATTATTAGTATTTCTGATTTTCCTACGGGTATATTATGTAAAATTGTAATATGATGTAATTTAGTGTGATCTTCTGTATAATTGTTTAAGTAGATTATGCATACATATCTGTCCGTCTCTTAATCTATAATCACTGTGATTGTTGTTCCGAATTTGCAGTCAGCTGCATCCATACTACATGAAATATGATTATTGAAATGGCCTCAATCATAGTAAACTGGATATGACCCAAAGTATAAATGAAGGTTGTAATCTTACCTATTTTGCTGTGCGTCTGCTCCAGATTTTGTGCGGGGCTTTAGCCCATTTATGTCCTCACGGGGAAAGAGTCTACTGTTGTCGTGTGCTGATTCTGATTTTGATGTAGATGATGAAGTTGCATCGACCTTTCAGGTGTTTTGTATGTTCAACACTACCTTCATGTTCGTACCCCGGCAGATAGTTTCTGATTCTGGATACTCAATTTGGCACGTCGTTTTAGGTACCCTTCCTAACCTTGGATTTGTATGCAATGGCATCGCAGCTTCAGAAACTGAAATTACCGCAAAGGCTTTTCATCAACAAAAAGCATCTAGAAGAAGGGCTGGTATGTGTTTTGCCTCTTTTTTCATATTTGTTTAAGTTTGAACGTAAGTCTGAATCTTGAGTCACTTGGCAGTATCTTTTTTTGCATTCAGGGAGTACATTTCTTCATTGGTGTTTTCAATTCTTTTATGTGATGTAGGTTTACATGTTAGGCAACCTGTCTTTCTATGGTATTTTGAAATTAAAGGAAATGCTTTCAATATCTAGATGCAAATTAATGTTTCCATCTTGGGATCTCTGATTTATTGACCTCTTGTTCCTTGGTGCATCTATTTTGGACAAAAAAGTGTTTGGATTATTTCTTCAACGACTCGATGATATTGTAATGAAAAACCCCTTGTCAGCAGAAGGGATTTGACAATTCTTTGCCTTAATACACTTGAAATACACATATCAAATCTTAATCATTTTGTGTATTCCATTTTAGTAAAGATCTTTTTGACACAACTTATTATACTTGTGGAGAAAGAATTGAGAAAGAGTTTTTATCTTATTCAAGGAGTCCAGGGGTTTCTTATATAGCATAATACTTTAGAGAGTTGAATAGAGAAAATTACATAAAGATCCCAAAAGAGTTACAAGACTCAACAAATAGATAGAAACATATATCCCAATAACAAAATAACTCTAACACTCCCCCGCAAGTAGGAGCATATCTATATCTATCGTTCATGTCTAACATGGAAATCATCCACGGTAGAAGTTTCTTCGATAGTGCCTCGATGAATATATTTTTAAGCTGAAGATCAGTGGACATATGAGCAATGATCTTCTCTGATCGTACTGCATCTCAAATGAAGTGACAATCAATTTCAATGTGCTTAATTTGCTCATGTAATATAAGCTTGGTGGTAATGTGTGCAACAGACTTGTTGTCACAATATGAAGGAATGAGAGTAGTAGCAGGAAGTCTACGCTCATGTAGAAAGGAGACTAGTCGGGTAATCTCACAAGTAGTTTGAGGTATCGCTATGTATTCAACCTCTGCACTCGATCTAGAAATCACCGAGTGTCTGCTTCTTGCTCCATCATGTAACCATATTGCCACCAATAAACATGGTATAATATGTAGCCGATCGTCGGTCTTGTGGAGAACTGGCATAATCTGCATCTGCATAAGCAGTGAATTTAGTGTGGCCATTGACTCCATAGAAGAGAACTTTCCCAGGAGATCCCTTTAGATCGAAGTATCAGAAGAACATCATGCCAATGACTATAGAGAGGTCTCTCCATGTGTTGCTGGTTGACCTTGCTCACAAGATACGATTATATTTGGCCCAGTGGCAGCGAAGTGAAGCAGTTTGCCCACTATGCTTTTATATCGTGTAGTATCCTTAAACTCATGATCAATGGATGTAGCATGTTTTTGCAGTTTTGTTGGGATGCTAGATGGTTTACGTCCAAGTAGGTCAACCACTGTAAGAATATTTAAACAATACTTCCATTGTGATAGGTGTAATCCATCTATAGTGTGTATCACTTTAATGCTAAGGAAGTATCTGAGTTGACCAAGATCCTTGATGAGAAACACCTTTTGGCAGTGTTCCTGAAATCGGTCGCACAGGTCGCATATGCGGGCACATATGCCCGCGCTGCATGCAGATCGAACCAATTTCTTGAATCGATGCATTATGCAACCTCCCTACATATGCGGCCCGCATATGCCCGCATATGCCTCGCATATCCTACATATGCCCCATATACTGCTCCAACATCTCCAACTTTCCAATCCTTTTATTCATGTGCTTAATTTCGTAGATCTGCCTCTTCCCCCATTCAATTGTAAGAATATGACATGCATTTGTATACATTTGCAATGCATTATACCATTATATATGTAATATTTTATGTTTATCTCATGTATTGTTTTCATGAGTACATGTAATGTATCGTTAAATATTTTTATATATGTCTATTGAGGTTTTCCTCATGTAGTGCGTGCATGTGTAATGAGGTTTGGTTATTATGAATCATCTAATAAGTGAAGTTTTTATGGCTAAATGTTTTTTTTGCGATTAAATGTTATGCAATTAAAAGCATATACTCAACCATCTAACATGAACAAATTTTCTTAGATCTTCTTTAACTTCAATTAGATATACAAATTCAGTAGTAATGTTATTCGTAGATTTTTTTTGAAAGTCTTCCAATCAGGGGGTAGTACTCGGTGGTACCCTCCCCAACAGAAATTTATTGTTAACACCAAAAGAACGATAGCAAGGAGGTTACAGAGCAGAGGAGTAAAGAAACCCACCCTTACAAAAAGCAGAGAGTAGGCGAACCCTCCCAAAATCACACCAAAAACAACGATATTCTCCCATTACAAAACACAAAACGCTACTGCATCCAGTCCTCATGTAGCCTTTTCGCAAGGGAGGCCACATTCTCCTCATAGAATCTTTGTTCGGAGAAGAGCAAGTCGTTTCTGCCACGCCAAATCGCCCAAAGATAGGCCATCGGAAGCAGGCGGTCTGCCCTTGGTCTTTCCTTGTTCAGGTGGAGCGAATTCCAGAAAGATTGAAGGTCATCGAAGCGGCACCAAGGGATCTCCGAGTTCAGCCAGATCTGAGAGACCACAGGACATGTAAAGAAGAGGTGATCAGCGGTTTCAATCGCGTTGTCACAGATCATACATTTGTCTGCAATTATTCCCAAAAGTTTGACGCACCGGTCGCGAGTCAGGAGTCGCTTGCGTCGGAAGAACCATAAGAAGATCCCCACTCGTTCTGGGAGACGAAGCGACCAAATTGTTGCACAATCCTTGATCAAGAGCTTCGAATTCGCCGGGGGCGGCCTTCAAATAGCCCCAAAGGCGCCTTTCACCGAGAAAGGCCCATCTTTCCAGCTCCAGTGATCTCTTCCCACAGTGGGAGCACCCACATTCCTCACGGCCTCGAGGAGATCGAGAAAATCTTCGAATCTTTTGTCGGAGAAGTTGGCGGAGAAGGTGGGGCACCAAGAGCCATCAACCCAGCAGCTCGCTACCGAGCAAAGCTTGTCATTTGTCAAGGCAAATAAGCGAGGAAAGCGACAGCATAAGGCGCCCGTCCCCGACCAATCGTCCATCCAAAAGGTAAAATCGTTGCCACCCCCAGCACATGCTTAAAAAGCCGAAGATTTCGCAAGAAAGATTTCATGGCGCCCCTCCAGAAAGGCGTAATGGAGTTACTACAAATACGTTGCAATAGCGGCGAGCCCTTCACCCCATAGATCTCGCGGATCGCCAAAACAACAAGGTCATTACTCGGACCCCAAACCCTGCTGGCCCATTTGAGTAGCAATGCCTCGTTCATTTCCTCTAAGGATCTAACACCCAACCCCCCCAATCCTTGGAGCGCTGGATATCTTCCCAACTGACCAAGTGGATTCCCCCCCGACCAGTGGCTCCGTTGCCCCAAAGAAAGCCACACATCTTCTTCTCCAACCTTGCGCGAATCCCCTTCGAAATCTTGCGAGAAGCAAGGAAATAAACAGGAATGGCCGATAGAACGGCCTTGAGAAGAACCAATCTTCCACCTCTAGAGAGAATGTTAGCTTTCCATCCCGCCAATCTCGATTCTAAATTCTCCACCACTTTCAGCCAATCACGGAGCCGCGCCCTCCCCAAAGTCAAGGGCATTCCAAGGTAGTCAATGGGGAGGTCTACGCTCGCAGAACCCAAAGCGTTAGTCAAGCCATCGACCAGGAGCTTTGCCGCACCAAAAGGAACAAAGGTGGATTTGATATTTATTTATTTTTAAATTAAAAATTAGAAAACCGTGTAGAATCGCATACACTCCGCATATGCCCCCGCATACACTTATTCTATATTGTGTGGCTTGTCCGAACGCATAAGCATACCGCTTTCCTGAACCTTGCCTTCTGGAGGAAGGCCTTGGTCTCTAGAATGTATGCTTCATCATCACCTGAAATCACCATATCATCACCATAGACCTCTCTTATCCTTTTTTGGTGGCCCTCCTCTACTCCTTCACCCTGTTTCGCACATCTCTGTGAAGGCGCTCTCTACGTTGTCAAGCTCTCCCCATTGATTGCTCTAAAAGAATCCAAAACATAACATTGTTGGCAATCATGGATATCCTTTCTTGATAATCATCTAACACCACAATTTCTGTCCTCAATCTAACTCTTTAAATATCATCCTAGCATCAACCTTTAAGATCCAACCATTTGATCAACAATTATATGATTTCAAGATGGTCAAGGTATATAACTCTGTTTTGTTCTAAGTGACCCATTAATAAGTACATGCATATAGACAAATTATAATCTCCGAAAGGAGTAAAAATTAATTATTTTTATTATTACTTGATCACAATAACATTTATTATAGAAATGGTTCGTCCATGGCTCACATGGTTAACAATCTCCCACTAGCCCTTAGAAACATTCAGGTACAATATTCAAACCCATACTCATTACATGTTGGTCAAAAACCTTTTGGGATAAAGGTTTGGTAAGTGGATCAACAATGCCGGCAGGGGCAACCTTGGAGATTATGATGCCACCATGTTTCTGTATCTCTAGAATGATGTGGTATTTCCTCTCCATGTGTTTCCTATAGACGTCAAGCCTATTTCCTTGTGATCGGTCTTTACAATCAAACAGACCCCTAATGGTTTTATTGACAACCAAACATGGTAATTGTCCTCTTCACATCCTATACACATCTTTAGGGGTATGTTTGAGCAACATGGTAAACATACCCCTAATGTATCGCAGGCTGAGCAGATTTAGTATCCCTTCTACCACGTCTTCTCAGACATCGTCGGTTATGGCAGCTTCCTATGGTAGAGGTGGTTCATCTCCATTTAGAGGGGGCATACGAGGCAGAGGAGGTCCACGCCCATGCCAACCCTGTTCATACCGTCACCGATCACACCACTCAGAGGACACACACTACTCCAAACACAGCTTCTCACCATTGCCTTGTGCTGTTGAGTAGGTTTAGACTGCTCCTGATTTCACCGATCATCATTATGATAACTTCGTTGTCCGTATGAGAGAGATCATGCCACCCGTCACCAGATCTTGTAGTACTGGTTCATTACATATTACTGCTTCTGCCTCTACTACTCATGCATTTACTGGTCGCTCTAGACCAGATCTTTTAGAATGGATAATGGACGTTGAAGCATCTCATCATCTATGTGGAGATTACTTATAATTTGGTGCTTATAGTCCCACACAATCAGGTAGATCAATGGTCATTGCTGATGGGATACATTCTCACATTACTGGATAGAGAGAGGTTCATTGGACTCCCTCCACGGACTGTAAAAAGTTCTTCATGCACCTGTCTTCTCAATGAATTTACTGTCTCTCGATCAGATTATAAAAGATTTACATTGACATGCTATATTTGACCCTATATCCCATTTTTTTTGATATACTCACGGGCAGGGTGATAATATGCGACCGTGAGCATGTAGGGATATACATGTTGACACGGTTTTCTTATGCGGGTGCCACCTCTCTTTCTGCTAATTCGATCTCTCCCTACACGTGGCATCTCCGATTTGTTCATTTTCTGCTGCAAAAGATTTGTCGCCTCATCTCTGACATCTCCTTCAAATCCAATTTCCAATGTGAACTATGTCAACTTGGAAAGTATCATCGGTTCAACTATTCAAGTCATCAAGGTCGTAGTAGTCAAAGTCTTTTTGAGTTATTTCATCTTGATATGTGAGGTTCGAGTTGTGTTCCTGATCAGGGACATCGGTCTTATTTAGTTTGTGTGGATGATTTTTCCCGAATGTCATGGGTATTTTTCTTAAAGAATAAGCGCGGTGATAGTACATTGATTCGAAACTTTGTGATTGTAATAAGGAATATTTTATATACCTTTATCAAATACAATCGTTATGATAATGGTCTTGAATTATGTACTATACAACTGTCTCATTTTTTAGCTTACATGGCATTATCCATCAAACTTCTTGTTCCTACACGTCTCAGTAGAACGGTGTTGCTAAACACAAACATTGTCACCTTCTGGATATCACAAGGACTCTCCTCATACAGAGTCAGGCTCCTCATTCCTTCTGGGGTGATTCTGTGATGACAACATGCTATCTTATCAATCAGATGCCCTCTATCATTTTGGATGAAAAAACACCCTTCTCCCTTGCTTTTCCCGAGAAGGACCTTTTCCATCTTACGCTAAGAGTTTTTGGTTGCGTGACATTTGTCCACCTCTTGCAACCTGGCCATGACAAGCTCGCTCCTCGAGATGTCAAATGTATGCTTGTTGGGTACTCTTATAACTAAAAGGTTTATCGGTGTTTTGATCATGTAAAAAGAAAATAATATGTCAGTGTTGTTGTTACCTTCTTTGAGTCCATCATGTACTATTCTCGTACAGGTGACAGATTGAGCCTCTCCGAGTTTAAGGATGCGGTTGTTCTTCCACCTCTACCTACACGTGTACCTCAGCATGTCCTCCGTGCTTTAATACCTTTCCCAGCATCCTACATGCCTCAGGTAACTTCTGAAAATTTGGTTTTAACTGATGGTACTAGTGGTGTGCATGATGAACATGGACATTCAGAGGATGAGCATGCAAATGTACATGATGAGTCAGAACCACCACAAGAGAACGGTATGTGGTGGTCTATTGCCTTGAAGAAAGGCAAACGTTCTTGTACGCGATACCTCCTCGCTAGTCATGTGTATCTGGCCTGACTTACGTCAGATTTATGGAAATTTGTCGTGAGATTATCTGCCATTGAAATCTTGCGTACATATCAAGAGGCTCTCAAGGTGAGCTAATGTCATTTAGCCATGGAGGAGGAGATGGTCGCTTTACAGTCATGTGGCACGTTGAACATTGTTCCAGCTTCTGCAGATGTGTCTATCGTGAAATGCAAGTGGCTATGAAGCACCGAGCAAATGGCAACATTGATTGCTACAAGGCAAGGCTTGTGGCTCATTGGTTCACCCAAACCTATGGGCTGGACTAGTAATATATGCTCTCTTTAATAGCTCGACATTCTACACTCTAGATCCTTCTCTCTGTTGCAATTACATGGGACTGGCCTCTATATCAGCTCGATGTGACAATTGCATTACTTTATGGTGACCTACAAGAGGAAGTCTACATGCAGTAGACACATAGGTTCACTGCTGAGGGGAAGTATTAGAAGGTGTGTAGACTTTATAAGGCAATCTATGGCCTTAAGCAGAGTCCAAGGTTATGGTTTTAGAAGCTTTCGGATAAGATAGAGCAGAAGGGGTTCATGAGATCAATTGCAGTTCATGTTCAGAGGTCTTAAAGATGTACTGTTGCTATACTAGTTTATATAGATGGTATCATCATTATAGGCGATAGTGCTGGGCATGCAGGCAACTAAAGCATTCCTTGGTTAGCAGTTTGTAACCAAGGACCTTGGCTGTTGACGCTACTTCCTTACATTGGAGTTTGCCAGGAACCAATGAGGTCTTGTGATGACCTAGAGTAAGTGTGTTATAGATCTTCTCTCTGAGACAAGTATGATAGATTGCATGCTACCACTACTCCTATGGACCCGAACTTGAAGTTTTATGATGATGATACTGAGGAGGTAGACAAGAGGAGATACATGAAGCTTGTTAGGAAGTATCTATATGTGACCATCATCGGGCCATATATATCCTTTGCAGTGAGCATTGTAAGTTCATGAAGCAACCTAGATAAGCGCACATGGATGCCATCCATATGATCCTGAGGCATCTGAAGACTTCACATGACACTAGTCTCTTCTTTAGCAGAGGCACATCCCTTGCTGTTACAACTTGCGTAGATGCAGATTATGTGGGATGTTCCAAGGATAGGAAGTCTACCTTTGATTTCACCATGTTCATAGGAGCTCCTTGGTGTCAAGGAAGATCAAGAAGCAGACAATTATTGTTAGATCTAGTGCAGAATCAAAATACAGAGCCATGGTACAAGGTAGTACATAGATGATGTGGCTCAAATCCATTTTGACTGACCTAGCCATTGAGGTGCCTCTTCACATGCACCTTCAATGCAACAACCATGCTTCACTTTTTATTGCCAACAACCCAGCGTTCCGTGGGAGGGCAAGCATATCAATATAGACTAGCACTAACTCGAGACATGATCCAGAAGGGTCTCATTTCTACCTCTCATGTTAGCTTAAGTGAACAAACAATAGACATGCTCACCAAGGCTCTTGCTCGAGGATCCTTTCAGAGATATCGTTCCAAACTGAGCCTGATAGATATCTATGCTCTAGCTCGAGGGAGATCGTCTAGAGTTTTTATGTTATGTTGCTCTTTTACAGTTTGTTTATTTCTCAGTTCTTATTATGTAATCTATCCATTAGGGTTTCTCTCTTCTATATAAGAGAACCCTTGAGCTCTATGAATAAACAATGTATTTTCCTCAACATGATTTATTCCGGAGTTATTAAAATATTAGATTTATCTCATCTATCCCCCCCTCCTTATCTCTTCTCCCTCTATGCGATCTCCACAAATCTTTTTCCCTAAATCCCTCTATATAAATATGTTGATGTTTATGTATTGTTTTCTCAGTTTATTTTATTCCTGTTTATTTTATGTAATTTACACATAGGTCTCTTCTCTATATAAGAGAGCTCTAGGGTTCATGGAATAGATGATTCTCATTCTTTTCCTAACCTGGTATCAAAGCGAATGTCCTAGATCAGAGTTCTCGTACCCTAACCCTAGCTGCCGTTGAGTCCTCCTCTCGGCTCCACCACCGCCACCGTGTTAACCATGTGATACTGATGCGTACCATTCCTACAATAAATGTTATTGCAATGGTTGATATATCAATAAAAGTTATTGATTTATTTTACTTATTGTCTGAGAATTAAATGAATGAATGCACTATAAGGTCCTTTAATACGATTAAGGTTATGTACGATGGCCATCTAAATGATCATGCAATTGTTGATTCAATTGTTGAATCATAGAGGCTGATGCTTGGATGAATATTTAAGGAGTTAGATTGAGGACTCATCAAGCACCGTGAAATGATTATTAAGAGATGATCCCCAACCCGAGAAGATGTCAATCCTTCTTTATAGGCTGACATCTGACCGACCTCTTGATGCAAGTCCTCTGCATACGAATAGAGATTCAGATACGTCAGACAAATTAGGTCAAAGAGTTGACTTAGCGAGATCGAGATAATCAAGTCCTATACTATATGTTGTCACGATATAGGCAAGCATCCTCTGACCGGAAACATATGTATTTCTATATGTCTTAATACGTACATTAGGCATATCGATAGGTTGATGGCCTCATCAAGGTCTATACATCGGCGAGCTGGTGTGCATACAAGGGCATATGAGTAATATGATCTCCAAAGGGATCATACATGTTCACTTCAGAATACATGAGCTCACTCATGAGGTATTGGGATTGATTAAATTCCATGCATGATGGTCTTGCTTTAGAAGCATGACAAGAATTTCTAGGTATGATATGTGCTTTTGGAAAGCGTATGATCGATACCAACTCCCAACGATTGAATGAGAAACTTGATGATAAATCCCTAAAGAAAATAATGTAAAATAGATCTATATTTCTGGGTTTATTTTGGGTCTTCCAGTATGGAGGTTGTACATGTAATTGGAATATTTGAGGGTGATGTGATCATAAACGATTGTATAACTATGACGCTTCCATTTCGAAGGAGTGATGAAATAGGTCTTGATTTTAGTGACTCCTCTCAGTAGAGAAAGATCCAGGATCTTCTTCTTACCCTTGTTACATCCCAATAATATGAAAAACTGCAACTCGGATAAAAAGAAGAGGGAACTCCTTCCGCCTTGCAAGTCTAACTTGCATTTCCCAATTCGGTCTTTAACACTCGAACCCACCTTCCATAGGGTGATGTTGACCCGTTGTTAATTGAATCAACCGTCAACAGGAATATAACTTGCTATGCACAATCCAATATCGCCACAATAATATGAGGAACCGATATTGGGGTCACTACGCATACAACCTTACTCTTTCGAGAAGTAAATAGCCTGATCCATGTGCGCCTGTATGCATGAGCTATCACTTTGGATAGGTGTCTCCCACATACAATCCATGGTGAGAGAACTCTTCGCCTTGACGAGAGATCATGGATGTCATTTATATGATCATCCATATCCCATTCAAATTTTAATTAATCATTGTGAATCATATTCATTACGAGTAATTCTTCCAAGGGAATTACATCTCCATTCATAACGAAGTGACTATTTTAATTGGATCTAATTAATTTAATCATATTAAATTAATCAACAATCCAATTCAATCAACCAACAAACATTTAGGGTTTGCTTGATATTACTATATAGTATTAGCTCTCACAAGTACATATTATTTTGTATTTTAATTATTAGAGGACAACTTGACTTACTCATATCATTCTTTCCTAAAAAATGGATCCTGCCAGTACACTAGAGTTATGTTGGGAGGGTGCATTTCCTTGACATGCCAGGCATTAAAGCATACCTGGACTAGACACATTCACCATTCCGACTGATTACAATACAAAATAGTATCAATGTACTTGCGGTTTTATCGATTAGTTTTGATGACCGGCATTATACTATATATTAATCACTCGGAGATTTAGCATCTTTAAAATAATTTTAAGGATCCTAAATTTCTAGTCATACCAAGCAAATATATTTTTATGTTTGCATGTAAAAGTTATCCTACAACTATTATAGGATAAATTGAGGTTATGTCATGAAACATTCATAGTGATTGATGTAATCAATTATCTCCATAAATATTAAGCGCCAATTAATCATGGCAATTTCAAATTTCCTTGATTTACATTGAATGATAAACACATTAAGTAAGAAGACTTGATGATCTTATCATCATCTAAGCCATCACCACTAAATATGGAACATCTAAAGAAAACGGAATCGGAACCGCGTGAAATAAATTCAAACGATTTTCTGGTTTGATTCTCTACTTAATTATGGTATTTATTTCATGTTTCATGACTGAAAAATAGTAAGCAAAAATTAATTTCTTACAGATCTGCAAATACATGCAAATTTTTTTATTGTAGGAACGATTCGAATCTTTATTCATGCACTTTTGATACCAACACTTGGCTACTATTTTGGGGACATATTTAGACATTCTAAATACATTTTGTATCTAAAAAAATTCGTCCAATAAGTGCACAAACAATGGCTTTTCATCTTAGCAAAAATTGATTCGAAACATGCATCTTATTCACAAACAACGAGTCTCCGTTCATCCGATATACAAAACCTTGTTCCCTTAGGATTTGGATCACATCCAAGACCTTCGAGCAAGGCTCTGATATCATTTGAAAGCTAGGTTTAGGTCTTAGCACACCACAAAAGCATGTAGGTCGCATCGAATACGACCTAGAGCCACTAGTCATACTAGTTGCAAGGGGAAGCGGAATTTAAAAATTTTTAAACAGATGAAACCACATGATTCAAGAACACTTCTCAAATCGTTTCATCAACATCACAAATATGTTCAAAGGGATACCTCTTGAAGCGTGGTTGCGATTGCTAATCTCTAAAGTAAGATTCTCATGTCTCAGGTTCAATCTGATGAAGATCGCACTTGCGGACACGTTGATGAGAGATGTACTTCCCGCAATCCATGTTGATGATCCAAGCTTGGGGTCTCCTGATTTCGTCTCACGAAATCCGACGTCTTTTTCACGAGTGAGGTGCATTGAAGAAGACTGAGATCCACGAGTAGACGATCCGGCAACACAATGACGACGTGGCTACTACGAGGTTCTCTAGGTTAACAAGTGGACGACCACAAGTTGAGAAAGTGAGAGAGAGAGAGAGTGGATGATTATGAGAATGAGAGAGGGAGTTGCCCTTGCAATTATGTTGTAGAATAAAAGGATTGGGCTATCTTCCCTTTTATACTAAATTGGATGTCCATGGATCACAATCCATGTGCACGTAAATCCAGTGGTTTAGATTGATCTGTACTTTCAATCATTGGCCATGATTTTGTCGCATATATTTGCAACAACAAATTGTTGCCTTTAAAATAAATTAAATATATTGAAAATCAGTTAATATAATTCAATTTAATATCAAAGCAACAAACATGTAATGCATTGGAAGGAAGGCTACCCACCTTCCATACATAGGGTGGACGACCACAAGTTAAGAGAGCTCAACTTGGTCGTCCCCCGTTGTATGAAAAGGGGTGTGCTTTCATTCCATAAAAGTTGAGATCTCATGTCTCAACAAATATCTCACATGTGCACAGGGGCGGAACTGGCATATAGTTTGGGGGGGCCATGTCCCCTCCTTAATTGTTATATTTCTCTTATATAATGTTATTAAATTTTGATATGGCCCCTGCTTAAGTGTTAAATATATAGCAAACAATGTCGAGTAGTATCACTAAATGCTGATTGTCTCACTGGCAAAGTCTTGTTATCTCCAACTAACAAACCAGGGTTCGAATCCCATGCTTGTATATTTTGTTAGACAATTGGCTTTGCTCACTTTATCTCCCTCTATCCTTTATTTTGTTTAGTTGGCCCCCCTTCATAAAATTCCTGGTTCCGCCCCTGCATGTGCAACAACATTTATGGAATAATTATTCACTAAAGTAATTCCAAATTATTTTGTTATAATTGCAATAATGCCATTGATAATTTGTGAATCATATTCACACATTTAAATAAAATATAAATTGTATTTACAATTAATTGTCCAATGAGAATCCAATTCACATCACGTTTAATCCGTAAATACTAATTATAATTAACTTTCTTTAATATATTATAAATCACATTTATAATATATATGATTAATATGGATATGATATCTACATTATTCATATCTTTGATAATTAAATCATATTCAATTATCTTGGATGTCCATTCTCATGTGTCCAAATAACATGAATCGCATTCATAGTATTCATAATAATTAAATCATGTGTCCAAATAACATGAATCCATTATCTTCTCTTTCCTTTTGATTTTAATAATATTTGGGGCGAACACCACGGCGTGCTTTCCCCCGAAAAGCTTTGGTTTCAAAAAAAAATAATTAAATCACATTTAATTATCAATTTTCCTCAACGCTCAAATACATTATCAATAATGAAATAATTCTTGAACTTTTTCAAAAATAATGTGCTTTCTCCGCTGATACTTGGAGATAAGGACGGGACGATTGCACATTCCATGTGTAACGATTAGATATTGAGATCATATCTCAAATCCAGATCGAGAGGACCTCTCAAAGATGTTTAATTAAATCAAAGCCGTAAATCTAATATTCTCATTGCATCTGAATCGTATTCACATCAATGTCCAACATTTGGACTAAGATCTGATTACTTCCCTATTGAGAGGGTCACTAAAATCCAAACTTGTCTCATCACTCCCTCGGAATGGAAGCATCACGATTATACAATCGTTTACAATCACATCACCCGCGAGTATTCCTAATACCCGTACATTATGCATAGTGGAAGACCTAGAATAAATCCAAAGTTTAGATCGCATTGAACTGTCTCCTTAATGGTTTTATCATTAAGTTTCTCATTTGATCATTGGGAGCTGATATCGATCATATACTTTCTAAAAGCATATATCGTACATAGGTATTGATCATATACTTATCTAGGCCATCAATCTATTAGTTCGCCAAATGTACATACTTAAACATATAGTAACACATCTCTCTCCGATCAGATGGCGCATGCCTATATCGTGACAGTATACGACATAGATCTTGGTTATCTCGATCTCGTTTTTTTTACTTATCTTGATCTCGTTAAGTCAACTCTTTGTCCTAACTTATCTAACACCTCAAAAGCTCTATTCCTATGCAGAGGACCTACATCAAGAGGTCGGTTAGATATTGGCCTTTGGAGGAAAAATTGTCATCTCCTTCTCATGCTAGAAATCATCTCTTAACAATCACTTGACGGTGCTTGATGAATCCTCAATCTAATCCTTTAGATATCACCCAAGCACCAACATCTATGATTCAACATTTTAATCAACAGTTGTATGATCGTTAAGAATGGCATGGTACATAACCCTAATTGTACTAAGGGGCCTATAATACAAATTAGTTATTCTTCATTTTAGATGAGGGAATGATTTGCGATAACATTTATTGCATAATGGATTGCTATGGGCTCAATTGTCGAATGATGTCTACAGAATATGGTGCATGCACCCGATTTTTCTACGAATTTATTGTCTATCGAAGATTACAAAGGCTTTGCATTGTCGTGTCATTTTTGACCTGTCATCTCTTGTGTTTCAGGACATTCTTACAGGTAGGGTGATTGGTTGTGGCCGTGAGCAAGGAGGCTATATCGACTGGTCCGAACTTCGTATACTGGCATATCCTCTTATATACAAGACCGGTCTCTCCTTTTATGTGGCACCTACGTTTTGGTTACCTTCCCCTTCAGAAGATGTGTCATGTTCTTCCTCAGATCTCACCTCGCTCATCCTTCCAATACGAGGCATGTCACTTAGGGAAGAACCATCAGTTTGTTTTTCCCAGTCGTCAGAGTCAGAGCAATAGCTCCATTTTTTAGTTATTTCATGTTGACATTTGTGGTCTGAGTCGTGTTCCCGATCACCAGGGATATATGTTTTACCTTGTTGTTGATGATTTTTCTCACCTGTCATTGGTCTTTTTATTGAAAAGTAAATCTAAGGCTAGAGATGCGATTAAAACTTTTATCAATGAAGTTCATAGTATTTTTCCTCTTCTGTCAAATTTGTGAGAACTGATAATGCTTTGAATTTTGTACTCATGCACTATCTCAATTTTTTCGTCTCATGATCGTGTTCATTAAACAACATGTGCCTACACTTATCAACAAAATGGTATTGCAGAGAAAAAACATCGCCATTTACTTGATGTTACTCGAATTCTTCTCATTCAGAGTCATGACCCGCATTCATTCTGGGGTGATGCAGTTCTTACGGCATGCTATCTCGTGAATTGCATGCCCTCGTCTGTTCTGGGTGAGAAAATTCCTTTCTCCATGGCATTTTCAGAGGAGTTGTTCTCACTCACTTGTGTTTTTAGCTTTGTTGCATTCGTCCACCAGATGTCTCTAGGTCTTAATAAGCTCTCTTATAGAGCTGTTAAATGTGTTTTTATTGGGTACTTCAGGACATAGAAGGGATATATATGCTATGATCTATTGTGCATGAAATATTATGTTAGTGTTGATATCGCATTTTTTGAGTCGGTGAAGTATTTTTCTCCTATAGGTGATCGGTTGACTTCATCAGATTCAGATGATGAGGTATATACGCCACTCTTACGGGCCCATCACCACCTCCATCCGTGCCTGTTGTTCCAACTCCACCACTACTTCATACTCCACCTCCATCACCTCCTCCTATACTGCACTCTCCCACAATCCTAGCTTCACCATTGCCACAATACTATACACATCAGCCTGCTTCTGCTCATGGTCATCACCCGTCATCCAACACACCTCTAATTTGTTATGAATACATTGTTTCTAATGATGGGTCTGGTGATGTGTTTGAGCAGTAATCTTTGCAGGAGACTGGCATGCAGATTGTGGAGATTTCCAATGACCTGGATGTACCTATCACTTTCTTCGAAAGCAGAAGCGTACATGTGCCTCATATCCTCTCGCATCCCAAGTTTCCTTTGATCGCTTAACAGGGGAATTCATGATATTTGCAGTTGCTCTCTTAATCTTGGAAATCTCACGGAATTACCCGGAGGACTTGAGAGACAATCGATGACGTCTGGCTATGGAAGAGGAGATGGTTGCTTTACTGTCGTGTGGTACCTGGAGCTTGGTCCCCACACCCAATAGAGCATCTATTATCGGTTGCAAATGGGCGTTTACCATTAAACACCATGCAGATGAGAGTCATGATCGTTACAAGGCCAGATTGGTTGCATGTGGCTTTACTCAGACTTATGGAATGGATTATCTAGACACATTCTCTCATGTTGCTTATCACTCTACGAATTCTTCTTTTAGTTGTTGTGGTACACGATTGGCATTTAATCCAACTTGATGTTAAAAATACCTTTATGTATGGCAATTTCAGGAAGAAGTCTACATGCATCAGCCTCCGGGGTTTGCTGCTGAGGAGAAGTGTCAGTAAGCTTGTAGACTTTATATGACCTTAAGTAGAGTCCAAAGGCATGGTTTCATAAGCTCTCGGATTTAATTGAGAAGCATGGATTCAAGAAATCAAATGCAGACCATTAATTGTTTATATTGAGAACTCCTAGAGGCATAGTTATCATGGTATATGTTGATGACATACTTATTACATGAGATGATGTGCATGGGATCAAGAGGACAAAAGAATTTATGGGCTGTCAGTTTGTCACCAAGGATCTTGGCACCCTATGATATTTTTTGGGGTTAGAGTTTGCCTGGAATCATTAGTGTCTTGTGATGACCCAAAGGAAGTATGGTGCAGACATACTAGTTGAGACGTGCATGATTGGGTGTCGAGTCGACATGCTACTCCTCCTATGGATCCCAACATGAAGCTATATGATGATGATACAGAGGAGGTGGACATGAGAAGATATAGAGAAATGGTGGGAAAGCTTCTCTATGTCACTATCACTAGTCGGATATCTCCTTTGCAGTTAGTCGGGTCAATTAGTTCATGAAGCAGTCTCGACAGGTACATATGGATGCGGTTTATATGATCTTGAGGTACCTAAAGTCATCTCTAGGTGCAAGATTGCTATTCAAGAAAGGAGCATCTCTTACTATCTCAGCATGTACAGATGCGGACTATGCAGGATGTCCTAAGAATAGGAACTCTACCTCAGGCTTTGTTGTATTTGTTGGCGGTTCTCTAGTATCCTAGAAGACTAAGAAGCAAACTGTGGTTGCTAGGTCAAGTGTTGAATCAGAATATAGGGCTATGGTATGAGGGAGCACATAGATGCTGAGTGTCCGAGCAATGCTAGCAGACTTATATATAGATGTACCTTTTCCTATGCAATTGCAATGTGATAACCACATTGCCTTATTTTTTGCAAACAATCCTGCCTGTCATGAGAGAACTAAATATATCAAAGTAGGTTGCCACTACACACAGGACATGATCCAGAAAGGTTTTATCTCTACTTCACATTTTAGTTCAGGAGACCAAACTGTAGATATTCTCACCAAGGCTTTGCTCAGAGGACCTTTCATAAGTGTACATCTAAGCTGAGCATGATTGACATCTTGAGGAAGAGTGTAGAGATATGTTTATGTTGATGTACCGTTTTCTCAGTTTATTTTATTCCCGTCTATCTTATGCAATTTATCCATAGGTCTCTCATTTATATAAGAGAGCCCTAAGGTTCATGGAATAGACGATTCTCATTTTTTTCCCAACACCCTCGCATCCGACGAGTTTTCTCTTCTCCACCCTTCAAATTTTGCCACCAAATATTTTTCCACATCAAACAAATATTTTCCATCATGGAAATTTTATGTTTGCATCAATTATTATCTGAGCATGGTCCTCAGATCATCTTCACTATCTAGCTATTCGTCAACACTTTCAAGGATTTATCAATCAATAGTGTATCATTCAAAATATCGTCCAACACGTGCAATAGACAAGGAAATGTTGTCCATGTTGCTTCAGATTCAGTCAACTCTACAAAATCTGTAGAAGTCCCTGCAGAATCTGAGAATATGAGAATCTCTTAAGTAAGAAATGAAAGAAAAAGATGTCGCTGCAATCGTTGTCAAGGAGGTTCATACACTTCATCCACCTGTCGTCCCTACACCCTCCCCCACTGGCCGTGAGCGCACCACTGCCACCACCCATGATGGCCACATCCTCATCATCGCTAGCGTCACCCTCAGTGCCGTCACCACCACTGACCCATTCTCGCCACCATCAACCCTAACACAAACAACATCAACGGCTCCAGCCACCCTATCCTACCAACACCTCCCCCACCATCGTTTGCATCACCTTTTCCTGCACCAACCCCCATCACTTACTCGTAAATGCTATCTTTGCAACCATCATCCCCAGTACGCGCACAACAACGAGTACGGATGCCATCATCAAAAGCGACACTGCCACTACCAAACTCGCAGTAGCCAGGATCCTCGTTACCATCGAACCATGCCCTCCAAGCTCGCCACCACCTGGAGAGTCCTCTTCACGAATATTTTTTTAGTGTAAATCCGGTGGTCCCCCATTGTGGGGGTCACCGCCAAAGAAAATCCATTAAAAATAAAATATAGTACATTAGCGCGCGATTTAGGTGTTATATAAAGCACGTTACAATGAGGCACTACATTCTCATAATAAAACCTCTTGTTTTTAAAAAAGCAAATCATTTCATCCAGCCCAAATGGCCCAGAGAACAACATAAGGCTTCGAACAATTATCATGAGAATTGATGTCAATTGTCCATATTAATCTCCAGAACTCCGTTGACGCCACGCTCACAACCCAAGATAGCCAGACCTCTCTCCAAACTCGTTTAGATGCTGTGCACTTGAAGAACATATGGTCTAAGTCCTCCTCCGCCTCCTCACATATGTCGGATTGCGTGTTATTCAGACCCAACAGTCTTCCTCGCCGTGCCTTGTCACATAAGCGGTCTCTTTTCAAGCATCAAAGGAAAATTTTCACTCTGTTCAGGATCTTCGCCGCCCAAACTGTTCTCGAGTCCTGACACATCTCTCTGTCCCGCTCCTCTTCCCTCTGCCTCAGTTCCTTATAAGCTTTCTTCATTGAGAAATTCCTTCCCATCCACTCGAAATGGTCTTTGTTCTGCATGAAGTCCCCCGATGGTGGAAGTTCAGAATGCATCTTTAGGAAATCCTCCAGGCGTTGGTCAGAAAGATCCGTCAGGGATAGCGGTAACTACGTTTCTGTATCCGCCAGCTGCGATAGTGTAGCCTCTAGCCTCTTTCGAAACTGCTAGAAGAAAGAGGCGATGAAACCTGTCCTCCAACTTTCCCTCCCCCGTCCAGTCATCCCGCTAGAATCTAAAAAGGTGGCCATCGCCAACCTTAGGCCTGAGTTTGGGCGCTAACGACGGTAAAGCCTCACGGATGCCGACCCATAGTGGTGATTCATACCGTACTCTTCTAGTCCTAAGTTCTCCACTGACTCCATAAATCTTCCTTAACAGTCTAGCAATCAATGAGGTGGAATGCTCCCAGATGAGGATCACCCATTTTGAAATGAGCGTCTTGTTCATACACTCCACATCTTGAACTCCAAGCCTGTCGTCATTGCATCCCTTCGTAATCTCATTCCAACTAACCAAGTGGATTCCAGTACCCTGTTGCTTCCCATCGGACCAGAAGAACCTCCTCATCAATGACTCTATCTTTCTTCTAACCCCCACCGGCATCGGTCTAGTGGAGTAGAAGAAGATGGGAATAGCTGAGAGTATGTGCTTCAGTTACACCAACTTTCCCCCTCTAGACAAAGTGACCACCTTCTACCCTGCTAGCTATGCTCCATCCTCTGCACCACCTCGTCCCAGTCTGCGCGCATGAGTTTACCATATACCAACGACATCCCCGTATAATGAATGGGAAGGTCCCCTAAAGGGCAGTCAGTCACCTCTGTAACTCCCAACCGCTCCATTTCGTTCATCTTAAATGTAATGACCGCCGATTTACTCTTGTTGATCTCCAACCCCGAAAGTTTGCCGAAAATCTCCACCAGCTGCATTGCGTTAGCATTTTGAACCTTCGTGCCTCCCAGAAAAAGGATCGTATCATCTGCGTACTGCAAAAGCGGGATAGAAATGACCTTCGTACGGAACCCTTCACACCATCCCGCCTCCTTGGCCTGTCTAAAGAGGACCCCCAAAGCATCCACCCCCAGAACAAACAACATTGGGGCCAGAGGACACCCCTGTCTCACCCCGCGTTGTGGTTGAAAGAAGCCTCCCTTAGGTTTGCCATTCACTAGGATAGAGGAGTAACACACCTTTTCATCCAATCTACCCACTCTTCCGGGATCCTCTCCTCCGCAAGGATATCCACAGGAACCTCCAGTTAACACAATCATAAGTCTTTACGTAGTCAATCTTCCATAAAGTCCCTCTCGTCTTTGTCCTCTTCCAGTTAAGGCAAATTTATGAAACCATCACAAGACCATCTGCCATCTGTCTCCATGGGATGAATGCCGACTGGCCCTGTAGCACCACCGAGTCCAGAACCTCCTTCATCCTATTCGTAAGAATCTTTGCCATTATGAGGTAAATTGCATTAGAGAGGGCTATAAGCCTAAAGTCCTCCACCCTCATGGGTATGTCCTTCTTGGGCAACAGGAACAACAACGCACGGTTGATCTTCTCTAAGCCTCTTGTTGCCATCCTGGAATTCGTTAAGCACGTCCAACACCTCCTCCTTCAATAAATCCCAGAACTCACGGTAGAACATCACCGGGAAGCCATCCAGACCAGGGGCGCCGTCCGCGTTCAAGTCCCGAATCGCTCTCTTCGCCTCCCCTTCCGAGAAATGTACCACCAGACTCCCCGTCTGCGAGTCCGAAAAGATTTCCACCCCTCTCATCAACCACCCCCAATTACTTCCTCCTTGCCTTCATATCGCCTCAACAAAATGGCCCTTCAAGGCACTCCCAATCGCCGCCTCTCCCGAGGCGCGCACCCCACCGACCTCAATCTCATGTAAGAACTTTCTTCTCCGTCTCGTGATGCCATGGAATGGAGAAAACTCGTGTTGGCATCCCCTTCTATAAGCCATTTCTATCTAGATCTTTGCCTCCACTCCACCTCTTCTTTTCTGTCTTCCAACAAAAGTTCTTCTAGGAGACCCTGTCTCTTCGTAACCTCCACCTCAAGAAGCCCCCTATCGTCATCCAGCCTGCTAACTTCGGTCTCTTCCCCTGCCCTCTTAGCTCTTCACCGCACCCTCACCTCCCTCCCAAAGGAGGTAAGAAAAGACCTCAAGGACTTGAGCTTAGCGGCCAGTTTTGAAACCACCTAGCCCTTTGTTGTACACCCTCTCCAATGTTCTGTCACAGTCTCTCTGAAGCCCTCCTCTAGTTGCCAGCTTCTCTCAAAACGAAAAAAGAACCTGCTTTTCCTTTCCTCGCCAGACGACCATAGGATCGGTATATGGTCCGAATGCGCCCGCGCAAGGGACCATGCTCTCGAATGGGGGAACTTTTACGCATCATCCGGAGAGAGCAGAAATCTGTCCAGCCTGGAACATGATCTTACGTTGCGCCAGGTAAAAGCGCAGTCAGCAGCATCAATGATCGACAGGCCCGAACTGTGCACCACCCCACGGAATTCCTCCGAGCATGGGTCCCCACCGCCTCCTCTTTACAGTCGGTCTGGGAGCAAAGTAACATTGAGATCACCCCCAATGATCCAGATCCCGACCACACTTCTACTACCCAACAGTTCAAGTTCAACTGCCAAAGTACCCCTTTCGTTGTTATTTAGTTCGTAAATATTCGTGACGCGAACACATAGATCGTCCGCCCGTCGCTACAGCAAAACCGAAAGACAGAACAAAGACTTGGTCTCCTCCAGTAAATCAAAATCATCCTTCTTCTAGCCGGTCATTAAACCACCCGAGGTGCCCTGTGCCTCCCGCTCGACGAGCTCAAACGACGGCCATCGTCCATCCCCCTGTTCGGCTCAATAGCTCCTGTGGAGAGTTTCGTTTCTTGTAGCAGAAAAATATCAGCGCTAGCATCCAATATCAGGTTCCTCACTCCCAACCTTTTCTCGAGTCGTCCCAACCCCCTGATGTTCCAGGAAAGAATCTTCATTCATGTACCACCTGCTTTAACTTCTTAGGCGGAACCAGTTCTAGACGCTCTGCCACTGACCTGTCCAATACTCGAAATCGATTCTGACTGACGCTAAAAGCCGTTGTGACATGCTTGGGGTTCTATAAGTTCTCCTCCTGCTCATCCTCCGCAAGCATCACAGCTCTCCTCAGCTTCCTCTCCCAGGTATTCTTCCTCACATAACATGTTCCAAAACTCAAAGTTCCATCCTCCAGTCCCTGGGGCCCTTCATCTCCGTCCGGTATTTCTGTGAGCTTACAACCCTGTCCTAAGCAGTCCACATTCTCCTCCCGCTTCCCCTTTCTCGTTGCCCCTCCACCATTTGTGACATGTCCCCACCTTGCCCCTCGCTTCCTCCGTGCACTACCACTCCAGACGGTTGTCTGCACCTTCCGACCTCTAAGAAGGTCGTCCCCTCCAAGAAGGTCTTCCTCTCGACTCCTCAGTTCGGTGTAATAGGTAGGTTCTGGTCACTCCTTCCAATGATACGAGGCCTGCTTGGGTTCCAGGCTGGTGAGGATCCATGAATCATATTCCAGCTCCAACGAGAAAGGGCCCACCCAACTCCGTGCGGGTTGTATATTAATTCACTCAGACCCCGGGTTTGGCCACTGAAATGGGTAAACATGCCTGGTCCGATTAACCCAACAGAGCAGGGTCCGTATAAGTAGACAAGACTTGCCAAGCAGAATGGGCAAGCACTTCGAACACCACGTCAATGCCTGGGTCCTCTCCAGCCACTATCGGTGAAGAGTTGATAATGGTGCCTGCCCTAAACTCTGGAAGTGGGAAGACTGATCCACTTTGAATGCCTCGAAACGGATTTCATGTAGGAAACGAGGGGTTACCCTCGTTGATTGCACCGGTCTGCCTCCCGAGGGATGGAGAAATGGATCTCCGGTCGTTCTCAGCGTCACCTCTACCGAAGGCGCCTCCTCTGTCATCTCCGCCGCTCGACCTTTCCGATCGTCACCCCTCCCTTCGTGCTCCACCATGGCAATCTCTATGTGCACACACCTACCAGCAACGCAGAGCTTTCTCCAGCCTAGTCTCTCCGAAACAAGGCCCCTCACTTTAAGGATAGGATCCGACGACTCCCCCTGGTTGCAACTCGACAATTCGACGTTGACGACCTCCACTACACCTCCCAGGAGTTCTTGCAAGTTCGACCGACTTCGCATTACCAGTGGCACCCCTTTCACGCAAATCCACTCTAGAATTTTGGGTTGTAGCAAATCGTCTGCAATCCTCGGTCTGCTCCATTGCATCAATGTCCATCCTTCCTTCATCCACTGCAGCTTCTCCCTGGGCTCAAATTCAGTGAGCCCCCTCGCCAGTACCCGCCCAGATGACAGCTGAACTATATCTCTTCCGAACTATGCCGTCGAGACTAGGCCAACGTCTGAAGTTTCCTGAAAGAGTGCCTCTCCCGCTCCGCCACCTTCCCCCACTAGGCCCTCTTCACGAATAGTTGAACTACCATAGTCTCAAAGGCCACCACCAAAGACCACCACCATCGATGGGTTTGGGGGTCTCGAACCCTAGCAAAGTGGTCTGCTATATTGCTCTTCAAGAAAGGGAGCAAAGATATCTTTTGGGGAAATTGCAAAACCCCTCCTCACTAAAAAACCTTTTATTTAAAGGCTAAAGGTGTGAGCTACTCCCGGAGAATAATATTTCTACTTGAAGGGGTAGAAAGTTTGCATTCTCGCCCTTATTGGAAAAAAACTACAAATGTAATGCTGAAATGACCATGAAAGATACGAAATTGGAGCAAATTGTTTAACGAATTCAACAATGCTTCTCTATTACTGCAATCGAAGATGAAGCCATTCATAAGGAGAAATTTTTCGAAGCAGCAATGAGATGCAATATGGAACAACAAATTAGGGCAAAATTAGAACGTTTGTTCATTTGAAATTTGTTCAATTAGGTTTTCTGTCCATTAAGTTAGAGTTTAATTAAATTAGGGTCGAGATAATTTTATTTACGATTAATTGAGTTCGTTGTAATTTTATTTTAAATAATGAGATCACATGTGATCTTGAATCAATCAACCAGTCATTTGGATCAATTAGTTAGATGGTTAGATAAATTAGAATCCAAATTAGGATTTTATTTGATTTTTATCTTCTTCTATTTTTAAGTCCACCCCTCCTATATAAAGGAGATGGTAGTCTAATATTTTGATCCATTCCAAATTTATTAAAATTTGAGTTTTATCTCATATCTCTTCCCCTTCTCTCTTCTCTCTCCACGTGATCTCCACAATTCTTTTTCCTCAAACCCCTCGCATATGGTGCGTTTTCTCTTCTCCACCCTTCAACTTCTACCACCAAATAATTTTCACCATAAAAAAACTTTCCACCGTTCAAATTTTACATTTGCATCACAATCTTTGAAGAATATCTGGGTAATATTTTTGCTAAGATAGGTATAATCCCTCTACATTACGTACGTATCACCTCAATGCCAAGAAAGTATCACAGTTTACCAAGGTCCTTGATGGCAAACATCTTCTGGAGGAAGGTCTTGGTCTCTAGAATGTATACTTCATCATCATTAGTAACCACCATGTCATTAATGTATACAACTAGTATCACAGAGCCAATGAACTGTTGTCTCACAAAAACAGAATAATCAGATGTCATCCCGTGGAAGCCAAAAGAGTCGATCTCAGTGCTAAGCCTGTGAAACCAAGCTCATGGACTTTGCTTTAGGCCATAAATGACCTTATGGAGTCGGTCCGTACGCTCTCTCTCGACGAAGTATCCTGGTGGCTACATCATGTAGACCTCTTTCTCGAGATTGTCGTATAAGAAGGCATTCTTCACATCGAGCTGAAAGATGGACCAATTCTTATTAGCTACAACTGAGATACAAATGTGAATTAAGTCCATCCCAGACTCGAGAGAAAAAATTCTCAAAGTAGTCCACTCCATAAGTCTAAGTGAATCCCTTTGCCACAAGCCTAGCCTTTAGCATGTCAATAGAATCATCAAGGGACTATTTGATCGTAAAGACCCATCGACATGAAACAAGCCTGACACTTGTAGGGCATGGCACAAGATCCTACGTGTTCCTCGATGTAAGCACGTCCAATTCCCCCATTCATGGTCTTTTTCCAACCACTATCCTGCAATGCACTATGATAATCACGAGGAATAGCAGTAGCCAGAAATACATCTATAAATATCCTTTCACAATGGGATATATTGTTAGTGGAAGTAAAATGTGACTCATGATGTATAGTACATCACATTTTTCTGCCACGGAATGATAAAGGTGTCATGGTGGAGCATCATGAGCTGCAGTGTGGGGACACTCGAAGATGGTACATCATCTTGCAAATAAGGAACATGTAACGATACAGAATTTTAATGACTAGTGTATTTCTTTTGTAGACAATGGGTGGTAGGGGAGCTCCAATAGTATGTCACTGACAGACTGAGTAATGTAGTTGGCATGTTCAAAGAAAGTGAGGTTGACAGAATTGTGGTAAAGATAACCAATTGGGTCATAACACATGTACCCCTTTTGGGTACAAGAGTATCTAAGGAAAGCTACTTGATAGTACGAGGAGATAATTTATCTACAGTTTGGAAATTATGAACAAATACAATGCAACAAAAAATTCAAGGATAGTGGAAAGGGGTCTGATTGGGATATTAGAGAGAGAAAGGAGATATCCCCTTGAGGACAGAAGATGAGACCCTATTGATGAGATGAGTGGTAGCGCATCCCCCTTTCATGTGAGTAAGCAATGTACGAACAATAGGTGACGTAGTTTCTATTCTGCTACCTCATTTTGCTGAGAGGTATACATACATGATGTTTGATGAAGGGTTCCTGAGAGGCAAAGAGAGACACCAAAGACCATTGTCAGTCCGTACAGTCTGAATACAAATGGAGAAAGATGTTTTAATAAACTGAAAGCACTTGATAATTTTATTAACATATGACCATTCTTTTATTGAATAAACCCAAGAAATATAACTATAATCATCTACAAAGACAACAAAACATCTAAAACCATTCATATTACGGAGTATACAACGTCCCCAAATATCATAATGTACCAAAGAAAAGGGAGTAGATTGACGTGGCTCAATCCTTAGAGTAAAAGAGGCTCGATGATGTTTTCTGAACTGACATGCATCACACTCAAAAGGCTTCAGTTTGGAGAGTTCATGAAATATATGGGAAAGAGCTTTTAATAGAAGGGTGGTCAAGCCGAAAATACCATATAATTGGATCAATGGTAATAGAATCATCACCTGGAAAGGTAGAATAGGCAGGGAGATCAAGGAAGTAAAGATCATTCTTCTCATGTTCCCCACCAAAAATATAAATTATCTGGATGTCCTGAAAATAACAATACAACTCGTCAAAAATCGCTTAACTATTCAGTTCAACATAGAGTATATAAACAGATAATAGACTCAAAGGAAAGCCAAGAGCGCAATGAACTCTAGTGAGCTTGAGCTTGGGAAAAAACCCCATAGTTCTAACGATGGTAGCATGTGAGTGAGCATCGTTGACAACAGGAACCAGCTTCACCGTGGAAGAAGGTCGAGAGGAGGTTAACCGGCTACCTTCTTCGATCAGATGAGTAGGCACACCGATTCACTGATCCATGTTGGTGTTTATTAGGCATGAGTAATCAGTGGCTGAAAGTTGGATTGTTTGTCCACTAGGATACTGATAAGAAGGTGCCTCTATTACTGTCGCATCTCGGAGGTGGTGACTGATGAGGTGTCACACACAAATAAAAGGGTTTCTATGTGATGTTATCGACCACATCGAAGGTGGTGACTGATGAGGTGTCTTGTGATTGTGCAAGATTCTGGAATTGGAAGGTGCTTATCGACCACATCGGAGGTGGTGACTGATGAGGTGTTACACACAAATAAAAGGGTTTCTATGTGATATTATCGACCACATCGAAGGTGGTGACTGATGAGGTGTCTTGTGATTGTGCAAGATTCTGGAATTGGAAGGTGCCTATCGACCACATCGGAGGTGGTGACTGATGAGGTGTTACACACAAATAAAAGGGTTTCTATGTGATATTATCGACCACATCGAAGGTGGTGACTGATGAGGTGTCTTGTGATTGTGCAAGATTCTGGAATTGGAAGGTGCCTATCGACCACATCGGAGGTGGTGACTGATGAGGTGTCCTGCGATTGTGCAAGATTCTGGAATTGGAATGTGCCCATTACGATTAAGATCTTCCTTTGGTTACGTAGAAGAGGCCGCATTATGACAGGTGTTAGGAACTTAGGAGAGCTAGAATCTTCCTTGTATGTACGGAGATATGTCAGCGATGCAAAGAATCTGCGGAGGACACCAATCACCTTTTCTTTTGTTGTAGTGGTTCAAGAGAGATCTGGGCAGCGATAGCACTTCCTGGGGTTTAGTGGAGGGCTTAAAGTGGTTGCACATGTTTGGGCAATTAGGTTGGCGAGAGACAATTTGATCTTCAAAGGTGAGAGGCTTTACCGTGAGAATGTAATGGAGTATGTGAATGCTCTCTTTGAAACTTGGGTTCTGTAATTTTCTTTATAATTCGTTTTAATATACAAAGTTTGGATGGGCCTTTTATTGAGATTAGTCCTTTTTTCAAGAAAAAGAGAATGGTGGTCTAGTAGTTGGCAGTGATTTGCAGCTCTGTGCGCATGTCTGCAATCTGCATACATCATATATCCTGCACTTGTTTGTTTTCTAGGTTTTTGGTGGAACTTAAACCTGCCTTCTTTTATTAATAGACATTTGACATAATCATCTAGGTATTAACTAATTATAATGCATCTGAATTTGTTAATTTATACTCTGTGCAGTTAGATGGGAGTGCAGAAATTATATGCGGGGATCTTTCTGGGCATGGAGAAATAAAATCACCTAAAGTTCCTTCTAAAGATGTCTTGAAGGAAGGTGAATCCACTGTAAATTATGGCAATGTTGTCCAAGTTATGGGTGAAGATCTTGTTGCACCAGACAATTCCCAAGTCTCTTTAGCAGGAGGCACAGACAGGGTTGTTCCAAGATCAAGTCAGGATGATGTCAACAATAGGGGCGGCTGTGGTGTAATGCCATCGATTATTCCCCGAAGACATTCTGGATTGATGTTGGATGGATCTTCCTTTTATGAAGCAAATACTGCTGAGGCAGAGCTAAATATGCTTCTTGATTCACTTGGTGAGATGAAGCTTCCCAGTCTGTCCCCAACCGAAAACTCAGGCTTTGACCCTGTTAAACAATTTGGATGCAATTCTCTGGTCGGAGTGGGTTTCGAACAATCAGATTCTGGCATTGGCTCCTCGAGCGTCCCGTCCTTACCACAAAGCGGCCGCGTTTTGAAGAGTGATTGTTCCAGCTCTTCTTCCAACAAGGGGTACACACTTGTGAACCAGAACTACCTATCATCCCATCAAGCAACTACGGCATTGTTCCATGATGACAGGATTGATGATTTGCTTGCGCAAACAGCCACGACTCTGATTGATGAGCAGAATTCCTCTATACCTGATCATGAAGCAGAGAAGGGAATGGAAGCTGTGAATCTTTCACAGGCGCTAGACGATTTGGATTTATTGTTGGATGGATTTTGAATACCCTGACCTGTTTGTAGGTTATGGAGATTTTCATGTATGCAATTTTGCTATTATCGGAATTTTGAAGAATAATGAATCAAACGGGGATCATTTGTCCAACTCACTGTTGTTACATGTTACGATGTGGTGTCAAATGTCATTAAAACTAGATAAATTTTCGGCACGCTGTTGCGAAAGTAGAAAGAATTACAACATTGAATTGGATAAATTGTCAAATTAAACTGGCCAAATCAATGGCTCGAAATTTAAATACTTGGTCGAAGATGTTTCGTATAAAATACAATAGTCTCCATCACTGCATAATAAAATGGAGGATTACAAAAGTTAATAAATCCCAAAGGTAGGATTTCAATCTAGTTTTCTGTGGAGGTATATTACGTCAAATTGCATTACGATATATAATTAAAAGCTCTCGCATTTGAAGTCGTCTAAATGTTTTGGTTGTCAAGCACTAGGAATTTCACTGTAAAAATCAGGATTCAGCTCTTGGCAATTGATTCATTATAGAAATAACTATCATATTTAATGGTTAATACCATTTGCCCTAAAAGTTGGATGTCGATGTTGCGTTGCTTATTTTTCTCTGTTGACCAGCATTTCTTATCGAGCAATAACAATGGTGGACAACATTTAAATCAAAGGTTTTTTTTCTCACGCAGTTACTTTTTTGGTAATTTGATCCTCCAAAAATATTTGAGGCAAATTTAGGCTTTGGCTCTGGAGAGTAGGTGAGGGTACAGGAAGAGGGGAAGTTGTCAGTCTCCTACTAAGAAAATTCGGGGATCTCATGATCTCATCCACTGATCTTGCTTGCTTGGTAACACCTTGATCGAAGCAAGATGCAGTCCGGTTATCTTCTCCAAAACTTATCATAGGAGAATGGTAATCTGTGGATAGGAAGGACCACGTCTCATTTGAAAACTTTTTTCCATTATTTTACACATATACACCCCGCACACGTATGTGTGCACGCACACACCGCACATGCGCACACATGCCTGCACACACCCATGCACACATGCAAACAGTACACACACGTGCACACAACTCGCACGCGCATGCCCTTGCACATTTCCACACACAATTCAAACACTCACCCACCCACCCACGCACATGCATGTGCATGCCCAAGCACGCCCGCACACATGCACATGCCCACACCCACCCACACATACACACAACGCACACTCACTCACTCACTCACTCACACACACACATCTACGCACGCACACGCCGACACACACTCAACGCAAACATGCACGCGCACACACACGCACACACACATGACCATACGCATGCACACAAAACACACATGCACACACACATCACACAGGCACACACACATGTAAATGTGTATGCCCCTAGGTGGGAGTTAATCCCCCATCTATTTTTCTAAACTTTTTTGTAGTATTTCTTGAAAATACCTAGGGAGATTAAATTATATTAATAAAAGGAATATATGATTCAAATTTCGTGAAAAATAGACAATCCTAACCATACATCTGAAAAGGATCGATTTTAGCAATTTTGATACCATTAAAATTTAACAGGTTTAATGGATGAGATAAGAATCTCAAAATGAGTTAAATTTTTATTGAGAACATGTTGATATTAGGTGATCTAAAACCCTCACGTGCTTTGAAAAAATACCACAAAAATGTTAAAAAAAAGAGATGGGGGAGGCTAAGTTAGCTCCCACTAGGGGCATACATATTTTACCCCCCCCCCCCCCCCCACACACACACATATGTATGTGTGTATACACACATATGTATATGTTTATATATAGGGTAAAATGGGGCTACCCCTTAGGGGGAGCTAATTTGGCTACCCCCATTTTTAGTTTTTTTTAAATGCTTCCTTGGATTTTCATAACTATAACCATATTATCATTCAAGTTCCTTATGAAACAAAGACTCCTACGACCTCCATTTAGACAATCATTTTTAACGGTCACAGAATTGTTGAAGTCGACCCCGTCTGGATGGAGGCCATAGGAGTATCTGTTTCGCATGGAACTTGAATGACGTAATATAGGGATATAGTTATGAAAGTCCACAGAAGCACTTTTCAAAAAAATGAGAAAAATGAAACAGAGGAGACAAGTTAGCTCCCTCAAAGGAAACCTATACCAACCCCTTTTCCTCTACCTTTTTTAGATTTTTTTATAATAATACCTTGGGGTATTTAGATCAGTATATATATCACCATGTTGTCACTTAAATTTCAACTTAATTCGAGACTTCTATTGCCTCCATCAAGATTATCAAATTTTAAGGGGCTCAGAATTGTTGAAATCGACCCCCAGATGAATATGTTAGGAATGTCTATTTTCCAAGTATTTTGAAACACATATTCCACTTATTATTCTAAGTAAATCCTCCATGGACTCATTTCAAAAAAATAAAAAAATAGATGAGAAAATGTGTTGGTGTAGGTAAGTTACCTATATCATGATGTAGGCTCCTCAACCCCCTCTCTCTCCACACACACACGCATACACATGCATACATCCATGCATGCATGCATGCATACGAACACACACACACACATATACATACATACACATACATACATATTGTAATGCTCGGGTCCAAATCACCTGATTCCGAACCTGAATCCGATCATATGTGAGTCTGTGTGACCTGATAAAAATCCCATTAATATCAAGCAAGCTCGGATCAATCTACATATCATGGATCGGGTCCTGTCCGTGTGTGATTGACCAAAGTCGATTGCATTGTACCTCGTTTCGCTGAAAAAGCTCTCGACGCGATTTAGGCAGGGAAGGGGTACATAGACCATCAATAGCTCCTTCTTGACGAACCGGAACTAATGAAATCGATTGTTCGTCGATCGAATGTTGTTTGACCAGTTTAGGCAGGAGTGCAATTGACTCATATCGGAGAGTCTCTCCCACCCATCTCAGGGGTTGTGGTTGGAGTTTGTCCTAGTTACCTCCTGGACCACCCTTCCACTGGGAGAGCGAGATAGATGAGTCCCTTAGGACGGGCTTCTTCATCGCTTTGAGTTTGGTTATTGTTTTGCCATTAGGCTTTGGCAAGGAAAAAGATCATGACATGGAAAGCATCATCAATCTTCTATATATTAATGAGATTCATCACCACATCCTACAAATAAAATCAATGGAAGGATATGACCTATCTCTAGATCTCTTACTCCCACATTGTGTCATAATCAACAAATGAATTTGTAAGTATTACTCTTAGGATTATGGTGAGTGGGAGAGTAGGTTAGTGTGATGGCTGGTTAATGTTGGTATCATGTACTATTGAATAACCTTATTCTCATGCAAGAAGTTAATTACATGTATGTTATCATTGTCCATTTACTTGCTTCTCTTATATTGTATAAACTTAATTTTCTGTTTATCTTTAATATGAAATGCTTGTACACAATAATTGTTGACATCTTCTTATCCCTGACATGGATGATAAGGAAGATGCCTCAAATCGAGTAGCTTGTTTGATGAGGTTCCTAACTTTTTTGTGGATTGTGCAGAGACATCTTTTTGATGATGTACATGATAGAATCTTTTATAGTTGTATTTTTATTGTGCTTGCTCTCTCTTACCGGACTTTTAAGATACATGTATTAAACACTTAATTCACTTTTGATACATGTTATGTTATATGGGACTTGATGTTTGTTTTGAACATTCTGTTGGAAATGTTTATCTTAGTGGAATGAATTTCTTCTTGTGGTGATATGTGATTATATGTGATTTATTCCGTTATTGTGAATGCCATTCAACTCGTGAAAAATTTTCCATGCATCTTTTATTCGATGTGAACTATCATGAATTAAATGATGCGAATGTTTTGTAAACAGGTAATGCGGATCTTGAGACCATAGCATGATATCAGAGTAGAGGTCCCCCGCTAAGCACATTCGCAATAATTCCGATCACATTGAGTTCTTGGGTAACAACAGTCCTTCGGCTAATCGCGAGTACGAGAGGGGATGGATGGTATTCAAATTGAATAACCACACATGTTACCAACAAACCACTTTTTGCATATAATGTCCATATAGTATCTCAAGAAGAGAAAATCATAGTCAACTATAATTGGGAACATCCACCATTATGACTAATTATGCTGGTTTATGTGCAGAACCATGATGTCTAGGGCTAGTCAAGAGATAGCAGACCGCTTGGAGCGTATCCTGACTACACTTACATACCTTCGGTAGCAACAAATTACTATGAGGGAGCATCAGACCACCTTAAGGGACTAGCAGCTGGAAATGGGAGGCTAGCATGATCAAATCTTGGCCCAGCAAACAGAGATAGATGATAGATAGGTAGATATAGAGATGAGATTCGATGAGATATCTAACTTCTCCTACCACCCCTCTCAGGATGGTACGCCGTAAGAGCAACCACCTCAATCTGTGGAAGTTCTGCAACCCCAGTTCGATGTCCCATATGTAGGGATGAAAACGGTTGGATACGGATACGAATATATGTATAATCATATCCTTATCCATTTTAAAATATGAATGCGGATACGAATATTGACAGATATGAAAAATTTATTACCATATCCTTAAAAACGAATACGGATGTAAAACAAATACGAATCAGATACGCATAATAACGAAAGTATTTTGATAGATTAACAAAAATATACATGTTTAAGATGATTTAGATATAAAATAGATATATCGGACCTATTATTTTCATAACAATTATATTAACAATGGTCAACACACACATAAATAGTGTTACGTACAGTTATAAATAAATAGCTTATACGAATAGAATGCGAATATTAGTGAATGTCAAAGTGATATTCATATCCATGTCCATTTTAAAACGAATTTGGATAGGAATGTCACAATATGTATAAAACGAATACGACAACAGATTGGATAAGAATATATTCATATTCGTTTTCATCCCTACCCATATGAGCGAACACCTCTGCAGCATGTCCTGTCTAGGGGGACGGACGCCAGTGCACAGAGTAGATGGTGGAGACTATATGATGGAGCGATATCACATGCCTTTTGTAGAGGAAATAATGCATGACCATTCCACCTTACAGAGACATTAGACAGTCTTCACATCGCACCAGAGAGCTCATGTGCTCGAGTTTAGAGGCACGGGGACCCCAGAAGCGGATAAGTGGTTAAAGAGAGTTGTGAAGGTACTCCAGAAGATTCGCGTGCCACGAGACATATGGTTCCCTTTTGCAGAGTACTCCTTGACTGAATTCTCCCAAAGGTGGTGGGAGGCGACAATGTCCGAGATGAGGCACAAGTCTACATGGGGCGATTCAAATCTTGCTTGATCTCACTTCTTCTTCGGGCAATGAAGGAGTCCCAACGCTGACTCTTTATTGAGCTCAGATAGGGGCAAATGAGGACTACAATACTTCATACACTACACAGAGCTGTATCGCCACTCACCAACAACGACTGCCTTTCCATAGTAGAATCTGGAGAGTTTATGAGGGGCATGAGGGAAGAAGTATAGGAGAAGCTGGCAGAATGTGCCTCACATCCATCTCTGAGGCTACCGATGTAGCAGAAAAGTTTGAGGACATCGAAGACAAGCGGTTTGGGAGTTCTTATGGGGCAACACCTGTACCCCAGTAGTCATCTGGACCAATACGATGACCGTTCCAGCAATAGAGGTCAATTCAGTGTTTCCACCCTTCGGGATCAACGTCTTCTAGCATTGCCCGCTCATTTCCTATGACTACCCTTGGAGGAGCACTGGCCACTCGTGGCACAGTACAACATGGCCATCTGGATTGTAAGGAGCGAGGAGACCCATACCGGGACCGACTCGGAGTGCTGACACATCAGCTATGCCTACTGATGAATAGCCATTCATTTATATTTATTCATTCATTTTGCATTTAAATCCTTATCAAAACACATGTGTATACAGTTATCTTGTACAAATTAACATTCATACATTATTTATAAATATTGCATAAATATATACATATATTTAAATTCAAAATAAAAGAATAAATAAAAAATAAAAATAAATGAAGTATCAAAGATATTGAATGACCCTAAATCCCGAGATCAGGTCAATAATTGACTTGATCGATAAGGGAGACAAGGGCCAAATATTGTACATAAAACCCTAATGTTTATTTTTCAAGTAAGTTGTTTTTCTCTATTTTATTATTCATTATATAAACCTTAAATAGTAAAGTAATAAACATGAAACTTGTACATAAAAATACATAGAAAAATATAAAAATAATTGCACATAAAAAGAATGCTCAATGCACTTGGGACACACAGATGAAAAAAATGTAAACCAAACTTTAATGATCAAAATCTCCTCCATATGAATTAAAAATGAACCAAACTCATCTTTGTTTTTCTTAAACTTAAATTATCTATTTAATGAAGGTGAATTCATTCAAAATATATTTAAGATGCAAAATCCGGCTTTCTAGGGTCCCATTGTTCTATATACATGTATATTTTATTCATATAATTTGTTCTTTATATTTTTACTTTTATTATATTTTTAAATGTTTGTAAATATTATTTTAAACATATTAAAAATATAATAATAAAATAACTTTGTTTATTTAAGTGTTTAAATAAAATAAAAAATAAAAAAATATGTACATACATATTAAATTATATTAAAAATTTATAATTTATATACGTTAATAAAATAAAAAAATAAAAATAAAATAGCCAAAACATAAGTAAATACTTATAAGTCTACTTGTAAAAATTAACACCTATAAATAAGACTGTAAAAATAAAAAAATCACCTAAAATAGTACATAAAATAACAAACCATTTTTTTGTTTTAATTTTTATTTAATAAAATATCTGGCTATATTTTGATTTAATTCTTTATTTTTTCTATTTTGTCCTCTTCTAGGTTGACGTGGACCAATCAGGAGCGGTCCTTTTGTTGACCTTATGTCTATTGCCCCTCTTGGAGCCTTGTGCCTGTCAGACCCATCTCCTCCTTCTTTTCCTCCCTTTTTCCTGCATGATACAAAGGTTAAAATTCCTGGAGTTCTAAATGAAATTTGCTGATTGGATCTCCCTAATTCATGCCTAATCTTAAGATCCTATAGATCTTCATCGAACTGGGGAATTCCCCTTCGCAAGATGGCCCTTCACATCTGCTTTAAAGCTTCTTCTCCAACCTTCATTTTGACTTTACCCTCCATATTCATCGTAACCCCTTGCAATCACTTCCAGGTGCATTCTCCTCATGATAGGTAGCATTCCCACCAATTCCAAGGTGAGGAGAATATTATTTCGAGGTGATTCAACCCCACTGCTAAAGCTCTGCCATGCATTTATACTTCCATGCCCTCTAGTCAGGTGAGGACTTATTTTCCCATCCATTTCATCTGTATTATTTTCTTATCTTAGATTTGTATCTTTTTCCCTTTAATTTCATTTAAAAATAAAAAATCCCTAAAAATTTCCATAGCCTAGAGCTCTTGAGCTCCGGGTCTTTGTTCTCGGTCAAACCCCTATGACTTGCCTCATTGACCCCCTCACTTCTCCACTCTTCACATTCTCCATCTACATACCACACTTCTCACCCTGATTCTGCACGAATCAGGTTCCTCAAACCTCATCCATCATCTTCACCAGAGATCAAGTAGTTTCACGCCATTTCTCCTCCATTTTACTCCATCTGAGGTCGAGAGACTTTGCCCTCAAGCCATACTAATCGTGCAAGTCCAAGCATCAAGGGAACCCTTCTGGGGCATTTTCAATCAGGCCAAAGCACTCCTGGTGCCCCGACTGTAGCTTGACCTCCAGGACCCCATCATTGGGTCCTAGACCTTCTAGAGGGAACCATCTCCTATGGAATGCTTTGACGAACGTGCTGACCACCTGAGCAGTGAAGAAGATGTCTAGAGGCACAAGATATCGACTATCGAAGGAGCAGCTTCCCATTGTTCTTCCGAGTTCCTCCAGCCACCTCCTTGGCCATTCGATCGGGCATGCTCTCATGTTCTAATTTTAGTCATGCGATAGAGAGGCACAACCACCGTTAGATCATCTATGAGATTTAATCAGAACCCTTCATCAGCGAAGGGGTATTCACTCATCTCAATCGTTAGTGTCTTAGTGAAGACACATGGAGTGTCTTTGACCATTGGATCGCGCGCTAAAGGAGTATATTGTACATCTACCCCCACATTTTTGTAATTTTATTTTAATCCCGAAACTTCTATTTGCAGTGTAACTCTATTTTTAATATTTGCACATGGACCCTTGGACTTGTTGATATTGCATTTAGGTCCCTTGCCAGGTCACCTCGCGCGCCCATATACGTGAGGCGCATGGCTATTTTACAAGGATACCCTCATGTATTTTCTTATTTTTTTGAATAACAAAACTTACAGATTAAGTGTAAACTTTTGTGAAATTTACGTATTTATTTCTAGAAGTTATTTTATTTGTAAAATACCATTATTAGTGCTTATTTAATGTGATATATTTATGTTATTTGTAGATTTGGTCTTGAGCTTTAATATATTGTTATGAAAGGAATTTAAACATCCTGAAAATTGCATTTAGGTCCTTTATTTCCATAATTAAATAATTTGGTGTATTTTAAGTGTTTATATAGCATTTCACGTCTAAAAGTTCTATAAAATTTATCTTAATCGTATGGAACTCTATTTTCTCAAACACATTTTTATTGGAGAAATTAAAGTTACTTTATGTTTATAAAAATCCAAAAAAAGAATAAAATTTTCTTGTTTGAGCTTAGAAAAAATAAAAAATATCAAAAACCTCGCCAAAAATTCCCAAAAATAGCTATATTATATAGTGTTCTAACATATATCCAAAATCACAAAAATTACTAAATAAAACCTTAAAAATAAAAAAATAAAAGAAATTTTATAAAAATCATAAAAATGCCTCAAAATCTAAAAATAGTTTTTAAATTTGTGAATTTCTTTACATTTTCTAGTTTAGAGAAAATTGATTTTGTACCCTATCTGATTTGTTAGATATTTATTTGGCCCATTTCAATTTCCTGGTTTTTATTTTGTACTCTTTTATGTTTTGCTATTATTAAAAATCCATAAAACTTTTAAAAATACTAAAAATCACCTAAATAGAGAAAAACTAAAAAGGATAAAAATAGTTTGTTTTAAAAATTTTTACTTTATTTGATATTTTAAACTTTCAAAAAGGGGGTCAAATTTCCTTCCGTTTCTATATATTTATACCAACTCTCACACTTTGTGAGCTTTAGATGTGGTACTATCTTTTGGGACATGGATGTTACAATCTTCCACACTTATATTCACAACGTCCTCGTTGTGACATGGCCCATAACCTTTTCCTAATGATAGTGACAACTGCACGCTCCGAGTAATCATTTCCTCCTATCTCTTTGTAGGGGCCACTCCACCTCTCGTGTATTCATTTCTACTATTAGAGGGAAATTGGCTCTGATACCATTTGTAATGTCCAGGACCTTGTCCCCCGGTCCATTATCGAGGAAATTGTCCCAGATAACTTGTTGGATTCGGGCTTGAAATGGACCCATTCACAACCACACAAAATGCATAAGCCCAAATTGTCAAGTAGTAATCTCCACCACTTATAACCCGCTCTCACACTTTGTGAGTTTTAGATGCGGGACTACTTTGTGAGTTTTAGATGCGGGACTATCTTTAGGGGTATGTGTGTTGCACCATGAGGGGGATAATATATAAGTATCAAAAATCTGATTCAATCAGTAATTCGGTATATTGGATTGATTTGGATTTGAATATTTAATGAATTGGATCATATCAAGAAAATTTATAACCCATTGAGTTTGGACTGGAGATGGAATAAGGTAAAACATGATCCATGTGCATCCCTATTGTATTGTTGTATAGCCTATACTGAGTAATTGCTCTTGACATATCCATTGTGTGGATCCAATAGGTGTTTCGGGAGTTGTCATGACTATGAGCGATTTGGGATTTGACACAATTTTGTGGTAGTTACATCGTTCAAGGTAAGAGTTACTAGTAGAGCTATGCGGTGTTGTATTTGTGATCATGATCCATCCTTTGTTAATGTATGTTACATAATACAACCCATATATAAGGGATTATAAATATATGCATATTAATGTTCACTACTTGTATTCTACAGATGTTTGCATTACAATTAATCGTATCCATAGCTGATAACTAAAAATGACCAAGCGTTTAAAATTATCGATTGTAGATATCACTAAGGAGAGAGTCAGTTAATCAAATAAAATTCAACAATGAAATAAAATTGGCATTATTTACTATTTATATATCCAGGTAAGTGTACCTGGGTTGAACACAATGAGGTAGGAAATCACGCTCGTGTTTTTGGAGGGAATAATTTTTTTTGATTTTTTATCTTCCTTTTCTTTTCTTCTTCAATGAAAAGGCTTTTTTTGGATTTTTAGTTTTTATTTTATTTTTATTTTTTAATTTTTATTTAATTTTAAAAAAGAATACTTTTCAAATTATTTATCTATAATATAGTATGTGAAATATATTGAAATATAGGTGATACTATATAATATAAAAATCGCTCGAGCAGTGAGCTCGAAAAGAAGTAAAAAAGAAATCAAAATGCTTAAAAGATCAAATATTAAAATCCAAAGAGAATGAAGTTGAAGCAAATAAAATGTAAAAAATACCATGAGGATATAATAGTGTCCACAATATTACAAATGTCCCAAAGTCAAAATAATAATGTAAAAAAATACAACAAAAAAGATAAAGCCTTTCTTTTAATTAGGTCCATGTTCAGGGACCTAAATGTAGTTAGTAAGAACTCTCGAGGTGTGTTAAAGATTCTAGAACTGTGAGGCTTATTATGCAAAATTTCCACCCCTTCGCGGTAAGATGTTCAGGATTAGAAGAATCGATGCGATATGGATCATTGGATTATGCCACGCATTAGAAACTTGTAGCTTCTGGTGCTTCGCATATTCTTCCTCAAATATGAGCAGGTGGCAGTGGCTTTTTCATGTAATATTCTTTTCCAGCAAAGATGGGACAGTTGGAGATGATGGCAAGTGACTGAGGTAGGGCTAGAAGGGGGCACCTCCCTTTTGAGCTCCACTACTGCGAGATAGAAGGAGGCGTCGAGAAATATCTATCGCCAGCTAGGGTTTGGAACGAACATGATGTTGGATATGTATTTTAAATCTTGAAATTGGTTGTTGAATCGCCTCAAATTTGTGTACAATTGAGGATGTCATTGCTTCCATATGAAATGTTGTCCTGCAAAAGGAGAAATTTGGTTCGATTCATATAGAATCGGCATGTGGATTAATGGTCCTTGTAGTTTAGACGAGTATCGAGATGAAGTTTCCAGATCGAGGTTTGGGGATGAAACTGATTCAAATTAAGTTCGGATTCCAAATTAGTTTAACAGATGGGTATATAACCTACCTAAATGGTTATTTACAAACCTAATAAAGCATGGATGTCGAGGAAATTTCAAAAGGGGGTAGATGTGTAAAGTACCCAGGAGTACAAGGTTTAGGACCCTACTGGTTACTGCGCAACGGGGTGGTCTTCCCGGAGCTCGATGTCGCTTGTGGCAGCAATGCAAGGTGGTTGGTCACCCTAGAATATCTCCTCTGAGATCCCTCCTCCACGTCAGTCGACCACTGGATGATGTCACCACTGGAGGTGGTCAGGACGTGATGGTGAAGTTTGGTGGCATTCGGGTGGTTCTGGAGTTAAGAGAGAGTTCGTTGTTATGGACGATCTTTGGGGAATTATATAGGTGAATCAATAAGGAGTTTGGATGGATCCAAGGGTGATCGAAGATGATGGTAGTTAGGTGGAGAGAATGGTGGGTGAAGATGGGATTATGGATGAAGGCGGATGCAGGAATCATTTCATGAACTGGGCCAGTTAGAACAAACTATGCAACAACTTCATGGGAGGAAGAAGCTCTAGGCGCTGACACTGACATGTGTTAGCACTTGGTAGGGAGATAATTAGGTATAAAAATAAAAGTTGTAGATAATTAAATTACCTAAATTATTATATGATTTATTTTTATAAATAATAATATTTAATGAAATGTAAATATATTATTAATAAATAATTATATAGTATACTTGATAAATAGGTAAATTTGATAATTTAATAAATAACATATTATTTTTATATTTTATTAATATTAGGATAATAAATAAGATGTGTGTGATTTTTTTATGGATTTTAGAGTATTAACTTAGATATATAAATAAATATAGATATATGTGCTACGGTTCAAATTCATCTGTAATTTAGGATTCTTGATTTATTTAAAATATTAAATAGTGGTAAAAATCTTAAATAGTTTAAAGTTAATCTACAAGAAAGAAAATAATAAAAAGTTATAAAATCACTAAAACATAAATATTATTTTTTGAATAAAATAAATACCCCAGAAACCAAATTGTCATTAGGTCCCAAAATCAACTTTTTGCAAACAGACTCTGATTTAGTGAAATTGCCTCTATTAATTAGATAATATTATTTTATAGAGTGAAATTAGATTTTGTATGAAGAAGTTATGATGTTTGAAAGTTGAGAAATTGATAATTTAAAACCCAGATTTCTTAGAATATATACAAGTTGGATTTTTTTTAAGATTTTTATATATTTATATAAATATTTTAGAAATAAATAGGAAAAAGTTTGGTGAAAAATATGTATAAATGAATTAATTAAAAATCTTTGAAATTTTGATAAATACTGGGTAAATAATGAATAATATATAGAATGCATAATTAATTCTATTTGTGGTTTTGTTCCTTATCTCCACCTACTTTATTATTTGTCGACAAATCTATGCTAACTTAGTCTCGATGGTTTGGTTATATAAATATATCCTTCAACTATATTTATATTTTATTGTCATATTGTGCATATATACATATTTATAGTCTGCCTTCTTTTTATTTTCTTTCCTTTTATTCTTTTATTTATTTACATGTTTTCACATATAAAAAATGTATTTATTATTCATGAATGGTATTTTTATAATAGATTACATTTAATTGATATTTACATGCATTTGTTAAGTGTTTTAAGACAAAATGTGACATAAAAGATAATGATTCATGGATTCATCAATAGCTCAACCCTTCTTATGTTTATATGCATATCTTATTAAGGTTAGTCATATATATGCCTACATAAGAGTACAACACCACTAACCTACCATCCTGTAATTGTAGAGTTTCAACACTTATACACAACCTCAATAATCACATATCAAGCATTGGAGAAAACAATCCAAGCAAACCAAACCTCAAGCCATTTAGCACACCTTACCTGTCACAAGGGAATATCTGGGAAAGGGTGCATCACTGCTAAACGGGATGATACCAGATATGCAGTTACGACGAAGTCAATTTCGAAGAGTGTCGTACTAGTGACACGAACATAACAATAGTGACACAACACTATGCTCAACTGACATAGTCGTAGACCACACTGCCACGCCCGCAAAACCAGAACTAACACTCCATATATGACTCACTGGGGCTAAGAGAGCTACACCGCACTCTCTGGTATGCCAACTCCTATCAGCATAACAAAAGCACATAGTTATTCATAACATGATTTACAATCTAATCTCATGTGTTTGTTTTTCTCATCTCACGGGACTAACTTGAATAGGTGGAATATTTCTATTAATCTTGCATTTTCCAATATATATGTATCCCCTTACCTGAGGTTAATTCCAATAAGCGAGTTTAAATAACAATTGACACGAAAAACCATCACGGATACCCTATTCTACTGCCCATCGATGACAATCCATGATGACGTAGGGTACAAGTCAAAGCATCAAATCATACATATTGGTCAGATCATCGATCAATCCCAAGTAGTCATAAGAACCTACAACTACCTTTATTTTTCTTTGGATACATGAAACTAGTACAAGTCTCATAATCATATCAATCTACTTCAGGTATCCAAATATCTCATATTGTATTACTACCTTTCCTAGCATTTATCATATACTAATGCATATCATCCAAGCTTGGATTTTAAGCCATACAACCCCTTTTCAGAGTATTGCACAACACAGTCAGTTGGTCCTCTAGTAAATTGACACATCTCATGATGTGTCCATTTGTTTATCAAACTACATTATCATGGATAGTGTACGGTCTTTATCCATCTCGGATCTCAAGCTATGACTTGAAGACAGTTAGTACCTTAGAGTCGAGGTGCCTCTGTAGGCATGCATTTAGGGTACATGCATCATAATTAAGTTCCCAACACTCCATGTGTTTATCGTGGAAATTATGTAGTTTTTGGCTCATGTTGGATTTAACACTATGGGTCTAATGTACTTGGTACTTTAGGGTTGGGGTGCCTCCGTAGGCGTGCATTTGAAATGCATGCGTCATAACTAAGTTTCAAACACTTCCGCTTCTTCATAAATCCCTACACACACATAAATATATTTTTTAAGTGTATATACTTCTAGGATATTTATGCCTTTTATATGCATCCTCACATTTCTACTCACTAACTTCCTCCTAAATAACATTTCAGCTCATCCCTTTTGACGGAATTATAACCTTATACTTGTGAATAGTCATACTCGATCGTGATATACCCTTATTAATTGGGTTAAACCATTGACATGTCACTTAAGGAAAGTCGGCACGACCTGGACATTTACCATGGGAATAGCTCATTTGCTGAACTCAAGCAAATTAATGATAAGAAAAAGATCTCGAATCATGTATTCTAAATGATACTCAGGGAGTTCAACGCATCGATTTAACTTAACAAGTTCAACCACATTACCACATAACTTTTTATCTCTAATCGTGGATCGAAATGCGCTCATGTTTAGTGCTAGTCTCCCATATCAATGCATAAGAATTTTATTGCAATACGATGGTCATATCACTCGGAAATCAATGTCGAACTTTGTGATGCAACATGAAAAATCGTTAAAACAAGCCCTCTGGCAAAGCCACCATATATTTGATCCGGGCATATGCTTGTGATCCTCATTCTTCCCATATGATAGAAGTATAATTTTTTATTGACATGCAAAACATGGATCTCTTGGAATCACCCCAAACATGTCTTGATAAACGGAAACTACCAAAACACACCCATGCGAAACTGCCCAAATCCTTGATCCAAGCATGTGCGCATGATCCTCACTCCTCCCATTTCACAGTGGTATAGCTTTTATCAACATATGATATAATCAGATCTCTCAGGATAACCCTCAGACTGTCGGGACAATGAAAAATCACCAAAATATGCCCCACATGAAACTGTCTAGGTCTTCGATCTGAGCATGTGCATGTGATCCTCATGCTTACATCATAGTGGTATAATTTTTTTATCAACATATGATACACAAATCACTCAAAATATTATTCAAAACATGGTGCGATACGGAATAGACGTCCGTCCCAAACTCATTCACTTGTGATCAAAACACCACTTATACGTCAAATGCAACCTCTAAAACATTTAGTGCAAAAACTATGAGGATACAACAACAAGGAAGGTTAAAAATCATATTTAGGGGTTTATCTCTCGTGATTTTCCCTCATCCAGAACCACAGTTCCGAGGCGTTTCGCGCAATAGTGCAACCCACGTTAATCCTTGTATCGACCTCTTCGCATCGGCACATTTGGATCTTGGATCCGAGGCCTAAATTCTTCTCCAAAAGCAAAACTCCTCTAAGGTGGAGTTCCAGCAAAGGTGGCTTGGGTATGGTTTAAAGGGCTAACCAACTTGACCTTTATATAGGGCTCAAGCACAATTGGATCCGGATTCATATCCGGATCTGACTATCATAACAAATATTTAAATGCTCATAGCTTTCTCATACAAGCTCTGATTTTGATGATCTTGTGCTTGTTGGAAAGATCTCGACGAGTACTATATAATAGAGTAATCCACATCTGATTTGGATACTGGATAAGGTCGAAATCTTAGAAAAATGAGATCTTATGCGTATTGAAATTAGTTTGCTGATGGATATTTCCATGAAAATGTCTCACTCATATCATATTTTCATATGATCATCAAAATTGAATTTGATCTGCTGGACCTTTTTTGCAGCCGAAGAACCTCCGAATGGGCTTGCCATTTTTTGGATTCGGTCCGCTAAACATTTTCTCAGCCGAAGAAATCACTCAACTGGAACTGCCATTTTTTGACTTTGACTGTTATATAATACGAACATCTATTATAACTTAAACATATCATTTATGCTATTTGTTTCCGTTAGATGTTTCTTTGGAGCTTACCCATTCTTTGATACTAGAAATTGATTAGACCATTTCCTACGGTCTCGTATTTTACCAAGGGATAGTTTTATTTGTATCTCCTGTAAACGGGAGCATTCTCCTACATATATACATATCTACCTACATATATACGTACATACATACATTCTCCTCCGAACGGGAGCATTCTCCTACATATATACGTACCTACCTACATACCTGCATACATACGTAGGTATGTAGGTAGGTAGGTACGTGCACATGATTGAGAACCACATTGAGACAAATCTTAAGATCCGGGTACCATACTGTTACCTTTCAAAGTTCATACATGACATTGAAATCATCATGTGCATAGTTTAATGATTTTTTTAAAATTACTCACTCAAAAAATTAAGATTATAAACGGAAAAAAAAAGAATCGAGTTTACAACTTGACAAGCTTCCCTGGATAAAATAAATAAATATTTTTCTTTGAGAAATAAACTTAAAAGAGGGGAATAAATTTTTTTCATGAATAGTATCTCGAATCCTTGTGAATATTACCTTGCTTCACGATTTGACTTTTTATTGAAAAATAAAAGACTCCTGTGGTAATAAATCTTCGGGTTGACTTGATCAAAACATAGTCAGAGGATGGTATACAAAACATCATCTCATGTATATGAACAGACCCATAAGTCACTGTTTTCTTTTTTTGGAGGGAATTTGGACGGAGATTCTTATTTTCTATTTGCAGAAACCTTGTTTTGGCTCGTCAAAGATAACCGCCCCCCTTCATCTAAAGTTAGTAAAGCAGAGCAGAGGAACACACCAAGAATTTGTGATGGATTAGGCAAAGGAAGGAAAGAAGAAGAAGAAGAGAAGGAATGGGAGATTGTCCCAATTGCCGCCCCTTGAGCTTCCTGATCGGTCTTCCTTTTGCGGCTATCGCCTTAGTCCTTTCTCTGGTTGGTTCGGTTGTTTGGATTGTAGGGTATGTTTGTTTTGCCTCCTTAATTATTTCATCCACGAACATTCTGAGATCCTACAATTTGCAAAGTGAATGAGTGATGTTTATATAGAATTATAACAAGTGGTGTCTCTTCACCATGCAGGTCCATAGTTAGCTGCATTTGCCCGTGCTGCGCGTGCTTTGCTTGGTTGGCGAGCTTGTCTCTCTATCTCATAAGACTCCCCATAGATGTTGTGAGATGGTTTATTGAGATGATCCCTTGTTGATGCATATCTATTACTACTAGAGTGATTGTTCCTCCTGTTTGCATCACCTCTGTAAAAGCATACTTGTATCAATATTATACCATATGTTATGGAAATTTGACACCGAATGTGAAAGCCGCTTCAGTTAATCTGATAAAAGATGAAGCAGATATATTATGTACAAAGAACAAGGATAGAGATGCCACAGATCAATTAAATGCCATCACAGAACAGAACTAAGATGATGAAAAGGTTTGGTGGCTTTTTAAAAAATCATAAAGGAATTCGAAAATAGAAATGTGGGAGTATCCTGGTGAAAATATACATGCAGATCTTATGCAAGCCAAATGTTTAAGGAATGTTAAGGGCTGATAAAAATATGCTCTAAAATAAAATTCTACAATTCGCAGACAGAGAGTACCTAAAAATTCTACTAGCGCGCAACTCCTGACTGCCAGATGAGATGATTCAATGCAAAATGATTTAAGATGGATTTGTCTGTTGCAAACTAGCAAGGTTGTCCCTAAAATTTCAATTGTAACAATTTGGATCCCAAACATTGTTTATGGTAACAATGTGGTCATGAGTCTATCCCCCAGTGTGAAATGCACATGGTGACCTTAGAATTTTGCATGCCTCGACAAAAATTCCTTCCTACATTCCCTAAATCCCCTTTCACACCCATGGCTCTCCTTGTGTATGTAATTAATGTTTTTTCATTAAAAATCAATAGGGAGGTAGAAGGCAAATATGCAAATACTGCAGTTGCAAATGCATCTGCACCTGAGGCACTGTCAATTTGGAGCATTGGACACATCCTCGACCTTCTCTCCATATCTGTTGTTGAGCTAGTTGATGTAGTAGACCAAGGAACACGGCCTAGTAGAGCATTGAAGTAGCAAAAATCACCGCATGCTTCGCAAGGATCGAGGTTGGGGATGGCGGTGGTTGGGATTGTCATCGTTGTAATTGGGAGGAGGAGGAGAAGAAAGGAGGGAGGGGTGTGGTGTGATGAGCTCAATGTTTAAAAGGAGAGTAGAGTAGGAACTGCGGGTGGAAGAGGGAAGAGTGAGGCAGTGGTCGAAAATATATTGTTTTTGATAATTTCTTTTTGGGATTCGACATTTGGAAGTTGGTCTGGACCTCTTTCCCTATATCTGATTTTCGTCTACCACCACACTCGTGCATTTCCATTGTAGAAGGTATTCTTGTTCTCGTGGATCTGATCACCAAAAAAAGCTTTTCGAGGAAGAAGGAGAATGCAGTTGCGACTCTTGTGCACCTATTTGGCCAGTAGCATCAGTACAAGCATCTGACTGTTGCGCAAGGATGTGGAGCATTGGTTCCTCTGCTCGACTTGGTGGAGAAAAGATCAAGTAGAAGCAAAAGAAGGCAACCCACCATTTCCGTAACCTTTTCAACTTACCATTTGGGAGCTTCCGAAGCCATGAAGGGGTTCGTTAGAGAGCAACAATCCCTCTAACAAGGTTGAGTGGTACTTGTGAGTGAATGGATCGATTCGATGTAAATCGAAATCCTCGTTAACAAAATTTGATACATGCAAACCTTTCGAAGATAATTGATATTCAAGGTCGAAGATATTCCCAAGTTACTAGCTTCATTCTCTCCAACATTTATAAATTTGGAGCAAAACCATGTAGTCATGAGATAGAGCCTTGAGAGAAGTTTTCACCAAATTATTTTAATGTGGAGACGGTTGTCTTTTCAAAGGAGGGTGGGGAGCCATGGGAGAGGAAGGGGTTAAAGGGGGGCTAGTGGTGGAAGTGAAAAGGGGCCTTGGGGATTAGACATGTAGGATGCCACGTTTACTCAAGCATACAAAATCCTAGCGTCCCCTTGTTCATTTCATAGTGGGGAAGAGACTCTAGACCACATTGTTACCATAAACAATGTTAGGGACCCAAAACATTACAATTGGAAGTTTGGGTAGCATATTGTTACTGAGATTGCTCAAAAAAGAATTGGTAATATGATGCAACAAAAAAAGAAAAGAAATGTGAGATCGTCCCAACTGTCACACATTGAGCATCCTCAGAGCCTTTTTTTTTGCAAATGTTCACTTGCCAATTCTTTATTTGGTTCGATTGTTTAGTTTGTAAGGTATGCTTGACTTCTTAAGTATTTTACTACATCAAATTCATCTTAAGTAAGAAATAACACATCAACCACAATTCTGATCCATGTCATTGCAAGATGAATAACTCACTTTTATATTATGATGGAAATGTCTTTACTTAATGTTTCATTAAATGAGTATAACATTACAACAAATTACCATAATGGTAATCAAATTTTGAAAAAAAATACTACGGATTTTATTCACCACAAAGTAAAAAAAACACGTTAATTATTTATTCTTTAGGCATTAAATGCAACAAAAATATTTTGTTATAGTAGTTGCAATGATTACATTGTTGATACAATTCTTTTGATATATTACTTTTGGTAAGGGATTTTACAATATTTACACTATCACAAGTCAAATTTTTTTATTGTAAATATTATCGAATCTGATGACACGGATTCTGGCTACAACATTTTTCAAAATATTTGTTTCATATCACATTTAACTCGATTATGACTTTTTATATATTGGTTAATTATATTATCGTAATTAAAAATACTTATACTACATAATATAAAGCAATTAAATATATATTCAACTTAAAAGTAATTTTTTTATTACTATAATTGTGATGCAAGACATTTCATATCTATAAAATTTTCATTTGATGTGGGCCCTTGATTAATTGCATTTGTTCATACCGTGTATGCTTTGCTTGGTTAGAAACTCTGACTTTATATCTTATAAGACTCCTTATCGATGTAGTCAGATTGTTGATTGAAATGATCTCTTATTGACATATATTATTAGAATAGTCCTCCTCCTATCTAAATAGCCTCTTTGATTGATGATAATTTCGTTTTTAAATTGCAAAAATACAGTTCTATTATTATACATATGTTATTAAATTTGGCATCAAAAGTGAATGGTGTCTTCGGGTTTCTATTTTAGGATATTTACACCCATAACCTTGAGTAATATGGTAATTACCCCAGGTACCCACGATAGTCACGAATTACATGAGAAACCCCGAATAGTTACTTCGTCTCACACCTACCCTTCTGTTAGTTTCAATCGTTAATCCTAACCACACCATCGAGTTAATCTAACCCAACATCAATCCAACGGCTACAATTAAATCAAAAGTAAAAAGAAAAAGAAACCCCCTTCCTCCTCCAACAGCTCCTTCACCCCTCTCTCGCCTGCCCGCCACCGACCACCTCTCATTCCTCCTCCAGCAACCTTGGCCCCTGTCGACCACCTCCCCCTCCTCCTCTTCCTTCGCAAGCTCGGGAGGGAGCTTCCAAGGAGTGGTCTCGGGGGGCGGGGGGTGTTGCGAGGTAGCTTACAGGTGGTGGTCAGGGATGAGCTTGAGGGGGGCTTCTAGGCGATGGTTTGCAGGGGAGAGGGGGTTCCAGGCGGTGGTCGGGGAGGGGGAGGGGATGATGGTGGTGGTGGACTTGAGCCCCAGATGCTTCGTGAGGTTGGCCATGTGGATTGCAGAGGCACCGAGGAAGCTTCCCACCTCGATTATGGTATTGGGTCTCACGGATTTGATGAAGTCCTCGAACACTCACGGATTTGATGAGGTCCTCGTACACGGGGTTGGTCGACCCCCAACCTTGCGCGCCTACACGACCGATGAGTTTGGACACACTCGGATGAGGGAAGGATGTGTAAGGGGAGACGCCTCCGTAGACGTTGCTCAGAACCGTAGGGAAGACCCGCGAGGCCTCGATGGTCAGTTTGCATTGCATCCAGAAGTGGACGAGGTCGGGCGGGATCAGCCACGACTGGAGGGAGGAGAGGAAGAAGCCGAGCATGAAGCCGAGGCAGAAGGTGGACAGAAATGCCATGGGTCTCGAGAAGCTGCAAGAGGCCGGGGGTGGGTGGGGGGGCGCTTCTAGGCGGTGGTTGGAGGCGAGCTTGAGGGGGGGCTTCTTGGCAGTGGTCGGGGTTGCGGGAAGGCTTCCAAGCAGGTGGTGGTCGGGGTTGCGGGAGGACTTCCAGGCAGGCGGTGGTCGGGGGTGAGCTTCAGCTTGCAAGCAGTCTCGAAGGGTACTATAGTCATTATATTATCTTTTCCGTCAGAGTTAACGGAGAATTCAAACGGAAATTGACACAGGGTTATTCAATGTAAAGGTTAAGCATTATTCAGGGTTTTGGATGTAATTCGTTATTACCGAGGGTTCCTGGGGTAATTACCATATTACTCAGGGTTATGGGTGTAAATATCCCTTCTATTTTCTATTAATCAAAATAAATATAATAAATCCAATGAAGAACCATTCTACATGTCAAAAGTATATAATATATAAATTGTGAATAATGAACACAAATAAAGATTTCATAGATCACTTAAACCCCATCATTGATAAAAGCGAAGACAAGCAGAAAGGTTTTAATAGCGTAAAAAAACTTGGTTAAATAGTGCTAAAGGAAATCAGAGTAAAATGATTTTACGGTTTTTTTTATTTTTAAGCTGGTAAAAGAAGTGAATCATTCATTCATAAAAACAAAATAGAGTTTGGACTTCAGAGTACAAGATTACGAAGAAAGATAAGGTAAAAACAACCGGAGGACCTTCACATAAGGGAGAAACTAAAAAAACAACAAATAAAGGAATTGCAAATATAATTACCGCTCCAACAAAGAGTAGAGCCAGAAAACACTGAAGGTCAAAATCACCACAAAAGTTGAAATCTTAAGAAGGAGGAAGGTACATTTGCGTAATCATGAAATGACCCGAAGGACCTTCAAAGTAAGGAAGAAGATTGCCAATTCATCGAATTAAGTACCAAACACTAATGCCCTTATTTCTGGCTCTAGAATATCTTGTTTTCTTGTTTTGAAAATACTCTTCCAAATAGTACTTCTTTCGCTTCTCAAGGCACATTGCATTGACATTAGGATTGTGATCAATACACCTACCTCTATTATAAATTGGAGTTCATTTCGATACTTTTAGGTGGTGGGTGTCTACTGTCTAGCCCGGATCTAGTGAGGCTTCCTTTCTCGATCTAGTGAACGACCACAAAAATTGAGTCAGTATTATTATCAAATGACCCAATGATGATGCAACATGAAGTGCGATAAAGTCAAAGGAGTTGTCGGAATGTCGGTTGCCTGTCTTTGGAGAGTGGAATTTCAAAATCCCTTTGGGGACTTTGACTGACACTACTTCATCTCCCCTTCTATTATTATCAAAGAAAAAAACTAGTAACCAAGAAAGACAGAGGGAAGAAAATAATCAAGTGGCTCGGATGGAGACAGGAATGGAGCATTATAGGTCGTCTGATCAAGAGATCGGACAGTTGAGAGAGAGGGGGGCTTGATATGAAGGACCGACTACGTGGTAGACTGAGATTGGGCCACATGGCCCAATCAGAAAAAAAGAGATATATAAAATAATGTAAAAAAATAAAACAATAAATAAAGTTAAATGAAAAAGTATTCTACATGAAAGTTGTGTATTTTTTAAGATATACAATTTTCATGTAGAAACCAAAATCAAAACACATCATGTGCACATTCTTGATATTTTTGTGATTATTTTTATAAGTAAAAAATTTTATTTTATTTGTTTTATTATTTTTTGATATTTTTAATAATATATAATATAAAATATATTATATACAATATTACACTAATTAAATTAATTAGATTTTGAATGGAATATAAAAAATAAAGGGAATTATAGACACATATATTTAATTATTCAAACATTTTATCTATTCATAATAATTAGATTTAATTAATTATAATATGTAAAATGTTAATTCCAATTAATTAGGTGTTAGACAAAATGAATAATTAAAGATAGAGGGCTAAATAATGAAAATAAAGACGATGAATTTGATATTCATCCCCTTATACTTAAACTTTTCTCATCATCGAGCAATTAAAGAATGAATAAGTAAATTGAATCCCTAATTGTGCATGTGAGATACAAGACCTCAAATTCAGGATACGAGTTTCATATGACTCTTATATCTTTAAGTTTAACCAAGTCTCATCAAAAGAAACTCAGCTTCTGTGATTATCAGACTCTCTTTATACATATGCATATAAGAAGTATGACATTTAGTGTGGATCACGTATACAAGTGTAGAGTTTAAGTTTCTCTTGAGGTTCCAGTCTAAGAAGTCATCTTTAGGATCCAACCCTCAACTCTAGGAAATAAATAGAATTTCACTTCATTCCACCTCTTTTTAGTTGTTAGACTAAAAAAATGTGAAATGGAATAGCCAAGTATAGAGGAATTAGGTTTGTGTCATTTCTTTCCCCTATCATAGGAATAAGGGTCACTTGAGTACCTTATTAACACACACTTACATTTTTGGTGTTGATCAGTATGCCCGTCAAGAATTCTGAGTTGTATGCGCTTGTTTTTCTGGGAAACAACGATGTGTGTCTTTTTTGATCATATACTATCCTTCAACACCTAGACTTATATCGCTTATGATGTAGGGAAAAGGGAGTATGCACCGGCAGGTGCAGCCAACTGGCTACACCCGGCCATTTTTTGCATTGGTTTTTTATTTTTTTTGGAAAAAACTTATGGGGATTTACGTAGTTTATTGTGTGGAATATATGTCTCAAATTTCATGTAAAACAAACACTCCTAGCACGCCCATCTAGGTATGGTCATTTCATTAATTATGAAACCATTAAAATGTCATAGCCTTGATGGAGATGATAGAAATGTCTAATTTAGTTGCAATTGGTATGATATCATGGTGATATATAGTGATTTAAATGCCCCTAAATTTCATTTCAAAAACACAAAAAATCAAAGAAAAAAATGGCCGGGTGCAGCCAGTTAGCTACACCCGCCGGTGCAGCCTCCCCAACCCCTATGATGTATATCCTTTTTATTATGCTCGCCCGAGTCATATGGCCTAGTAGTTGTGGTCCAAGTAAATACTTTGAAAAGGTTAGGAGCGCTTGCCAGTAATATAAGCTCATTATATTATCTTGAAAATTTCAAACTTTTCTTTTTTGTCACATTTTTTATTTTCTTTTTGGCAAGCTCTAGTACTTTTATCACGTTGGCGCATACTGATCAACAATTTTTATAATTTTACATACACTAGCATCAAGGATTTTTTCAAGATAGTATAAGAACCTTCTTCCCATACTAGATAGTATGTTGACATTCAGGTTTCATGAAGTAATCCTTAATCGTATGTCGTCCTCAAGCATCATAAAATCAAGTCCCAACTCGAACCTCTCATCCTAGTTCTTCATATAAAACATCGATTCATCACAATGATTATGCGATCGTGCATGTGTAGTGTTGGTCAAATTCTTTTGAGAATAGAGATTCTTTATGAAATATAGCACGTATAACTTTCAAACTAGGGAGTTTAAGTAATTAAGTCTTAAGATCCTAATGAATAAGAATGGTCAACATTGAGTTAAGTATCGCTCTAAACCAAGTATCCTGGACTACACAAGTCTTGTGTGATGTGAAGGTGTCACGAATGAAACCACTTATTAGTTAATTTTTCCATTATCTTTTTTCAAACAATTTGTAAGTATATATGAAATAATGTGTCAATATGTAAAATATTTATATAAAATTATGTCATATGTATATATATTGAATATATTTTCCAAACCATTTTCCAAATCGATTTCAAATTCCCACACCCTTAGCCCGTTATGTAACATTAAAATATTTAAAAGTATGAGCTATGGAAATATATATGCAATATACACCCACACCCCCATACTTAGCTTGTGATATATCCTCATGGCACAAAGTGAAATGAAGCACATAGCTCGTACTATGTAGAGAGAAGAAAACGTCGAGAACTGAAAGGGGACTCCCCAATACTTATGCTCGAAATATCCTAAGTGCATGAAGAAAAATACATAAGAACATGGTATCAAATGATTAGAATAACAAGAAGAATATACAAATAGTGGCTCAGCTCCCAAGAAAGAACCTAAAGAAGACGAGACTGAGAAATACATATAAATGGAAAGAATCGAGTAAATATAGATAGGGTTAGAAGGAAAGGAAATGGAGAACCTTTCATGTTGATATCTTCATGTAGAATGGTAGGAATGGCATCATGATAGTCACTTTGCGTGAAATAAATCTGCTCAATCTGGGCTAGTTGTTCATTGGATTAGATGAAGTGCTTCAATAATTGTCCATTCACCAGGAAAGGTTGTGCACCATCTGTGAGGTCAGATATCTCTACACTTCCATTTATGTGCAGTTCTTTTACTATATATGGACCCATCCATTTATACTTAATCTTATTAGAAAATATTTTCAACTTAGTGTTAAAAAATTACACTTCTATCTCGGGACAAAGTTCTTACACCTGGTGTGTTGATCATTCCATTTCTTAACTTTTTTTTCTTGTAGACCAAACTACACCTTGTTTTGAATCTCTATGAGTGCATTCACATCTAAGTCTATATAGAACTTCCATGTGTGACCATTCCAATAAATCTTTTTAATTGCCCATTCAGATTTGTGCACTAATTCATCGAATAAAAGACATGGCTTGCCATATATAAATCTGAAAGGAGACGTATCGATCGAGGCCTTGTAAACAGTCGCGTAGGCCCATAAAACTTGGTCCAATAGCCGGGACCAGTTCTTTTTATTAGGACAGACTGGCTTCTGAAGTATGATCTTTACGTCTCTATTTGAAACCTCTACCATGTTGTTTGACTGTGGATGGTAAGGATTAGTAACTCTATGATCAATTCCATAGTACGTAGCTAAGTTCTTTATATCATGGTTCACAAAGTGGCTACCCCATGACGTGCGTCCTACTAACCTTGTTAATTTAATCAAATTAATGGTTAAATTAGTAGTCGTGTTTGTTCGTTGCAGTCGGATAATAAGAGCAGGTCAAAAACCACTTTTAATTAATGTTAAGTTAATCACGAGTGGCAAATTTATTTTACTTGGGCAAGGCCAAGGTCGAACTCAAGGAGCCAGCTGTCTTCTTAGGTAGATTTTAAGCAAATTTCCAAGATCGGATTTTCAGAAGATATTTTTGGTCTTTTCACAATATATTTTTTGCAAGAAAGAAAAGACACGTGCAAAATCGGGCCAGTTTCCAAATTAATTCAGAAAGATGGTCAAAATGATTCAAAAAATTATGAAACTCGGCCAGATGGTGAAATATGGTGAAATTAAGCTACACTAATGTTTTTAGAATTTTCTGACACTAGATGAATTTACAGTGATATAAAAATAAATGCAAGGTGATTTTGACTAAATTAATTTTAATAAATACCAAACCACTTTATTTTCAAGTATAAAAATTATCCTAGATAGACCTAGTTGTGAAGAATCCAAGAAAATTAATAGACTTAAAATTCTATGTGAAATACGGACCTACTAAAAATTAATTGAGGAAATCACAAAAGGATTTATTCAGGCCTCGGGATACGTGCAAATGATATGATTTTTGAAAACAATGTAAACTTAATTATCCTCTGGCTACTACGATTTTTTGATAATTTTTGGGGTCACAGAGAAATTATTACAAATTAATAGGCATAAATGGGCAAAATATGAGAAAATTTCACCAATTAATTAATAATAAAAACTACTACTTCCAAAAAAATATGCCAAGTGTCACATATGAAAGAGGACAAATTAAGCTACACAATGCAATTTTCAAACTTGAAAAATGAGTTACAATGAATGCCTAAATATGCATGCAAAGACAGGAGCCTATTTGCAATTACAGGAAATAAAATTGATAAAGAGTAAACATGCTGATAGGGACTGATATGTAATTACTTATAATGTTGAGGGGGTGGATGCAAATTTCCCACAAAACACGTGCTCCTCACGTGGGGTCTCCTAGCAGGGACTGAAATGTAATTACGAAAAACTTCCAGGGGCCTCGTTGCAAATTACCCAGGCCGCACGTGCAGACCACGTGGGGTCCCAGGCTCGGTGGTACTTCGGAGACTCGGATGACTCTGGAGGCTCGGACTTGGCTTGAATGGAGGCTTGGCTTGCTTCGGGCGCTCCGAGCCTGATGGTCGGGGAAAAGGCTCGGAGTAGGCAACGTGGGGTGCTCTGGACCGTGGATCAAGTGAAGATCCAACGGATGCTCGTGGCTGGTGGGTGGCGGGCGGCAAACCGTTGGATCAGAATGGATCCGACGGCCTCTGAAGCTCTAGCGATTGGCGACGTGGTGCGAAGGTGCGTAAGATCCCCCTGATTCTACGGCTGCGAGACGTGGGCGACGTGGCTTGCTTCGGACCGTCCGATCAAGGATATCGGACGGTTGCTGCTTGTCTTCCTCAACCGGTCCGCCACCTCCTGCGGTGGAGAGGGTTGTGCTCTGGCGAAGGATCTCTGGCTCTGCCTCCTCCTCTTGACGTCTGTGGAGGTCGTCGGTGGCTCCCAAGTGGCTGGGAAGAGTCATGGGAGTGTCTGCGGTCCACCGGCAGTCTCAGGAGTGGCAAAACATCTCTGGAGAGCAGCGTCGGAGAAGCTCGAAGGGAGCTCCAATGAGGTTCCGACCAATCCAAGATGATGCACCTGCAGGGGTCAGTGAAAGAACCAAGGCATGCGAATGTGCTCGTGGGTCGCTTGTGAATGCGGGGAGAGGGCTGAGAGGAGATAAAGTGGCCCGGTGATCATGCTCCGCCAATATGGCGGAGCTTGCGTCGGTGTATGGTGGAATGTGTCATCGTGGCTAAAGGACTGGTGCGCGAAGATGCCAACTCCGAGGCGAAGCTCAGATAATGGACGGCGAAGCGTGAAATGGAGTATGGACAGTGAATAAAATCGGAGAAAACTCAAGAAACAGGAGAAGAGGTTAAGGGGGCTATGGAGGAGTCTACTTGTGGAACGGAGCTCGATGCAGTGCTCCTGGTCGTCGCTCGAGGGACGGTAGGGGGCCGAGCTCAAGCAGCTCATCGGAGAAGATGCAACACGGCGTGGCGACGTCTTGGATCTCGCCTGAGGTGGAAGCCTATCTTCGCTCGGTTTCACACTCAATTGCTGTCACCAATGGGTGGCTCTGAGCTCCAGGATACCTCTCATAATGGCGGATGGTGGTGAAGGTGGCCGGAGGCGGTGTATTTATAGGTTAGATATGGTGGCGACAGGTGATGGAGGGTGATGTTGGTGGAGGTCGTGGGGTGAAGCGGAGGGTGTTCATGGAGATCGAGGGGGTTAGCGAGGATGAGGGAAGAGTAGTGGATGTCGGGGTGGTGAAGGAAGGCGAGGAGGGTGGTCGGAGTGGCTCCCGAAATAGAAAGGGTGCGTCCCTCGCGTACGGTAGGCGACGTAGGGTGCGGGGCAATTGGGAGGTAGACGACGACTTCCCTGCCGTTGGATCTTGCGATCCAACGGCTGAGACTGAGGAGCTATGGGGCAGCTAGGATTAAATCTAGGTGATGAGATCGATGGCGCGGGACGCATTACGTGGCGGGAGGAAGATGCGGTGTTGATGTGTGGTCGGGATGAAGTATGAGGTTTTGATCGAAGGGTTACAATGATGCCACGTGGAGGTCGTAAGTGAAGGTCGAAAGGGACGGTTGAGATGAGGTCTTAGGGATCTGATCGTGTGGTTCATGAGACAACACGTGGCGTGCTAGATCTTAGGCGAAGATGGAGGGCTAAGATGAGATCTGGTCGTGATCGAACGGCTGGGAAGCTTTGCGATGATGAGCGGTCCAGATCGAGGGAGAAGGCGAGTGATCGGACGGCGGAGAGGATAGGGTGCGTGGCGCGCAAAGAAGCGGGCTGCGTGGCACAATCAGAGGGCACCACATGGCCAACTCTGAGTGGCTGAGAAAGAAAGTGAATGTAGAGAGAAAAGGAGGCCGAATTTGGAAAAACTCAAAACAAGAAAGTTGTAGATCTCGATGAGATCTACAAGTTTCATGTTGCCAAAAAAGAGATGAGGTCAAATATGATACAAAAATACAAGAGTGCAAATATACATATATATAGTATACAAGGGGCCCAAAACCCAAGTTTTGCATACGAGCTCCAAATTGAATGAAATTGGTCTCATTTTAAAGGTCTCTGGATGTGTATTAATTTGAAGGTGAGTAGACCTAATTCAGAGGTTGTATGAGGTGGATATTGGCATTCTAAGATCCAAGTTCTCCAACTGGGTTTGAGGCTTTATTGGGCAATTTACAAGATAGGGATTTTTGACCTTCTTCCTCATATTGTTAACTAATAATGTACACTTGTGTAAGGCAGGTGTTATTTGATTTCAGAGGGAATATAAAATACAAATAATTAGGTGAATTATTGGTGGACATTTTACAAGTGGATTTTACAAATGAATTGGCTTCCTATTTAATGTAGATATGAATGATAAAACGCATGTATTGTGGATTGATATATAAATGCTATTTATGCAAGATAAAAGGAAATATGCTGCTAAATAATCGGGAACAAGGCTCTATTTTCAACTTTAAGAGTGATGAATCACAGATTCATCACCCCACCAGAAATAAGAACTTTTTGGAACTTTGAACCTGGAAATGATGTGGTCTTTCACTAACTTAGAGACAATCTTGATATACGTGATTCAGGCTGAAATAGCCTCTACCCATCTAGCCAAATAATCAAATGTCAACAATATGTGCTCATACATTAATGTTAGATAAGGGATACATAAAATCAATACCCCATGAGTTAAAAACATCAAAAAATACTAGTTATGTGTGCATTTCATCTCCTTCTTGAGGAACACACCTTCGTCAGACACAATACGGACCTTCGAAGAAAAGGAATGGATCCTCCAATGGTACTTCCTCGATTCCGACTTCAATCGATCAATGACGTTTCTATTACAACCTTGGGGAACTTGCTTGGAAAGAGACAAGCTAGTTCACCATGATGGCATACCATGAAAGTGAGTCAATATTACAAATTAACTCATATGGGAAAGTCTCTCTAATAGGTTATGAATCAGGGGAATTCTTAAGCTCAATTTCAGAAGAAATGATCAGTCACAACATTTTTAACTTCAGTTTTATCATTAATATCCAAATCAAACTCCTAGAGTAATAAAATATACCTAATAAGACGTGCCTTCACATATTTCTTTTCCATTAACTAATGAATAGTTGTGTGATTAGTGTAAATTATAACCTTGGAACCCAAAATATAAGATCTGAATTTCTCTAAGGCCCAAACTACGACAAGCCTTTCATTTTCAGTTACCATATACTTCTTATGTGTTGGATCCAAAACTTTACTCATATACTGAATTGCAAACGGTATCTGATCATGTATTTGTCCTAACACATATCCTATAGCAAAATCTGACGCATCATCCATGATTCAAAGGGAAGAGACTAGCCAAGAGCTTATAAGACAGGAGAATATATAATATTCCTTTTCAACAGCTCAAAGGCCTTAAGACACCTACGATCTATGATGAATTTTATGCCTTTTCCTAGGAGCTCAGTCAGTGGTCGAGCAATCTTTGAAAAATAATTGATAAATCTTCTATAAAATCCAAGAAGCCCTAAGAAAGAATGCGTTGACTTTACGTTGGTTGATGGATCAAGCTTCTTGATCGTATCCACCCTTGGCATGGTCGACCTCCATTCCCTTTTTTTGGAGATGACATATTGTAACATGATACCTCTTGAGCCATAAAACAACTCTTTTCCCAGTAAAGCATCAAATTGACCTATCTATAACTTTGAATAACTCATTCCAAGTGTTTAAGACATGTATCAAAGGAATCACCATGTACCAAGAAATCATCCATGAAAACCTCTAGGAAATAGCTCACCCTCTTGACAAATACAACAATCATACATCGTTGAAAAGTATTAGGGGCATTGCAAAGCTCGGAATGCATATGCTTGAATGCATATATGTCGAATGGACATGTAAATGTGGTCTTTTCCTGGTCTTCAAGAGCTATGAGCTACTTGATTGTAGCTTGAGCACCTGTCAAGAAAATAAAAAAAAACTCTTTCCTTGTTAATCTCACCTAGATCTGGTCAATAAAAGGTAAAGGAAAGTGGTATTTCTTGGTTGTGGCATTCATGCATCTGTAATTGACATAGACATGCTACGACATGGGTCTCATGTCGCAATCTCTTCTCCTTCATCATTAGTGACCATTTGGAATCTTGACTTCTTCATGACCGTATGCATTGGGACCACCCATTTGAAGTCATGGATGGGATAAATGAAACCTTCTCTATGATATGTTTCAATCTCTTTTTTAACGACTTCCTTAGATTTGGATTCCTTCGAAATTCACGGGAAGGTTGAGAATTATCCACAACATAAATGTGGTGTGAACAAAGAGCAAGGTTAATACCAACAAGATTTGACACAGGCCAACCCTATAGGCTTGTGATTCTTCTCGAAAACTTTAAGAAACCTAGTCTCATGTTCTATAGTGAACTTAGAGATAATGATGACATGATATCTATTCTTGGGTCCTGCAAAAAAAGCATAATTAAGTGTAGGAGGTAATGGTTTCAGCTATGGCAATAAATTATCATCTAACAGATCAGGCTTTACCATGTCTGAATCTGGCTCTATGCTGCATAAAATAGGGTCCAGTTGTGATGTGCTTGCGATTAACTGTGTTGTGTTCTGGGTAGGATCGACAAAGATTCCCAATAGTTGACTAATGCAGTGTCCGACTCAACATTCTCAACACTTTATCATTCCTTGAAAGAAAAAACCGACGACTCCACAATAACTTATGTGTCATCAAGGGAGTATGTGGATGCATCTATCAATAAGCTCAACAATATCTGACTAACTGCTTCGTGAACACTATCCTCTCCATATGAGAGGGTCTCGCTAAGAATTGTTGGGGTCTGTTTCCATAGCCCAACTGTGCCTATCACTATGCATTCTACCTCAAAGAAGAGTAGTTTATGCTGCATTCTAAATCGAGTCTCTACCACTTTATTTGCTACATCTACAGTTCTACTTGTCCACCTGGAGAATGGAACTTCGTTATCCCATTATAGTTATCAAATGAGGCTACAACAGTCCCAGGAAAGGGTCATCCTAAAATAATCTGGGACTCTCTCCAATGATTGAGAATTTTCATATCAAACTGTAAAGTCCACCATATACTTTGTCTCATATTTGAAATAATAACATTTTTAATATATGTCATTGTCCTCTTTGTGGATTTATCTATAAACTGAAGTAGGGCCCTTTACTTTCTGAGAGTCCCTAAGTTCAGTCTATCATATAAGGCTAGAGGTAAAAGGTTACTAAATAAACCATTATAGAGGAGAGTACATGCAAACATAATGTCATCGATATGACTCAAACATAATGTGTACCCACATATCTTCTCTTTCTAGGAAGCTACAGGTTCTTAATACAATATGTAGTGACGGTTAAGACTTGGATCTTCACTTGGTTGTTTAGTTTCTTCCTGCTAACCCTATTAGGTGTGCATCTCACCTTAAGGTATTTCTGGAAGGTGGGATTGTTCGCTACATACATATCAAATGGCACTTTAACCACAATGTTCTTGTTACATAATCATGCCATTTATGGATCAACTATTTGAATCCTTTTGATGATCTCTTTCAAGTCATAGAGCATGAGGGAGAGAGATTGAAGTGTTAGAAGAAGATGATGAAGAATCAGAATCATAAACATAAACATGCTTTTCTTTATTCTTAGAAACTGAATTCTTCTTGCATGTGAATCTTCTACATATAATTTGGAATTAGAGATATTGTCTACTACAAGATGTGGAATGTCTATTGCTGGAACTTCCTCCTCAATTGAAGGTGTATGTTCCTTCGTAGACTTTGAATCTGCATCTCCTCCATGTTGTGCTTGAGTGTTCTTTCTCCTCTATCTATCCTTTAGTGATCTCTTCCTCTATTGATGAAGGGACTGTTGTTGTGTTTGGCGATGTACTTCATCCTCATTCTCCAAGGTCTCCTCAAGTGGAGCCTCAGATACATCCTCATCCATGTCTCATGCCCAATCAGGTACGGCCACAGTTCTTCCACAATGAGAGACATATGACTAACATCATCAAACAAAAGGATTTCATGATCGGTTTGATGTGAATCATAGTAGTATACCTCATCAAAATGTTGTTGTTGTGTCTTGTTCAGACTATTAGGTTTAGCTTGAACCTGGGTGGGACTGGAGGTAGAAGGTGTGGATCTCTCATCCTGTCATCAGGATAAGAGGTTGATCTCATATCCTTAACCCCGTTCATGTAGGAACGGATCTCATCGAGTATCTGATGTTGTAAATCCATCGGAGTTGATGAAGACGAATATTGCAAACCTAGGTTCTACATAGGTTGCCCATGTTGAAAGAAACAAGAACATGAAAATTGGACCTATTGGCCCTGATACTATTGCTACTATGGATGACTCTGATATGATGGGCCATGCTGGCCTGACTAATATGTCCGTTGACCCATGTACAACTGTTGTCATTGTGGTTGTGAGTAATAAGGCCTAGGACGTGACTGTGCTAACTGTGCTGAAAGAGGTGCAAGTGAATTGGAGTTGTGGAAATTAAGGGGATGCCGGTACTTCTGATTGTCCCCCATTCTTGTTTATCTTATGGAAAAATCATGTGTATACCACACACCATTGACCTCCCACACCTAAGGAGGCTCCTCTGAAACTATCTATATTGATGGCTCCTACTGATAATGAGGGCAAAGGAGTGGTCCTCTCCTCATATCAAATGAGGCCCTGACAAATGTTGCTCCTATACGTGGAGTACGTTGTAGACAGGAGCGGGAAGTGCAGACATTGTAGTTATCTTCATCTTAGATACCCTCATAAATCCTCCATCTGCTTTAGAAGATGAGATGAACTCTCCAGTCCATTCATCCTCTTGTCAACCCTGTCAATGAGTGTTAACTTATCAGGTATGATTCCCATACTAAGAATTATGTCCTCTACTAGATCGATCATATCCTTCTTGCCCATTCTCTTTGGATATGACTGAAAGAGATGTGTTTGTGTATGCCATGATAGTGGTATATGAGCAGCTGGTATTAGACATATGCTTGAATACCTTCTAAACCGCATTTGATCCCTTTAAAGTATAGTTGCCTCCACTAGCATTGGTTACTAAACCCTGCATCTCATGATTAAGACCATCGAACGATGACTGAACAAAGATGTTGTTCTCTAAAGTGCGGCAAGGACACTTCTGCGATAATTCTTTGAACCTCTTCCATGTATCACATAATTACTCATGAGATAATTGAGAGAAGTTCGTGATGCGTGTATGCATCTTATTAGTTATACTTAAAGGGTAGAAATTCTTTAAGAACATTTCCTTAAAATTAATATGGGCAATTATAACCACCTCAAGACTTTCAACCAATAATATGGCTTATCTCCCAAGGCAAATGGAAGGTTTTTGAGCCTAATGTAGTCTTGATTAACCCCAGGATGCCTGGTTATCACAAACTAGCTCAAAGTTCCTAAGGAATGCATGAGGTTCCTTATGGGCATTGCCGTTGTACTTAGGCAGCAAAGAGAGGAAATGAGGCTTCAATTCATATTCCACATCGGGTGTCAGTGGACTCAACTAATTCAGATTGTTGTAGTCTCGGGTTGTAGGTGTGTCCAAGCGCATCAACTTACACATTAAGTTGACCCATCTGAGCTCAGACTAGAGCATTTTGTTGTTCTACAACAACCAGACTATCTAGTATATGTTGTAAGGGGTCATCACGATCCTCATTCATCGGATGCTTCTTAGGAGGCATAGTGTATGAATCTTCTAAATCACCTTTATCTGATAATGAGTTCAAATTAGAAGAAGTTGAAATCGAATCAAGCTCACTAGACGAAGGTCTCCCTCGATGAAAAGGAAAGAGAGAAAGAGGTTGGTGTGTAAACATTCTCTAAAGAAGTGAACATGTAGTAAAAAAGAGGGTCATCATAAGACTAGTGAGGTCCATGAAGTGAGGTATCATGGACCAACAAAGGCATAAATTTGGGAAGTTTAAGAAAAAGATCACGAAGTTCAATCAAATTTCTTCCCAACTATTCATCTTTGATTGCAAAAGGATACAATGTAGAACATGAATTGAATCAAGGAGATGAAGTCCTATGTAAAGGCACTTGAATTGTGTGGAATCAAACTCACTAAAAAAATAAAATACAAATCCATTTAATTCATCAACCGCACACGTGAAGGTCGTAAGAGTCGGGCCAAATTATCTTGTCAGTTTTATTAATGATAGAATAGCCTTATAGTATGTTACTCACAGTGAGGCACCTGATGCCCAGTCGTGCTCCTGCTAGCTCTCAAGTAGAAGGGTGATCTTCCTAGGCTACCAGATTCAATATTACACCCTTTCAAATACTAGAAGGCTTACACAACTGAAACGTCTCTAAAGTTAGAGGCAATTACTTGTAGCTCCCAAATCCTTGAGAGTCGTAAATGGAGACTTATGGTGTAAGTTTAGGGATTTGAACTTATCCTTAGATATCGTCCTCACCCACTCTGTTTGGAGTTTAGTACCTGTGAATAATGAGGGGATTCCTCTCATGCAAGATAAGGTTCTTTTTATTCCAACTTATTACATCAACTTGCTTAACAATTCCAATTTTATGCTAACTATCTCTTGATTAATAAGGTGATATCATCAAACAATCACCTAATGTCAGCCCCTTTTCCTCTTTAAGCATTATAGAACTAGAGGAATGAATAGGAAAATAAAAAAACAATGATGAACACTCGAGTTAAGAGATACTTACATGACTTTCTAACACTCTAATTGTGGATGCAAGACTGAATTTATAAATATTACATTAAATGCATGCAAGTTGATGGAAAACCGTACCTAAGCAGGAAACCTATTAGCGATGAAGAAGTAAGTTTAATTTGGTGCCAATCCGAATGATCCAAGGTGCATCTTATTAAGTGAATCTTTGGAGATGTGTGGCCTAAGTTATGTAGACACATGTAAATTTTACCTAAGAGAAATTGTAAGAGTTTTGTGCATGTCCTTTGCTTTTCACCACACAAGGCAAACCCCACTCTTTGATAAAGAGTGAAACATGTCTCGATACATCACAATAATAAAGTTCAAGTCTCTTTTTACACTTGTGAGTTATCAATCAAGAATCGCTAGAAATAAACAATTAATTTCACATTAATGACATAAATAATATACAATTCTAAGCCAACTAGCTAACTATCTCTTTTTCTAATTATCGGTTGTCTTAAACTCCTCTTAGCTCAAGCTCCAAGCTTGTCGTCTTTGTGTCATGTTGAATTTTCTTTGCTCCACGGGCCTTGCCAAAATAACTTATGGTTAGAAGTAATCAAAGAGAAATAATCAGGTTAAAAGTAAGACATAAAATGATAAAAAGTAAACAAACAACAAATCAACAAAATAAGATAGAATTAACAAAACAAATAGTTGATTGAATTATCACTAAAAATCACTTAATTAAATATTTAAACATGAATAAACATCCTAATGTTTCCATGTCTCTAGTAACGATGTCATTTAATTGATCATATTTCGACTATATTAATTTTGTCTTATTGTAATACGAGCATTAGATGATTGATCAGAACCTCGATAAGATTCTTAGTGAAGAAATCGAGGTTTTAATTTTTAACCTGGATAAGTTCTGGGTTGATCATAGGGAAACGAGCAATTAGTCTACTTAAATAAGGTTAAATATCCAGGTTAAGTGAAATATATTATAAATATAGGTCAAGTTCGTTAAGACATATAAATGCATAATCTTTTTGAGTTTTTATACGAAAGTTATAAGAAGTCAGAATGAATGATATGCACTATGGAACAAACATAAATAATAGACAAATAGCTCATGAATCATATGTTCAAAGATGTAATCTTGGTCTATAACATGAAATGCATAAATGATGAACTAAATATGCTAATCTGGTTGTTTAGTCAAGATGTAATCAAGGTATATAGGTCCCTAAGTGGATAAAAAACTTATCATATATAATCAAAGCTTACAAATCAATTCGAAATACTTTAATACTCTCTTAAACAGGAAGTGAACACCATAAGGATTAATTTTCCTCTGTATAAGCAATTTTTATAACTAAAATGAATACTAGGCGAATGAATAGACAATTATGGAACTTGTTATATAGAACTAAATTATATTAGCATGTCAAATCAGATCAAACACTCCATTATATAGATCGTGAAGATACGATTCCAACATGACCAGGTTCATAAATTTTGGAGTTCATACACAAAAGATATTTAGTTATCAATTCAAGGGCTTTTTCACAAAGAAACATAATTTAAAACATACAAAAAATAATGAACATGTACAAAATGTACGAAAACATAAATAACAAATCACACCGGGCTTATCTTTTAATGTCCCTGTGTGGAGGTATGTATGCAACATTTAGAAGTCAACAGTGGTTCTCTACAAATATCCATGCATGGTATGTTTTGGGCCACGTGTTGGGTAGCTTCAATGCGAGGCTTAGGCGTGTAGTAGGCTCGGGCCATGTGGACACAGAAGGCACCTTTTGGGCTGGTTTTGTCTCACCCGAATTTTCAAGCTCAAATCGGAGGCCCGAGGTGGTTGTCGGTCCTTAGATCAATATGATCTCACGACAACTTCTACTCGGTGTTGAATCCTCATCCTCCGTGAATGGTTGCGCCTGGGAAGTTCTCCGTCGAAGCGGTTATCGCACCTTCGTGTTCCTACGACCTTGCTGAAAGACTAGACACCTTCGTGATGACCTCTTGAAGGTGATGGAAGGTCGATGAAGGTGCGATGGTGACTAAAGCCATGGGTCGATAGGACTTCATTGGAGCACAACTCTAAGATCAGAGATAGGCTCACAACTTCGTCTAACTAGAGACCTATGAAATGAGGCTAACATAAGGTTGTTAAAGGTGGTCGGTGGTGAAGCCCTAATGGGTTCACCTTCTTTGCAAGCAGGTGATCTTGACCGAGGCATATAGAGTTATGGAGAAGAGTAAGGAGTAAACAGAGTAATGCACATGAATGAGGGATGTGCGGTGAAGGTGGAGGAGCGATCAAATCAACATGAAGGTGTTTACATGTGATGGATAAAATCCGAGAAAATGAGAAGAGGAAGGAACTGAATTACTCAGGATCTGAAGAAGAAGGTCAGGGCAGAACAACAGCTTGGGATCGAAGCTAGAAGAAGGTTGGGGCAGAACAATAGCTTGGGATCGAATCTTGAATTGCTTCCGATCTTTGCTCAATGCTACGACAACTGACGGAGCTCGAGAACCACCAATATGGGGGTTGCGACAAAGGAAAACACCTTCAGATATCAATAAAAATAAAATAATATATGAAGTCAAATGAAAAAGTGCTCTATATGAAAGTTGTGTATTTTTTAAGATCTACAACTTTCATGTAGAAATCAAAATCAAAATATATCATATATACACACTTAATATTTATGCAAGTATTTTTATAAGTATAAAAATTCTTATTTCATTTTTTTGTAATTTTGAATTATAAATAATATAAAGTATTACCCTAATTTTTATTGAATTTTGAATAATGACAAACACATAAAATAAAGGGAACTATAGACACGTATATTTAATGATTCAAACATTTTATTTATTTACAGTAGTTAACTTTAATTAATTTCAAGTGTAAAATATTGATCTCAGTTAATTAGTTCTTAGATTAAATGAATATTTTAAGATAGAGGGCTAAATAATGAGAGTAAAGATGATGAATATGAGATTCTTTAGTTATCTCTCTAGGATGAATACCCTTAGGGCACAGATGGATGCAGATATGTTGTCTGACTTCATTTTAATGTCTATACCCAAATCTTTCAACAACTTTGTGGTATTATACCACATGAATAAATCGAGGTTAATAAATGTTGAGATCATATCTTCATTGAAGTCTCTTGAAGACATCATGAAAAGAGAGAAACCTACAGGCAGTGCAATGGTTACACATGTCAAGGTAAAGCACGATCAGAAGTGCAATTCTCGGAAGGGTTCGACCCAGAAGAAGGAGAAAAGGAAGAAGAAAAAGAAGAAGAAGAAGAGTCAAGCTATTGACTTATGCTCTCAAGCTTCCATACTCATGGCATCCAAGAAAGCTGATGTATGTCATCAACATAGGAAGCCATGGCACCGGAAGCATAATTGTCCATATTACCTAAAAATTATTGAAAAATGTATGGCCACGATAGGTATAAAATATACTTTCATCATTGAAATCAATTTTTTGTAGGATGAAAAGGTAGTTGGGTCATAGACTCTGGTGCTTCTATTGATGTATGCAATTCATTGTATCTATTTCAGGAAACCAGGAAGCTTGATGAAGGAGAGATATTCATTCATATGGGATATGATGCAACTCTTGCAACAGTTGCCATCGGAACACACAAAATATCATTATTTAGTGGGAGAGTATTATTTCTTTTAGAGTGTCTCTATAATTTGGATGCTAGAAAGAACTTATTATGTGTATCTAAGTTGGCTAGAATGAATATTTGTTCATATTCTATGTGAAAATTATCATGTCGTTATGGTAAACATGTTGGAGATGGTTTTTTTAACTCCTAATTGACTCCTTGAATTATGTATTGGTGAATCTATCATGAATGTTACTACCACTAATAAAAATCCTAAAAGAACTAAAGAGGATCAATAGATTGGTAAAAGATGGACCATTAGATTTTCTACAAGTCCAAAGTTTACCTACTTGTGAACATTGATTCGAGGTAAAATGACTAGAGCGCCCTTCTGAAATAAGAGTGCATGATGCATGGGTATACTTGACCTAATACATACCAATGTATGTGGTCCCTTCAGTACCATGACTCAAAATGCATATCGATATTATTTGATGTTTATTGACCATTCACAATATGGGTTTATCTTCATACTACACTATAAATATGAAACCTTTGAAAAATTCAAAGAATTCATGTCTTTGGTTGAGAACCAAATTGATAGGAATATTAAATGGATTCTATCTGACCAAAGTGGCAAATACTTCTCACATTAATTCAAGGAATACATTAAAGAGAGAGAAATTATCTCTAATCTCACTCCTCCTAGAACTTCCCAACTAAATGGTGTTACTGAACTACGTAATAGGACCATCATGGACATGGTCCGATCAATGATAAGTAAATCACATTTATCTCTTAGTTTAGGGGGATATATATATATATATATCTTTAATAAGATTCCTAGCAAATTTGTACCCCAAACCCCTCATGAGCTTTGGTACAGAACCAAGCCTAGTGTTAAACACTTGAGGATTTGGGGTTTCTTGATTCATGCCAAGAACATGGATGAAAGTAAGCTGGAATCTCGCACTAGAAAGTGATATTTCATTGGGTGTGTAAAGGATGGTATTAAATACCAACTTTACGACCCTGAGACTCAAAAGGTATTCATATCTAGAGATGCAAAATTCTAAGAGGACGACTTCTTAAAAGTCAAGACAAGAATAGAGTAAAGGATCCCATTAAATCCTCTAAGGATATTGAGCTTCCTGAGGTAGAAACTGAAAAGATAATTGAAGATGAAACACACGTACCTCTTCGAAAAAGTTAGAGGGTGGTTATACCACATGAAAGGTATATATATTCCATGTTTCGAAAGAGTCTGACAATGATCTAACTTCATTTGATGAAGCACTCGCGGATCAATGACATAAATAGATAGATGTTAGCAATGAAGTTTGAAAATAGGCTCCATGCACAAGAATGATGTATAGACCCTAGAAGATCCACCTAAAGGGGTAAAATCCGTTGGGTGTAAATGGATCTTCAAGAGAAAGAGGAGACATGATGGAAAGGTAGAGACCTTCAAGGCACGACTCATAGCTAAGGGCTACATAGACAGAAGGCATCGACTACGATGGGGACATTCTCTCATGTGGTCCTGCTTAGTCCATCGAAGCACTGCTAGCAATAATTGCACATTTTGACTACGACATTTGCCAGATGGACATCAAGACTACATTCCAATAGATACCTCAAGGAGGATATCTATATGGAGAAGTTCCCAGGCTTTATAGCAGAGGAAGGCAAAGTATGTAAGCTAAAGGAATTTGTCCATGTGCTTAAATAAACTTATCATAATCGGAACATCATATTTGATGAAAGCATAAAGAGTTATGATATCGTTCAGAATATTGATAAACCATTACAAGAAGCTTAGTGGGAGTGCAATTATGTTCATCATGCTTTATGTAGATGACATTCTTATCATTGGGAATGATACAGGAATGATGACTAGTGTTAAGGGTTTGTTGTCCCATACCTCTGAGATGAAAGATCTTAGAGAAGCCTTTTACATATTGGTTTCAAAGATGTTTAAAAATAGAGGGAATAGGATTTTTGAATTATCTCAATATAGGTACATTAAGATGATCTTGTAATGACTCTATATGAAAAATTCTAAGAAAGACTTTCTTCCCTTAAGACATGGTATACACCTATTTAAAGGGATAGCTCTTCAAAGTGTCAAAGAACAGAAGTCCATGGCTAGATGCCCTTACGCATAAGTTGTGGGAAGCCTGATGTATGCCATGATGTGTACATGGCCAAATATTAGCCATGCAGCGAGAGTGGCAAATCGTTTTCAATCCTTTTATGGAGAACAACACTGACAGTGAAGAACATCTTCAAGTATATAAGAAGGACATGCAATTACATCTTGGTATATGAAGATAGTGATCTCCAAGTCTTAAAATATATAATTCAAACTTCAATCTAACATTGATGATCGTAATCCAACTTCGGGGTATGTATTCTTGTTGAACAATAATGTTGTGAGTAGGAGAAGCAAGAAGCAGGACACCACGGTTGATTCGATGACATAAGCTGAGTGCATTGTTGCATCAGATTTTGCAAAAGAGGTGATGTGGGATTGAGTGGATTGAATCATGTATTGCTTTTTTCTGTTCAGGAATCAAAATATGTGACTACAAGTAGTCCCCTATGTGGTCGAATATTCTGCATTTTCTTTATATACCTGTAGTAATATTTAAGAGCACAAGGACCGCAATGCTTGCAAGCAGATAGTACATTACGACTACAATGTGGTCGTAACCACATTTGCATCCCTGCCCATGCAGCAATATGTGTTGTGATGGCATGTAATTTCATATGGTCAATACGAACACATTGTGGGATAATGCGGGTCTAATGGGACTACATTCGTGCTCGCATTATCAGCAGTTTCTTGTGGTGAATAAAAAAGACTTCATTTTGGGCATACATGGGTCAAATAATCTTCTTGTAGTCGGAACACCCGATTTTTAACAAAATCATAGAGGTTATGATTTTAGAGAACATCATGGTGAACCATGTGGAGCTTAGTGCAAGTTCTGTTTATTTTCATCATGCTAAATGTAGATGAAAACTTAATCATTTAGAGTGATATAAGGATGATGCTATATGTTCTACAATTTGGTCATCTAATACCTTTGAGATAAAAGATCTCAGAATACCTCTTATTTCTTAGTTCTGAATTTGTTCAGAGTAAAGAAAAAAGAGCATTAGGGCAGTCACATCAAGGGTTCACCTTGGATAGATCATTCAAGGGAAATTACAAGGAAGGATTCATTCCCTTGAAATATGGTACCGACCTATCTAAAGGGATAATATCTTAAAGTGTTTAGGATGTGGATGCTATAGGTGCATACCATTCCTTAAGTATCAACTATGAGAAGCATGGTGTATTGATGAATCTATGATTCATCACTCTAAAAGTTGAAAATAGAGCTTTGTTCCGGAGTAATTAGATGCATATTTCCACTTATATTGCATAATTAGCATTCATGCATGCATTGATAACATATGCATCTTAGCATTCATAGTGCATTAAATAAGAAGCCCAATTCACTTATAAATATTCACCAGCATATTCACCACATTTCACCTATTAGTATATATTTTATACTAACTCAAAATCCAATAAAATCAACTCCATAGTGTATATATTACTAATACTAATTAAAGAAAAATATCTAAAAAATACTAACTTATAAAATTGATCAATAAAACCCTCATTCCAAGTTTGAAATTAGGAGCCTTAAAATGCACATATCTCTCTCATACAGTGTCCGATTTAGGTCTACTAACATTTAAAGTAATATACATTCAGGGACCTTTGAAATAAGACCGATTTCATTAAAATCGGAGCTCGTATGCAAAGCTTGGGTTTTGCACCCCTTTTGTATAATGTACATATTGACCGTTTTGCCCTTCATTTCATCCTTTTATTTTCTTAATTATTAAAAATCCAAAAAAAAGATTAAGTTGTAAATATTCCTTTCATATTTTTTCTAGCTTTATTTTGATTTTTCTCTCTTTTAAAAAATGACAAAAAAATACAAAAGGAAAAATGTGGTATTTTATACCTATAAGGTACCACACAAAAATACATTTTTGTACAGATGACTTCATTTGATTTTCGGCCCTTCACAAAAGTTGTAGATCTCGTCGAAACAAGCAACTTTTGTGTTGACCACTTTTTGATTTAGTCTCTTTTGTTATTCCTTTTTTATCTTTCTTTACATTTAATTTTTGAATTTTCTAGGAGCGACATGTGGCCGCTCCTGGAGCCGCCACATGTCACCCTTTTTTAATTATGTTCGGATTTATTTTATTATTTTCAGATTTATTATTATTATTATTTTATTACTATTTTAATTTTTTTAGTAGCCTACTATATTATTTTATTAATTATATATTTTAACCCCCTTTTAATTTTACCTCTTCTCCGCTTACTTGCCTTCCACTCCAAGCCATCACTTTCTCCACCACTCCATTACCTCCACCCCTTCTCCAACTTCCCTTTCATCCTCTTTATATTCACCCCTCATCCTCCATTTTCCATCATCCGCCGTTTTCGAGAGAAGTGAGATCGAGCCCCTTTAACCTTCAGGTGACAGCTGTAGGAGACGAGTTGAGCAAGGACAACCTCAAGGCGAGATCCGGTGGTCTACACCACCGTCACGAGTTTCACGACGCTTGTTGAGCTTCGTAGGATGCCATCTCCTTGAAGCGATGACGGAAGCCGCACGACGCGGCTCCACTTTCGGCAATTCACAGGTAATTTCTCTCTCTTCGCTTTGTCAATTTTTTTAATCTAATGTTGTTTGTTTATTTTGTTTATCAAACAAAAACCACATCATCATTTTATTCATCAATCACTACCCTCATCATCACATCATGCACCACTTTTTTTATTTCATTTCTGCTATTGTTTGTTGTTTACAAGGAAAATATAAAAAATTTGCAAAAGAAAATACAAAAAAAACACAGGAATTGCGCCCAAGCAGCTGCCGCTACCGCTGCGGCCTCCTGCTGGCCGCAAGCCGCCGCGCAGCAAGCCGCCAGGCCACCGATGCCCGTGCGCCTCCTGTTGGCCGCATGCCGGCCCCATCGCCCATCGCCGCCTGCAGCAGGCGACTGCCACAACCGCACTGCCGCCCACCGCAGCGCGCTCCCGCGTGCCTCCCCTCCTCCAGCTAGACGCGTGCACGCCGTCGTCCATATCAGCACCTCCCCCTTCGTGGCTCGTGCCTCCGCTTGTGTCGACGCCGCCCTCCGCCAGCGGCGAGAACGTCGTCTCGCGCCTTCGCCTTAGCTGCGCCGCGCCAGTAGCCCACGTCAGCCCCCCCCCCCTCGCGACCCGTGTCCCCTCCGCCGCACGGTGCGCACGCCCCTCCGCCTGCTCCGTCGCTCCACCATGTCGCCGCCTCCGTCGCCCGACGCCGCCAGCCCACCGTCCACCAGCGCGACCGCGAGCAGCCGCCCTCAGCCGCTAGGGCCGCGTCTTGCCGTCCGCGCTGCCTCCCAATGTGCCCTAGTCGCTGTCCTTGTGTGGGATTGAAGCCAAGGTTTATTTATCTATTTTTAATTCCATTGTGAAAATTACATAGTCTGTCCTCTAAGTTTTTAAATTTGCAAAAGTGCCCCTGTGTACATTTTTAGTTTGTTTATTTCAATTTCAGTATTGCATTGATACCCCTGCATTGTCATGTTAATTTGGACAGTATTTTTGCATCATTTTATTCATTCAAAAATAGCATTTTGATGAGCAACTAATTCTTTACTTTGTGGATATTTATTTGCATTTTTATGAACATTGGATTATTTATTAAAAATCAGAGATTGAAAATGAGTAATATTTTGCCCAATTATGCTCTGAAATTCGCACATAGTCATTTATTGCTTCAAAAATTGTGAAAAATTGTGAATGATGTATTTAAGTGTCCTTTAATTACAGTCCAAATTTCGTTCAATTAGGAGTTGTCTTGTGCATAAAATAAATTATAGAGTGATTTTTGTGATTGATTTTTAATTAATTCCACGAATTTCAACTCTCCTGGATTCCTTATATATCTATTTGAGATAATTCATTCTCTGGATAATTTGATTTCATAGATTAATTAGGAATTAAATACTCACAGTCACTCTGTTTTCAGTAAAAAATCATAAAAAAATCAGAAAGTGTCAGAAAATTCTAAAAAATTAGTGTAGGTTAATTTCATCATATTTATCTTCCAGTAAAGTTTTCATAATTTTGCATATAATATGCATGAAAATTTGCATTAAAACCCCAAAAAAGTTTGTATTTTTCATTTGTGCATTTTAAATCCAAAAATTACAAAAAAATACATTTTGCATTCATTGTTGGATTAGGTTCTTAGGAAAAATATCACTTGGCTGATTTGGATTAATTTCACATTAAAATTAAATTTGGCTAAGTCGGTTCTTTTCGTGTTAACTTAACCCAATATGTATTTGGCATTTAGCATTTTTACTGTATAAAAAATACCAAAAACCCCCCTTAGAATACCACAATCTAATCCCTCTAGCTTGATCTCGAGTTGTTCCTTTGCCTCATTGAGTCGACTGTGGGGCTTGCCCAGGCAAAAAAAAATAAAATCGTGTGTTAATTCATTCGACGATTAATCGATTTGTGCGGTTAATTTTTGATCGATTCGGATTTACCCGACTGCAACGAAACGCCAATTCGACACCATTAAAAAGGGTAGGTTCGCAGTTCATCAAATGACGTCGTTGCCAGGGAGGCACGGCTTAGGTTAATTTGCAACCAATTTCTGAGCGTTTGATTTTTCTATCCCCGGGTAGTCTGACCCCCGATTTTCTTGTGAATATTTTTCTGTCCTTTAAATTTTATAATTTTTGTGTCATCCTTTATCCGACCTCAATTTGTTTTTGTGCGAGGAACACGAGGAGTTGAAGACGCTTCGAGGAACTTATACCTTTGAACTTTTTAAGGGATTTGTGAGTAATTGTAATTTTCCTTCTTCATTTCTTTGCATTATTTCCAGCGGTTCCCGTTTGGGTTCTCGCGAGTGTAAATATAATGGAACCGTGTCCCCGTCTGCTGTGTCGTTTGAATTTTTTAGAATAGGCTTACACTAGCGGCTCCTCGAGCCACTCTAGGGTTTTCTTGTGTTCGTAATTTTTAGGACCACACAACCACTTAAAAGACACACTTAGACCGTAGATCCAGTCAAATCAACATGTGCTTCACTAGCTAATAGAACTGCATGTCTTGGAGTGGATTTTGTCATCTTCATTTGCATGTAGTTTAAAAAGATTTCAATTCTGTTTTACATCCTACATAAAAGCGAAGGGATCACTGTAAGTATTCTTCACTCAGCATAAGCATCATTGTTTTTTGTGCATCGTCTTTTCTCGATTTCTCTCTCTTGATTTTCAAACTTAAGTTAAAGGAAATTGGGACTGGACGATAGGCGTGCTGTGTGGATTGGACTAAACCAGTAAAAACTTAACTTAAAACCGGGACTACTAACTTTATTGACCAAAAAACATTTTCAATAAAAATTGGAAATTCTGCTTGCGAGAGATTAACCCCGACTAGACCTGGCCAAATTACGGGTCGGGCCGGCCCATGGGTTGGGTCGAACGGGCCGAGGTTAAAAAACCTCTGTCCAAAGCCCGTCCACGGGCCCCCATGGCCCATTTTGGTCATTTTCCATTGAATTTTTTAATGGTATTTCATACGTATAAATGATTTTATTAATACCATCCATACTTTATATAACTAATATACGTAGTTTACATGTTACTTGACATGTAATTCATTGAATTTTTATTTAAAACTAGTGTCATAAATAAAAAACTTAACGCATATCATATTCATATATGTATAATTTGACATATATTTATATATTTTTTATTTTTTGCGGGCCGGGCCGGGCCGGTCCATTCTTAAATTTCGAAGCCCAAGCCCGGCCCATGAGCAGGCTGGGCGGGCGGGCAGCCCGTTGGCCAGGTCTAACCCCGACCTTATTTTCAGGTTGAGTGAGGGTACTTGAGTATGTGTGAACACCTTAAGGCAGATCCCAAATCCCCGCCTTCCATATTACGTACCAACTGATCCTAGCAAATATCACGAGTTGAATATTTTCAGGTTCATCGACTAGTACCAAGTAGACTCCGCCTGTTTACAGGTAGTCAGGGGTGAACCAGCAGTACTCCGCGACAAGCTGCTAGTAACCCTTTGGGGCGAAGTTCCAGCCTTGTCAGCCTCCGCCTGCTTGCAGGTAGATAGGGGCATGGTCTTTGAATCCATCAACTTGGGATAGGAGCGAAGAAAGGAAGGACGCAGGTATCTTAGGTGACAGGTTAAAGAGGGAAGACGCATCCGGCCCTGAGCCGACTTCCCTCTAAGCCACGTAACCTTTGCTATTTGCTTGAAAGTCACACTTAAAATCAACCAGATTAATTGGACTCGGTTTTTGGTCCTTCACCCTGTTGAGTGTGAAAATACAGGGTTTGGATTGTCTTGCTTGCTTCAGGTAGGAGTAAAATCCAATCTTTACTTAGAACTCCCGATTCTTCTTACCAATTCAAGATGACTGACTGGGGGAATATCGACACATTATTCACCAATCTCTCTTTGAGTCCCCCACGAAACTCATCTTCGCCTGACCAAGCGCAACTTGGACCACCCAGAGCTCATGACCCTCTTGAGTTATGGATTCGTCACACACAGGGTGGTTACTCTCAAACCAACCCTTTCCTCTCCTCTGAGCTTACTGAGGAAGACCATCACCTCGGTAAGAATCCCTTCCTTGATTTATCCTCTAACCCAGATCATTTCCATTCCCCAGGACTAGAGGACAAGATGCCACCAAAGCGACCCTCAGATGAGGAAGAACACCGAGATGATCCACTCCAACAAGTCTTGGCTCGCCTCGCCACAACCGAACAATAGAATGCGGATCTTACAGCAAGAATGAGACAAATCATTGTGGCAGGAGGAATCGACCGACCAATGGTTGATGCCTACAACCCAGCAGAGAATGAGATGCATAGTTGGTTGGCACCAGCGGTTCCCCCCGAAGCATTCGAGCTCAAGCCCCACTTCCTTAACCTGCTACCGAAGTTTAGTGGACATATAAATGAAGAACCGTATGTCTTTCTCATAGACTTTGAGCTGGTTTACAATAACCTTAGTCATCCTAGGGTTGGGCAGGATTACATTCAATTGAAGGCCACTCCATTTGCCTTAGGAGATAAGGCAGCACATTGGGTGAAAAATCTTGGGGTGATATGTACAACCTGGATGCAGTTCAAAGACCTTTTTCTGAAGAAGTTCTACCCCCTCAGTAGGATTAATCCAATGAAAACGAAGATTGCTAGTTTCTCCCAAGGACCCAGTGAACCATTCCATGAAGCCTGGGATAGGTTTAATGACCTAATTCAGAAATGTCCCTGCATGGCATTTCTAAAGCGATCTTAGTCCAGACCTTGTTTTGTGGTTTGACCCCGGAGATGCAGGGGTTAGTAAGTGACGCTTGTGGAGGAAGCTATCTGAATAAGAATGAGAATGTTGTATGGAAGATACTAGAGCAGATGGCGGAAACAGGAAGATCGCGGGCCACCAGGGCCTATCAGTTGTCTCCATCAATTATATCCAACGAGACAACTAGAAGGACTGTAGCGGATCTGACAGAGGACCTCATTCTCAGCATGGAGATGATAGCTGATAAGTTAACCATGGTCGAGCAGATCCACAAGAGGGTCACTGACCTTGAGTCTCTCTCGCGTTTGCTGAAGTAAGTGGAGGAACTTACTGAAAGGGTAGCTAAGATAAAGCAAACTACCCCTTCTGCACCACCTGTACCTATACACCGAGTCCATCTTTTACAGGAACAGGCACCGGGGCCTCAGAGTGATTGGGTAGATGAGCAGACTTACACCCAACATGACCAACATGCACCCCCACAAGTGGAAGCCGGATACGAGGAGCCTCCGTAGGTGTTCGAGATCAACGGGCTATGGTACAACTATGACCCCGTCGGCAGACTGTCGGGGATGGGGAACGGTCAGCCTCACCGACCTTCCTCAGCTTACCAGGAAACCAGCTCCGTCCCCACACCGCGCTTTGTTCAGTCCAGGCCCAAACGAGGGTACCAGCCTCAGCAGCACCAGCAGTAGTGCACGTTCTACTCAGGCTAGCAGGGCCCGTCACCATCCCATTCACAGCAGCAGTATCGGCATGGCCAGCAGGGCCAATATAGGACCTCATCTACAGAACATCATCAAGCCTCCCAGCCCACCGAATTGGAGTCCCTCACCTCGGTGATCCAGACCCTGTCTAATAGGGTCCAACAGATCCAGAATGACTATCTGGATATGAGAACCGATCTGAATCACGTTTCTTGTACCCAGGATCAACAAATGACGCCAAAAATCCCAATTCCTGCCCAGGTTCAGGCCAACCCGAACAGCTTAACTCAAGGCCAGAACCGACCTCGTGATCAAGTATACTATTCAGATAATTCTTTATCTGAATATGAGATCCTTTCGTATGATAATGTAAACCATATGTCCCTCAGGAGCAGAAGGATTGTGATCGTACCTGATCGGGCACGGGCACCAGATGAAGAATCCGCCAATCTCTATCTGAGGAGAACTTGGAAGCAGAAGAGGAGCAACATCACCATCACCCCCACTGGCAGAAGAAGAGGACTTCTGGGTCCTTAAAGAAGAAACGAACCCGCTGAAGAGCCCGCACCTCCATCTGAGGAGGACAGTCCAGCAGTCGTGGAAGATGTGTCACCGGTTTCGCAGCAACATTTTCATTTTAGTCAGAGTCAGAGTTAGTTTCAGAGTCGGGGTCAGTTTCAGAGTCCGAGTCTTGTACAGAACTCAGTTCCCGCTTTGAATGAAAATATTTCAGTTTCAGAATCTGAGTTGGAGTCAATAATCCCTTTCCCTGAGATCTTAAGGGTGGAAAGAAGAAAACTAAAAAATTCCAAAAAGATGACCCTGAGATGGCAGAGTTTTGTAAAAAACATATCAAGGTCACAATCCCCTTTGACAAGTATGTGTAAATGACTCCTGCGTTTCAAAAATACCTTAAGGTGAGATGCACACCTACTAGGGTTAGCAAGAAGACCAAAAGCCGTGTTGAGAAACACGTTCTATCAGTAGCCACGACTTGTGCAATAAAGAACTCGTTTTCAAGGAAACGAAGAGACATGGGTGCACATTATGTAGTGAGTCATGTTGATGACATTGCGTTTGCACCCACTCTCTTAGATAACGGCTCCTCAATCAACTTAAGGCCTACAACCCTCTATGAGCGGTTTAATCTCGGACATCTGAGGAAATCTAGAGCCCTCCTTCAGTTCGCTGATAAATCAACCAAGAGGTCCCAAGTAGAATTGAGGAATGTTGTCATCAAAGGCGAGGGTCAAGAATACATGGTAGACTTTACTGTCTTAGATATGGAAACCCCTCGTAATTGGAGAGATCCCCATATCATCCTAGGCAGGACCTTCCTCAGAACAACAGGGGCCTTGTTTGATCACAAGATTGGGAAGATCCAATTCCAAACTCCAGGTGGAGATGAGGAACTCGAGATGAAGCAAACCAGATGGCAGAGGCCAGATTCCGAATCCATCACCGAGTACTCTTCATCTGAAGCAGACCGCGACCATGTAGACACAGTTGGGCCATGGAGGCAGAACCTAGCCAGCACCAATGAGTCCCTCACCTCCGGAGATGATCCAATACACGAGTCAGTTAGCGAGGTCCTTAGAAAAGAGTACAGCTCAGAACCTGCATTCCCCTACATCTTTGATGACTTAGAGGTCCAGATGTGCATCTCAGTCCTTCCCACTTTAGGACAATCAGAAGATGAGGATAACGAGTCGGACGTGGCTTTTGCCGATCGCATAGAGACCTTTGACGATCCGACTCCAGAGCCGAATGACTTGGTGGCAGCAATTTCATAGACAGATCCAGCCACTTTCAACACTGAACCAGATTCCATTGAGCCAGACTTCCTAGACGATCACGCATTACCTGAGCTCAAGTCATTACCCACAACACTCAAGTATGCCTTCCTTGTAGGTCAGGAGAAGAAATATCTGATCATCATAAGTTCGCGATTGACCGAGGACCAGGAATCTCGCTTGCTAGAGATCATGGAGAAAAACCGCAAGGCAATAGGCTGGATCATTTCCGATCTCCACAGGATAAATCCCGCTCTGTGTTCGCACCATATCTACTTGGAGAATGAAGCCAAACCTTCTCGTGAATTCCAACGTCGTTTGAATCCAAATTTACGAGAGGTAGTGAAAAAGGAAATAGAGAAATGGTGCAAAGCGGGTTTTATTTATCCCATCTCCGACTCTAAATGGGTGGCCCCGATTCACGTTGTCCTGAAAAAGTCGGGTATTCAGACAACCACCAATGAGGATGGAGAGGAGATCGCGACGCGAGTGTCCACGTCGTGGCGCGTCTGTGTGGATTACAGACGTCTGAATGCCGCGACGAAGAAGGATCATTTCCCCTCCCGTTCATTGATCAGATCCTAGAGAGACTAGCAGGGAAAGAATTCTTCTGCTTCTTGGATGGGTTCTCGGGCTACAATCAAGTAGCCATAGCTCCAGAGGATCAAGAAAAAACCACGTTTACATGTCCCTTTGGTACCTATGCTTTCAGGCGCATGCCCTTAGGGTTATGCAATGCTCCAGGTACTTTTCAAAGGTGCATGATTGTTGTATTCGCCGAAATGGTAGGCGAATTCCTGGAAGTATTCATGGATGACTTTTCGGTCCACGACGATTCCTTCGATTCCTGTCTTAGGAATCTGGACCGAGTCCTCAAAAGATGTGAGGTTAATCTGGTGCTCTCCTGGGAGAAAAGTTACTTCATGGTGATGGAGGGAATTGTGTTGGGGCATGTCATCTCCAAGAGAGGAATGGAGGTTGATCCTGCCAAGGTGGATGTGATCAGATGACTCCAGCCACCCACCAACATTAAACAGTTGCGGTCCTTCCTCGGGCATGTCGGTTTAGCAGAGATTTATTAAAGATTTTTCTAAGATAGCCCGACCGCTAATTGAGCTTTTAGGCAAGGACATGGAGTTTATTGTTGATCACAAATGTCTTGAGGCCTTTAAGCTATTGCAAGGAATGATCATGGACGCTCCATTCCTACAGGCTCCAGATTGGTCTCTACCTTTTGAGATCATGACGGACGCATCAGATTTTGATGTTGGAGTTGTTTTAGGACAAAGGAGGGATGACGTCTCGTTTGCAATTCACTACGCAAGCAAAGTGCTTGATACCGCTTAGCATAACTATGCAGTTACGGAAAAAGAAATGCTTGCGGTAGTGTTTGCCTTGGACAAATTCAGATCTCACTTAATCAGATCCAAGGTAATTGTGTTCACTGCCCATACGGCGTTGAGATACTTGATGGAAAAGAAGGACGTGAAGGCATGTCTTCTTCGGTAGATTTTACTTATCCAGGAGTTTGATTTGGATATTCGTGATAAACCTGGAAAGAAGAATGTAGTGGCCGATCATCTCTCCCATCTCGAAGATCTTAATACTTCCGAGGATTCACCAATTCGAGACTCCTTCCCCGATGAGTCGATTTTTGTTGTCGACTCACTCCCATGGTATGCCAATATTGTGAACGATCTTGTCTCCAAGAAGGTTCCCGAGGATTGGCCCAAGAGCCACATTGACTGACTGAAGTCAGATGCTAGAGTACAATACCATCGGGAGGGAGGATTCGATCCTTTTCTTTGAAGGATAGGATTGTGTCTGAAGACGGTGTATTCCTCAGGAGGAATCCCAGAGTGTCCTTTCTTTATGCCACAGCTTGGAGGAAGGAGGACACCACTTTGGGAAGAGGACCGCATGGAAGGTACTTCAGTGTGGCTTTTACTGGCCGACTCTGTTTCCAATGTCATCACCTTTGCCAAGTTGTGCCCAGTATGTCAGAGAATGGGAGGAACCATTGGTTCCAAGGATGAGATGCCTATGCAGCGTGTCATCATTTGTGATGTCTTTGATGCCTAGGGCATCGATTTCATGGGTCGTTTCCTGTTAGCCACGGATTCGAGTACATAGATTACCTATCCAGGTGGGTGGAGGCTATCCCAACTCGAGCCGCAGACAGCAGGACCGCCTGTAAATTCATCAGAGATCATATCATCTCTAGGTTCAGGATCCCCAAGATGTTGATATCAGATGGGGGTAACCACTTTGTAAATAGAGATGTGAAGAAACTTCTGAAGGACTACGGCATCGAACACCGTTTCGCTGGCCCTTACCACCTACAGACTAATGGTATGGTTGAGGTGTCAAATCGGGAGGTGAAAACTATATTGCAGAAGCTTGTTCGCCCAGACAGGAAGGACTGGTCCCAGATCCTGGATCAAGTCCTACGGACTTATAGGATAGCTTACAAGACACCATTAGGAACCTACCCATTCCGAATGGTATTCGAAAAGCCGTGCCATTTGCCCGCAGAGTTAGTGCATAAATCAGAATGGGCAATCAAGAAGGTCAACTGGAACACACCCCTTGGGCAGAAGCAGAGAGAAATGGATCTGAATGAGCTTGTGGAAGTCAGAAACCGCGCATACGACAACAGTTTGGTGTACAAGGATAAGGTTAAGCGTTGGCACGATAGATATATCAAACGAAAGACGTTTGTTCCTGGACAAAAGGTATGGTTGTTCAATGCAAGGCTGAAGATCTTCCAAGGCAAGTTGAAGTCCAAGTGGACGGGCCCATTTGTTGTCCGTACGGTGCATGATAGTGGATGTGTCGAGATCTCAGATCTCACAGACAAGGCATCGACATTCCTAGTGAATGGACAATTGTTGAAGCACTTCGTCGAATCCAATGAGCAGTTAGTCCATGTTGAGGAGATTGTATTCATGCGCGAGACAGATACAACGGACACACTTCGAGCTGCGCATGAGACCTTGCAGCAGTGAGCTCTCGCCATTAGCAGTATCTTGAAAGATTCAGACCGACACCCTTGTATATACCCATCAATCTTGTACATTCTGCTCTCTTCCACGACTCTAATAACCCATCCCAGCTTCATCTATCTCCATATATGACTATACTTAGGATGACCAGATCCTAAGTATAGGGGGGATGAGCCACCTGAGTTTGTTCTATGTACATCCTCTAGATCATATCGGTCTTCATACTCACTTCAGTTCTATACTTAGGCTGACCAGAGCCTAAGTATAGGGGGGACCGATGCCTGCCATGTATATACGCATCCATTTCCCCTCTTGCCCTCGTCCGCCCCATTTTTGATCTTCTTCTACACTTAGGTGCCAGAGCCTAAGTATAGGGGGGCGGAGCGACTTCTATACATTTTGTAAATTTAGATCTCCTACGCTTAGCCCGAGCTATGTCTTTTTCATCGCATTTCGTGCTCTGAGGATATAACACACGCTAAGTATAGGGGGACGTGTATATATTACATATATACTTTACCCATAGCCCGTACTTTCACGTATTTTCTATATATATTACTTAATAATTACGGGATGGGTAAAATTGGAAAAAATTTGTAAAAAAAGAATTGTATAATCTGTATAATAACACTCTTGTAAAATGTTGTAACATAGGAGGCACACCAAACGCTCAAAAAAATGATGAAAAAGTCAAAGGCTTCTTATTTTCTGCATCTGAAAAGAAAAGAAACAGAGTCTTGCATTTCATTCATCTACATAGCATGTTATATACACCTCTCATCTGCATATTTGCATATGCAAGGTGAAAAGCTAGTGGGTTCTGAACCAAGTTATGAGCAGATATTGAGGATGGACTTGATTTGACCTTAATCCACCTAATTTCAGAGGAACCTTATAGGAGCTGGAGTTAAGATTTCTCAGGTCAAGTAACTTAATTCTTTGAGTCCGCAAGTCTATTTTCACATGTCATCTTGATTAGTCTAAGTAGAATATCTCGTGCACACGCATGATTCTTTTAGACAGTGACCTAACTTGGACAAGCACCATGCACGTAGCTCTTCATTGATGAGGTGATGAGGAGGTAGAATCCTTTAGCTTGGAGTAGCACACGGGTGGAAACTGTTGGAAATGCAAGCCCACGGCGAGCCATTATGCAATAAATGTTATTGCAATTCACTCCTTAATCTGAAATAAAGAATACATAATTTGCATAATAGGTCCCTTAGTACAATTAGGGTTATGTACCATGGCCATCTTAATGATCATACAACTGTTGATTCAGTTATTGAATCATAGAGGCTGGTGCTTAGATGAATATCTAAAGAGTTAGATTGAGGACTCATCAAGCACCATCAAATGATTGTTAAGAGATGATCTCCAGCCTGAGAAGGAGATGACAATCCTTTCTCTAAAGGATGATATCTGACCGACCTCTTGATGCAGGTCCTCTGCATAGGAATAGAGATTCGGAGGTGTCAGACTAGTCAGGTCAAAGAGTTGACTTAACGAGATCGAGATAACCAAAGTCCTATATCGTATGCTGTCATGATATAGGCACGCATCCTCTGACCAAAGACGGATGTGTTACTATATGTCTGAGTATGTACATTTGGAAGACCAATAGGTTGATGACCTAATCAAGGTCTATACACCGGCGCGCTGGTGTGCATATAAGGGCATATGAGTAATACGATCTCTCAAAGGGATCATACAGGTTCACTACTGAACCGGAAGACATGAGCTCACTCATGAGATATTGGGAAGAATCAAATTCTGTGCGCACGGTCGTCTTGCTTTGGAAGCTTGACTGAATTTGTTGGTTTGATATATACTTTTGGAAAGTATATGATCAAGACCTAGGTATGATATATGCTTTTGGAAAGTATATGATCGATACCGACTTCCAATGATCGAATAAGAAACTTATTGATAAAACCATGAAGTAGACAATGTAAAGATGATCTAGTACTTCGGGTTTATTCTGAGTCTTCCAGTATGCAGGATGTACAGGTATTGGGAATACCTGAGGGTGATGTGATCATAAACGATTGTATAACCATGACGCTTACATTCCTAGGGAGTGATGAAACGGGTCTGGATTTTAGTGACTCCTCTCAGTAGAGAAGTAACCTAATCTTAGTCCAAATATTGGACATTGATCTGAATGTGATTCAGATCCAATGAGAAGATTAGATTTACGGTCTTGATTTAATCAAGCATCTATGGGAGGCCCGAGATCTGGATTTGAGATGTGATCTCAATATCCAAGTCACTATACGTGGAACAATACAATCGCCCTGTCCTTATCTCCAAGGATCTGCGGAGAAAGCGCATTATCCTTGAAGGAGTTCATGGATAATTCTATTGTTGATATATATATCCGAGCATTGAGAAAATGGATAATTAAATGTGATTTAATTATCAAGATTAATATGAATTTGATTCATATTATAAAGAGAGTTATCTAAGATAATTGAATATGATTTAATTATCAAAGATGTGAATAATGTGAATATGATTCATATTATTTGAACACATGAGATAAAGAGATCCAAGATGATTAAATATGATTTAATCATCATGGATAAGAATAACGTGGATAGCAATATCCAATTATTCATAATATATTATAAATGTGATTTATAATGTATTAGAGAGAGCTAATTATAATTTATATGTGTTGATTAATTATTATGTGTATTGGATACACATTGTGTAATTAATTGACAATGTAAATTATATATTATTTTGGGTTGTGAATTTGATTCACAATTTTTTCCATGGCAATATTGCAATATTCTCAAATATAATTGTGAATTATTTTTGAAGAATAAAAAGCCAACAAAAGTTGTTGGAAATAAATAAAGGAGATTTTCAAGGAGATATGCAATCTCATGGATTTCCATGAGATTGCTCTCCCCATGGAAAGAATGGGTGGCACATCATTCCTAATAGGAATGTGTGGCCGTCCACATGGAAGAGGCATGGAGATGAAATCTCCATGCACATTCTCTCCTTATTTATTGGTTTGATTTAGAACTAATTTATATTTGATTTTGTCAAATATATTTTAACCTAAATTTGTTGGTTTTACCAACAACAATCTTGACCATTGGATTGACATAAATCAATCTCATCCATTGATTTTATACGTCCCATGGATTGAGATCCATGGATCCTAAAACCCTATAAATAGAGAGGCATACCCATGCTCTCTCTTGACACAAAATGCTTGAGAAGCATCTCTCTCTCTAGGCGTCAGCCCTCTCTCTCCCTCTCATGGTCGTCCACCATGGATGCTATGGAGAGGTTCTCCATCGCCGCAGCATCGTCGTTATGCTGCCCGATCGTCTGCTCGTGGATCTCCGTCTCCTTCGGTGTGCCTCGCTCGTGAAGAAGATGACGGATCTCGTGTGTCGAGATCAGGAGATCCGCCGCTTGGATCATCAACATGGATTGCGAGAAGCACGCGGTTCATCCCCGCGCTCGCAAGCGTCTCCTCCGTCAGATCGGAATTGAGACAGGAGGTCTCTTCGTTTAGAGACTCGATCGCAACCACGCTTCAAGAGGTAACCCTAATACTTGTTTGTGGTTTAGACGAAACGATCCGATAAGTGTTCTTGGATCATGTGGTTTCGTCACATAAAAAATTTTAAATTCCGCTGCATAGAACAACTAGTGCGACTAGTCGTTCTTCGTCGTATCCGATACGACGATCACGCTTCCATGATGCGCTTGAGGATTTTACCATATCCTTCAAGTGGTATCAGAGCCAGGTTGATGGTTTCGAATATGATTCGAAAAACCGAGGACGACTTGGGTTGTTAAGGTCGCAAAAGTTTTTATCGCATTTGATTTCGCATATCTATTTAGTAAATAAACTCGACACTGTTTAAATTGTTTAAACACGAATTTAATACTTGTATTTTGTTTCCCATTAAATAAGGAAACCATAGGATCTGAGTTTGCGTAAATCGGATTTCGTATGCTCAAGATATGGTTTTTTATTGAACATGTATGCACTGTTGCGGGAACTGTAGATCTGAACGTGATTAAAATGTTAATTACTGTTTAGACTTGCCTCGAAATACGTGAAACATCACTTGGCTTCTGTCTTAAATCAAGTTAGCAATTTATGAAAATTGAGTTTGTCTAATTTGGATTTAAATTGATTGAGATATGTTAAGTTTAGTAAGTAGGGGTCACTGCTGAAATTACATTCCTAATCTAGAACCAAGTGATTGTCAATTAGTGAAATTAATTGTTAATTTCGTGAAATAATCTTTAAAAATATTTGTCAAATATTGGAAGATGATTATTTACCTAATTGACTTCGCCTCAACCAATTAATTGATTAAGATGTGATCCAAATCATAATTGGAAACCACAATCTTTCAAACTTGATGCTTAAATAGGATTTGGGAATTTGTGTAGCGAATTTCCTTATAATCAAAAATGTTTTGATTATTACTATATGGTACAATTTCAGTTGAAGAACCGATGATCATCTCAAGTACAAATTAATAAATTTGGCATTATCCATTCCCGAGGTGGATATGGTGTTTAGTCGGGGATCGCTGGGGTAGCGGGTTGCAACGTATGCGGTCCGTCCCACTCCCGTCGGTACTGGCCATGACAGCGGGTAGGGCCGGGATAATGTCCGAGGGATTAAGATGTATTTTTATAATTATTAAAATACGAATTAATACGTATTTTGAGATATTACCATATATATATTCAAGTAAAATAATAAAGTTTGATTGATTGAATTGGATTGATAATTAATTTAATATGATTAAATTGATTATGTCCAATTAGAATACTTTAATATGATTAGAGCTAATAATTCCCTTGGAAGAATTAATTGTATGAATGTGATTCATAGTAATTAATTGAATTTGAATAAGAAATGGAGGATCACATAAGTGACATCCATGGTCTCCCGTCAAGGCGAAGGGTTCCGTCACCGGATATTATATGTGGGAGACGCCTGTCCGAAGTGATAGCTCCTGCATGTGATCCATTTGGATCGGTTTCGTCGCTTTTCGAAAGAGTAAGGACGTATGCGTAGTGACCCCAATATTGAGTCCTCATATTATTGGGGCGATATTGGATTGCGCATAGCGAGTTGTATTCCTGTTGATGGTTGGTTCAATTAATGACGGGTCAACATTGCCTTATGGGTGGTGGGCCCGGGTGTTAAAGACCGAATTGGGAGATGCAAGTTGGACTTGCAAGGCGGAATGTGTTCCCGCTTCTTTTTATCCGAGTTGTAAGTTCTCATATTATTGGGAGGCAACAAAGATAAGGAAGGAGATCCCAGATCTTGCTTGAGATATAATGGTAAGTATATCTCTTACATTGAAAGTGATTAAGGGAATGAACTTTCATTGTTGACATGGCAAGACAACTTTGATATAAAAATTCCTAAATCAAAGTAAATTAATTATTTATATATATTTATGCAAATATCTTATTTCAGATAATCCTTCATTAAACCCACTCAATATTATACTCAATAATAACCAGTAAAATATCATGGATTGGACCCTTTGATCCAGATATTATACTTGCAATTGGACACATAATGTATGTGGTTGCAATGTACAAGTTTCCTCATAATAATATTGAGGAATGATAATTAAATAAGACAATAGGACTAAAACCCTATGGTTTGTATGTCTCTATAAGTCTTGATCTCATCGAATGTACTTTTGAAGTGACATGTCGATAATGATCGTAATTATCAAATAATCCTTATAAAATCTAAGAAGATGTTCTGGCATACATATGTGCTCTCAACATATAATCATGAATGACATGGTTCTCTGCATTATGCAGAATGGTGGCTCTATAGGAGATGATGTATTCAAATTGTTTGAGTACCTACCTGAACCTAAGTTTTAAGAGTTTAAATGGATGTAGATACGATGAGTGTCATCATTCTACTACCTTTACTCTGGTCATTCCTGAAGCTTCATAATATTCATATTGTATGAATTGAATGAAGCATGTATAAATGTTGAAATTCTCTTATATTGAAATATTTGATTTTAACATAAGAGATCCTCTGTCTTGAGCAATGGTTGCTTGTAGATAAAGGGAGCGCAGTGGAAGCATGGGTTGGACCCAAGTAAGAAGTATAGTCAAAAGGAGTTGAATGTACTTCTGTGACTTCCATATAACATCCAAAGAGTTGGATGAATGCCAATACTGCAATAAGTTGATGTGTTGATAGTATGACTATCTTATCCATCTAGAATCCTTAGAGAAGGAATCGGATAGTACATCAGAATAATCTACTTATAATCATTGAAATTGACTTACTTATTTGATAATATAAAGTCTAATAATTGTATCTCAATCTTCTAATGACACTTGCAATTGGTTGCATGTGTATTAGAATATTAGAAATCTGATCTTAAGGTTTAATGGTCATCTAAGTTGGAATTGATGCAATTGTTGCAACAATTTCACCTGATGAATATACTTCATATTTTTAGTGGGAGTCCTTAATCTTAGAGAATGTCTCTATGACCTAGATATTAGATTACACTCATTATTTATTTCCAAATGTTGGAAATAAACATGAATTCTGTGATAAATCTAACATAAAGAGTTATGATGGAGATATTTCAGATAGTGATCTAAAATCTTATGGACTCTACTAAATTAGAAAATTAATGAATGGTTCATTAAGATTTCTAATGCTGAAAAATAAACCATTAAAGATCAATAGGAGGATGAAAATCATTTGATAATGATCTAGCATCATGTTTTGGACATATGTCTGTTGATGTGATCAATAGACTAATAAGAGATGAAACTTTAGATTGTCTAAAGGTTCAAATCTTACATACTTGCGAATACTGTATTCAAAAGTAGAAATGTTCAATACACCCTCCCTTGGAATGGTGTAAAATGTCGAGGTATTCATGATCTCATACATATTGATGTATGTGAATCATCTATATCATAGTAAACATTATGGATATGTGATATCTATTGATGATTATGTATGATATGAAATTTCTTCTCTTCACCTAAGAAACCTTTGAAATGTTCAAAGATTTCACAATTTTGGTTTAGAACCAATATTTGAAGGAAGATGAAATGAATTTGATCTAATCAAGGTAGCTTGTACCTATTAGATGAATTCAAGAAATACCTTATGGAGATATGAATATCATTCCTATCTCAATCCTCCTAATGGACCTTAACTCAATAGAGTTGTAGGGAGATACAATTGATCATGTGTGACATGATTTGATCAATGATTAATCTTAGCATAATTATCTCTTAGTTTCCAAGTATATATATATATATATGTGGTAGAGACTACATTATATATATCCTTAATAAAGGTTCCATGTGATTAAGTTGGAATCTAGCACCAGAGAGTGCTACTTCATTAGGAAAATAAAGGATGGTATTGGATACCTACTTTATGACCTTGAGATTCTTAAAAGATCTCATCTTTGGGAATATGATTCTTATAGGATGACTCTCTTATGAATCAAGATAAAAATGAAGTAAAGGATCTCATTTAATCTTGAGATGATAATGAGACTTCTGAAACCGGAAACTAAAAAGAATAATTAAAGATGAAACAATAATACCTCTTCAAACAAGTTTGAGGATGGATTCCATGTGTCAGTTAAATATGACTATGATCGGATTTCATGTGATGAATCTCCTGAGGATCATGACATGGAAAGATGGATGTTAGCAATAAAAGTCTAATGTAGACTTCATATATAAGTGTTGTATATGGACCCTCGAGGATCCACCTATATGGGTAAGACCCATTAAGGTGTAAATGGATCTTCAAGAGAGAGGGAACCTAATGAAAAGGTAGAGACCTTCAATGCATGGTTCGTAGCCATGAGATGCAAACCAAAGAGAAGACATCGCTTGCGATGAGACTTGCTCTCCAGTGACCTTGCTTTAATCCATCAGAATATTGCTAACTATAGCTACACAACTTGACTATGACATCTTCATGATGTGAGTCAGGATTGCATTCCTCTATGAATTCCTCTCTGAGGATATTCATATAAAGTAGCCGCAGGGCTTCATGGTTGAGGAAGCAAGATGTACAAGCTAAAGAACTCCATCTTTGGACTCAAATAAGCTTCTTGTAGTTGGAACATAAGATTTGATGAAATTATAATTGTTATGATTTCAGATAAAATCTTGATGAACCATGTGAAGTTTAGTGGGAGTGCCATTGTGTTCATCGTGCTAAATGGAGATATTATTCTAATCATTTGGAATGATATAAGGATAATAATAAGTGTTTTATAATTTGGTTGTTCCACGCCTTGAGATATGATCTCAAGATACCTCTTAGATCTTAATTCTGAAGTCGTTCAAAAGCAAAGAGAAGAGGGTATTGGGACTGTCGCATTAGTAGTACACCTTGGACTATTCCATTTTCTGGAAAATTCCAAGAAAAGCTTCCTTCCCTTAAGATGTGGTAGTGACCTGTCTAAAGGGATAGCACCTCAAAGAGTTGAGGAAGTGAATGCTAGAACTTCTTGCACTTGTGCATCAGTTATGAGAAGCTGAAGTGTATGCTGGATGTGCACAAAAGCCATATGTCTGCCATGCAGTGGGAGTAGTAAACTGTTACTAATCCTACTCTGGAAATAAAACACTTAGCTGCAGAAATAACAATATCTTCAAATATGATGAAACTTAGAGATAGTGATCTCAAAGTCTTATCTTCAAAAGTTTAAGACCTTGTAGATAGTGATCTGTAAGGATCTTAACTGTAGATACCTTAGGAGATAGAGATCTCCAGGAATGAAGGTAATCTAATAAGGATTATGGAAATACTGGTTATGATAATTAATAAGATGTAGTGTCAAGGACACTATAACTAACAAGATTGAGTATTGGTTGCATAAGATGCAGCATTCGCATTGGATGTGAGCACTGTTACTATCAGATATGCAAGTGCCGTAAAAGGACTTGGCGTAGTCTCTTGGGAACAGAGTGACCGATCAGCTTACCTAGCTATTTTCTAAATAGCCTATGATTGTCACATGAGTGTGTGTATAAATGATTAGCCCATGGCTCTTTGGGCTAGTGGGAGATTGTTGGAAATGCGAGCCCACGGCGAGCCATTATGCAATAAATGTTATTGCAATTCACTCCTTAATCTGAAATAAAGAATACATAATTTGCATAATAGGTCCCTTAGTACAATTAGGGTTATGTACCATGGCCATCTTAATGATCATACAGCTGTTGATTCAGTTATTGAATCATAGAGGCTGAACTTTTGCGACCTTAACGAACCCAAGTCATCCTCGGTTGCGAATCATATTCGAAACCGTCGACCTGGCTCTGATACCACTTGAAGGATATGGTTATATCCTCAAGCGCATCACGGAAGCAAGAGCGTCATATCGAATACGACGAAGAACGACTAGTCATACTAGTTGCTCGGAGCAGCGGAATTTAAAAATTTTCATACGATGAAACCACATTATCCAAGATCACTTCTTGAATCGTTTCATCTATAACCACAATAAGTATAAGAAATACCTCTTGAAGCGTGGTTGATCAAGTCTCTAAAGAAAGAGACCTCCTGTCTCAAGTCCGATCGTCGGCGAGACCGCTTGCGAGCGCGGGGATGAACCACGTTGTCCTCACAATCCAAGAAGATGATCCAAGCGTGGTTGCTTCTGATCTCGTCGCATGAGATCGAATGTCTCCTTCATGAGTGTAGCACTCAAAGAAGACGGAGAATCGAAGAACGTCGAAGCGGCGACGCGGTGGCGAGAGCGTCGACGAATCTCTCCTCTAGGGTATGGTGGATGGCCACCAAAATTAGGTGCTTGGATGAATATCTAAATAGTTATATTGAGGACTCATCAAGCACCATCAAATGATTGTTAAGAGATGATCTCCAGCCAGAGAAGGAGATGGCAATCCTTTCTCTAAAGGCTGATATCTGACCGACCTCTTGATGCAGGTCCTCTGCATAGGAATAGAGATTCGGAGGTGTCAGACTAGTCAGGTCAAAGAGTTGACTTAACGAGATCGAGATAACCAAAGTCCTATATCGTATGCTGTCATGATATAGGCACGCATCCTCTGATCGGAGACAGATGTGTTACTATATGTCTGAGTATGTACATTTGGCAGACCAATAGGTTGATGACCTAATCAAGGTCTATACACCGGCGCGCTGGTGTGCATATAAGGGCATATGAGTAATACGATCTCTCAAAGGGATCATACAAGTTCACTACTGAACCGGAAGACATGAGCTCACTCATGAGATATTGGGAAGAATCAAATTCCGTGCGCACGGTCGTCTTGCTTTGGAAGCTTGACTGAATTTGTTGGTTTGATATATACTTTTGGAAAGTATATGATCAAGACCTAGGTATGATATATGCTTTTGGAAAGTATATGATCGATACCGACTCCCAATGATCGAATGAGAAACTTATTGATAAAACCATGAAGTAGACAGTGTAAAGATGATCTAATACTTCGGGTTTATTCTGAGTCTTCCAGTATGCAGGATGTACAGGTATTGGGAATACCTGAGGGTGATGTGATCATAAACGATTGTATAACCATGACGCTTCCATTCCTAGGGAGTGATGAAACGGGTTTGGATTTTAGTGACTCCTCTCAGTAGAGAAGTAACCTAATCTTAGTCCAAATATTGGACATTGATGTGAATGTGATTCAGATCCAATGAGAAGATTAGATTTACGGTCTTGATTTAATCAAGCATCTATGGGAGGCCCGAGATCTGGATTTGAGATGTGATCTCAATATCCAAGTCACTATACGTGGAACAATACAATCGCCCTGTCCTTATCTCCAAGTATCTGCGGAGAAAGCGCATTATCTTTGAAGGAGTTCATGGATAATTCTATTGTTGATATATATATATATATCCGAGCATTGAGAAAATGGATAATTAAATGTGATTTAATTATCAAGATTAATATGAATTTGATTCATATTATAAAGAGAGTTATCTAAGATAATTGAATATGATTTAATTATCAAAGATGTGAATAATGTGAATATGATTCATATTATTTGAACACATGAGATAAAGAGATCCAAGATGATTAAATATGATTTAATCATCATGGATAAGAATAACGTGGATAGCAATATCTAATTATTCATAATATATTATAAATGTGATTTATAATGTATTAGAGAGAGCTAATTATAATTTATATGTGTTGATTAATTATTATGTGTATTGGATACACATTGTGTAATTAATTGACAATGTAAATTATATATTATTTTGGGTTGTGAATTTGATTCACAATTTTTTCCATGGCAAGATTGCAATATTCTCAAATATAATTGTGAATTATTTTTGAAGAATAAAAAGACAAAAAAGTTGTTGGAAATAAATAAAGGAGATTTTCAAGGAGATATGCAATCTCATGGATTTCCATGAGGTTGCTCTCCCCATGGAAAGAGTGGGCGGCACATCATTCCTAATAGGAATGTGTGGCCGTCCACATGGAAGGTGCATGGAGTTGAAATCTCCATGCACATTCTCTCCTTATTTATTGGTTTGATTTAGGACTAATTTATATTTGATTTTGTCAAATATATTTTAACCTAAATTTGTTGGTTTTACCAACAACAATCTTGACCATTGGATTGACATAAATCAATCTCATCCAATATGTCCCACGGATTGAGATCCATGGATCCTAAAACCCTATAAATAGAGAGGCATACCCATGCTCTCTCTTGACACAAAATGCTTGAGAAGCATCTCTCTCTCTAGGCGTCAGCCCTCTCTCTCCCTCTCATGGTCGTCCACCATGGATGCTATGAAGAGGTTCTCCATCGCCGTAGCATCGTCGTTATGCTGCCCGATCATCTGCTCGTGGATCTTCGTCTCCTTCGGTGCGCCTCGCTCGTGAAGAAGACGATGGATCTCGTGTGTCGAGAAGCACACGGTTCATCCCCGCGCTCGCAAGCGTCTCCTCCGTCGGATCGGACTTGAGACAGGAGGTCTCTTCATTTAGAGACTCGATCGCAACCACGCTTCAAGAGGTAACCCTAATACTTGTTTGTGGTTTAGACGAAACGATCTGAGAAGTGTTCTTGGATCATGTGATTTCGTCACATAAAAAATTTTAAATTCCGCTGCATAGAACAACTAGTGCGACTAGTCGTTCTTCGTCGTATCCGGTACGACGATCACGCTTCCGTGATGCGCTTGAGGATTTTACCATATCCTTCAGAAACATCCGTCCTCCTCTAGGAAGGGGAGTGCATCTCAACCTAGTATGGTATTGTTGACGTATGAGGACGGGATGCTGTGGGTTGCAATAATGCTTCAAAAGACGGATAGTCTACTGGCTCAAGAGGAAAAACTCTTGACGTACATGGTGCACCTTGTATATAGTTCCAAAAAAAAGAAGAAAAAAAGAAAAAAATGAGAAAAAAATGCAAGAACTCCAGAAAAATAGACAGGCCAAAGTGAAAGTAAAATACCTGTCGGAGTATGTATATTAGCAAGAAGTCTGTAGTTGGATGACTTGGCTACACTGGTCAGGCATCCCGGGATAGGTAGCTACACTGGCTACCATCCATTCTTTTCTCCACCCCCTCCTCTTGAGTTGGTCGCACTTGAACTTAGAAGGGAATACCCCGCTCCTCGAGGAAAGAGTTACTAGACCGGGTAATTAGAGTTACCTTGTTAGAGGAGGCTGCTTCTTTATCATTTCTGATGTGGAGAGTTATTTATCACTTACACAGTACAAGTATGAATCATAGTCATCAGAAATTTGCGTATGAGGATTTGTTCTGACCTGACTGTTGAGGCGTCTTGAATAGAAGACTTGTGGAACTTGAAGTTTGTTAGGTCTTAAGTTCAGATCACAATAAGGTTCCGCCACACAATTAATCCAAAGGTCGAGTCAAGCTCCATTTTCACCTTTTGTCCATGACCTTGATATGGAACCCAAAATTATTTCACTCTTGCATTTCATTTTAGTTGCTCGGGGACGAGCAAGGTTTAAGTATAGGGGGTTGATGAATATGTGATTCATCACTCTAAAATTTGAAAATAGAGCTTTGTTCCTGAGTAATTAGATGCATATTTCCACTTATATTGCATAATTAGCATTCATACATGCATTGATAACATCTGCATCTTTGCATTCATATTGCATTAAATAAGAAGCCCAATTCACTTGTAAATATTCACCTGTATATTCACCACATTTCACCTATTTGTATATATTTTATACTAACTCCAAATCCAATAAAGTCATCTCCATAGTGTTTATATTACTAATACTAATTAAAAAAATATCTAAAAATACTAACGTGTAAAATTGATCAATAATACCCTCAATCCAAGTTTGAAATTAGGAGCCTTAAAATGCACATATCTCTCTCATACAGTGTCCGAATTAGGTCTACTCACTTTTAAAGTAATATACATTCAGAGACCTTCGAAACAAGACCAATTTCCTTAAATGAGAGCTCGTATGCAAAACTTGGGTTTTGCGCCCCTTTTGTATATTGTACATATTGATTGTCTTTCCCTTCATTTCATCCTTTTGTTTTCTTAATTATTAAAAATCAAATTACATTAACTTGTAAATATTCCTTTCATATTTTTCTAACTTTATTTTGATTTTTCTCTCTTTTAAAAATGATAAAAAAATAACAAAAGGAAAAATGTGGTATTTTATACTTATAAGGTACCACCCAAAAATACATTTTTATACAGATGATTTCATTTGCTTTTTGACCCTTTACAAAAGTTATAGATCTCGTCGAGGCGAGCAACTTTCGTGTTGACCACTTTTTGATTTAATCCCTTTTGTTATTTCTTTTTTATTTTTCTTTACATTTAATTTTTGAATTTTCTAGGAGCGACATGTGGCAGCTCCTGGAGCCGCCACATGTCACCCAATTTTTTTAATTATGTTCGGATTTATTTTATTATTTTCGGATTTATGATTATTATTTTATTTTAATTTTAATTATTTTTAGTAGCCTACTATATTATTTTATTAATTATATATTTTAACCCCCTTTTACCTCTTCTCCCCTTACTTGCCTTCCACTCCAAACCACCACTTTCTCCATCACTCCATTCCCTCCACCCCTTCTCCAACTTCCCTTTCCTCCTCTTTATATTCACCCCTCATCCCCCATTTTCCATCATCCGCCGTTTTCGAGAGAAGTGAGGTCGAGCCCCTTTAACCTTCAGGTGACAACTGTAGAAGACGAGTTGAGAAACGTCAACCTCAAGGCGAGATCCGGTGGTCCGCACCACCGTCACGAGTTTCACGACGCTCGTTGAGATTCAGAGGCTGCCATCTCCTTGAAGCGACGACGGAAGCCGTACGACGCGGCTCCACTTTCGGCAATTCACAGGTAATTTCTCTATCTTCGCTTTGTCAAATTTTTTTATCTAACATTGTTTGTTTATTTTGTTTATCAAAAACAACGCCATCATTTTATTCATCAATCACCACCCTCATCATCACATCATCCACCACTTTTTTATTTCATTTCTGTTTTTGTTTGTTGTTTACAAGGAAAATATAAAAAATTTGCAAATAAAAATACAAAAAAATAAAAAAAACACTGGAACTGCGCCCAAGCTGCTGCCGCTGCCGCTGGGACCTCCTGTTGGCTGCAAGCAGCCTCGCAGTAGGCCGCCAGGCCACCAACGCCCGCGTGCCTCCTGCTGGCTGCGCGTCGGCCCCACCGCTCCTCGCCGCCTGCAGCAGGCGGTTGCCACAACCGCACTGCCGTCCACCGCAGCGCGCCTCCCCTCCTCCAGCTAGACGCACGCACGCCGCCGTCCATATCAGCACCTCCCTCTCCGCGGCCCGTGCCTCCGCTCGTGTCCACGCAGCCCTCCGCCAGCGGCGAGAACGCCGTCTCGTGCCTCCGCTTTAGCTGCGCTCCGCACCAGTAGCCCACGTCAGCCCCCCGCGACCCGTGTCCCCTCCGCTGCACGGTACGCACGCCCCTGCGCCTGCTCCGTCGCTCCACCACGCCGCCGCCTCACTCGCCCGACGCCGTCAGCCCGCCGTCCACCAGCGCGGCACGTGCAACCGCCCATAGCCGCTAGGGCCGCATCTCGCCGTCCGCGCCGCCTCCCATTGTGCCCTAGCTGCTGGCCTTGCGTGGGATTGAAGCTAAGGTTTATTTATCTATTTTTAATTCCATTGTGAAAATTACACATTCTGTCCTCTAAGTTTTTTACAATTGCAAAAGTGTCCCTATGCACATTTTTAGTTTGTTTCTTTCAATTTCAGTATTGCATTGATACCCCTGCATTGTCATATTAATATTAATTTGGACAGTATTTTTGCATCATTTTATTCAATCAAAAATAGCACTTTGATGAGCAACTAACTCTTTACCTTGTGGATATTTATTTCTATTTTTATAAACATTGGATTATTTATTAAAAATCAGAGATTCAAAATGAGTAATATTTTGCCCAATTATGCTATGAAATTCGTACATAGTCATTTATTGCTCCAAAAATGGTGAAAAAATTATGAATGATGTGTTTGAGTGTGCTTTAATTACAATCCAAATTTCGTCCAATTAGGAGTTGTCTTGTGCGTAAAATAAATTATAGAGTGATTTCTGTAATTGATTTTTAATTAACTCCATGAATCCGATTTTTGAGAAATTTCAACTCTCCTGGATTCTTTATTAAAATATCCATTTGAGATAATTCATTCTCTGGATAATTTGATTTCCTAATTAGGAATTATATACTCACAATCACTCTGTTTTCGGTAACAAAATCATAAAAAAAACATAAAGTGTCAAAAAAAATCTAAAAAAATTACTGTAGGTTAATTTTATCATGTTTATCTTCCAGTAAAGTTTTCATAATTTTTCATATAATTTGCACGAAAATTTGCATAAAACCCCAAAAAAGTTTGTATTTTTCATTTGTGCATTTTAAATCCAAAAATTACAAAAAAAAATACATTTTACATTTATTGTTGGATTAGGTTCTTAATAAAAATATCACTTGACTGATTTGGATTAATTTCACATTAAAATTAAATTTGGCTAAGTCGGTTCTTTTCGTGTTAACTTAATCCAATACGTATTTGGCATTTAACATTTTTACTGCATTAAAAAATACCAAAAAAACCACTTGAAATACCGCAATCTAATCCCTCTAGCTTGATCTCGAGTTGTTCCTTTGCCTCCTTGAGTCGACCGCGGGGCTTGCGCAGGCTAAATAAACATAAAACCTCGTGTTAATTCATTCGACGATTAATCGATTTGTGCGGTTAATTTTTGATCGATCCGGATTTACCCGACTGCAACGAAATGTCAATTCGACATCATTAAAAAGGGTAGGTCCGCGGTTCATCATGTATGCCATGATATGTACAAAACCATGTAGCGTGAGTGGTAAAATGTTAGCAATCTTACCGTGGCGATAAAACACTTAGAGTAATAATAAAAACAACTTCAAGGACACAATACTTTAGAGGAAATGATCTCAAAGTCTTCTATTTAAGGACACGAGACTTTAGAGATAGTGATCTCAAAGTTTTATTTACAGATACCTTAAAAGGCTTAAGACTATGTCTTAATCTATGGAGATAGAGGTCTTTAAGTATAAGCATATTCTGGTAAGGATATTAGAAATCCCTTACTGGTAATGGTAAATGCTAATTTTAAGCGCCAAAGGCTAAAACTAGCAAGATACAAGGTACAATGAATTCTTTAACAAGATTGACTATTAGTTGCTTAAGATGCAATATTCCCATTAGATGCGAGTACTGCTATCAGGGGTTATACAGTCTATTACAAGGACTTGGAGTAGTTATTGGTACAAAGTGACTAATTACTTGATAGAGCTATTTATGTATATGGTTTATGATTAGCACATGATGGTGAGTTTAAAAATTATCCTATTAATGACTCTTTAAGCTAATGGAAGATTGTTGGACATGAGAGCCCAGATGAGCTATTATGCAACAAAATTTATTGCAAATCACTCCTTAATCTGAAATAAAGAGTAAGTATTTTGTATAATAGGTCAATTTGTACAATTAAAATTATGTAACATGGCCATCTTGATAGCATACAATTGTTGATCTAATGGTTAGATCATAGAGGCTAGTGCAACATCGAATATTTAAAGGGTCTGATTGAGGACTCAACCACAACGTCAAGTGATTTATCAAGAAATGATCTCCAATTTGAGAAGAAGATAACACTCTTTACTCAAAAGGCTGACATCCGACCAACTTCTTGATGACGATGTATGTATTCTGCATATGAATAAAGATTTAGAGGTGTTGGTGAGTTGAGTCAAAGAGTTGACTTTGAGATATCAAGATAACTAATACCTATGTCATACACTCTCACGATATAAGCACACATCCTATGATTGGAGACAAATGTGCTACTATATACTGAGTATGTATATTTGGCAGACCACTAAGTTGATGACATATTCAATGTCTATACACCGGTGCACTGATGTGCATACGGGGGCATATAAGTAATTCAAGCTCTCAAAAAGGGATTACATAGGTTCAATACTGAACCATGAGACATTAGCTCACTCATGAGATGTTGAGACAAACCAAATCCCATTGATAGTCATCTTGTTTTGAAAACATGACAAGATTTGAAGATATGCTTTATGTTTTTGTAAAGCATATGATTGATACCAACTCATAATGATTAAATGAGAAATTTATTAATAAAGCCGGAATGAGACAGTTCAAAAGAGATCTAAACTCTGGGTTAATCATAATCTTCAAGTATGCTTGATGTACGAGTTTAGGACACTTAAGAGTAGTGTGATCTTAATCGATTGTATACCATGACGCTTCCATTCCGGGGAGGTAATTAAATAAGTTTGGATCTTAGTGACTTCACTACTTATCCAATCTTAGTCCAAATGGAGGACATTGATATGAAGTAGATTCAGATAAGATAATAAGATTGCATACACTATTTAATATGATCAAACATCTTTGAGATGCCCTCTAGATCTGGATATGGGATTGGATTTATCTAAACCACTATACATGCCATATTCAATCGCCCCGACCTTATCTCCGAGTATCAATTTAGAAAGCATACTATACTTGAAAGAATTCAAGGATTGTTCTAGAAGAGACGAATGGGATTGAGAATCAAATGAGAGATTTAGGATAATTAATTTGTATTTAATTATCTTGGACAATATATCCTGAATAGTATTATCATAGTAATATAAGAATAATGTAGATAAGATGCACATTATTTTGTACACGTGTATAGAAATATCCGAGTCAATTAAATTGGATTTAGGTACCCTCGATAAGATTAATGTGAATGATACTTTCATCATAATCATGGATAGTGTGGATTAGGATCCGCGACATACTATTGAATTTAATTATGAACATGATTTACAATTTTAACATTAATATGGATTGGATTAAAATTATGCAATGTAAATATGATTTACATTTAGTTTATGACCAATGAATAAGATTCATTTTTGTTAATGGTTTGTTTGCAATTATCACAAATAATTTGAAAATATTCAATGATAATTGTATTTCATTATTAATAAACAAATAAAGATATTATTGATGAAATGTTACAACCATAATAACAAGAATAAGAAAATAAATAATATTCCTAAAATTAGAGGGATGTCCATCATTAAAACAAACCATGGTAGACATCTAACCTAATTAAACCAATCCCCCTTTTTTCCTTTTTTATTAATTATTTGTTGATGATTTTGTTGAGATATTAAGTTGGATAATAAAAGTGGATTTTGTTGTTGATAATTTGTTATCAACTTGTATCCTAAAAGTGGTTGAGAACCACATTTAACTTTGGACATTCATTCAATAATTAGGCTTGCAATCCTAATGGTTTGAAAAAGGAAAATAAGGAGAGGCATAGCCTGCCTTCCCGAATAAATTCAAGAGTCTCTATTTCTCTCTACACACGTCTCAATATCTCTCTTATCTTCCCTATGGCTGCTCCCTACCCCAGGGCCACCCACCTCATGCCATGTCTATCATGTCGGTTGTTGTTGGATCAATTCAACCGATTTCACGTAGATGTTCTTTGGTGTCTCATGATCTTGACGAAGGAAGATGTTTTTGTTCCATGAAATAAGGAATCATCTCTCTCAGATAGTCTCATTAGGTTGTAGGAATCGTATGATTTATCTCTGCACCCGCAAGTGCTATTTCCGTTGGATTGGACTTGAGATATGAGATCTCTTCCATTGGAGACTTGAGGATCACACCAATGCTTCAAAGGCATGTTCTTTACTCATATGATATTGATGGAATGGGTTAGGAATAGTTCCCAATCCACGTGGTTCCATTATTTTTTTTCAAAATTTCCACTACCTTTGCGAATTGTAGAACAAGTTTATTTAAACCGGATATGTGATTCGATCTTCATGCTTTCGTGATGTGCAAGGCCTAACAACATTCCTTCAATAATCACCACTACTTGTAACCCATTCTCACACTTCATGAGTTTCCGATGTGGGAATATATTTGGGTTGATTATTACAGTGGGAGAGGCATTATACACGCGAGAAGACATGGGTATCAAAGCTTCTTTTGTATTCTTCTGGCCTAATCTGGTTAGCCGACTATACATTTAGTTAGAAATCACCTTTAAAGAGTGGTGCTATTCAAGAAGGATCTTCCCTCTATGATCTGAGTCGAAGGTGGGGATCTTCACATCCTCTTGGATGTAGGGTGGAGCATTAGGATGGATCGGTCTGGACCCATTGCTAATTCCCAGACTTGGCCCAGACCCAATGTATATATGGGCTGGGCCCAAGTCTCCATTTCCCCAAATTTCTATTTCAAGTCGAGCCCAATCTAAACTTGTTGGGACCTGGGTAAGCTCAAACCATCCGAATCCACCACATACCTACGTATATACCAAACACAATATTATCTCCTACTATAGTTAGGTTGAACGAAATCAACAGCCGATTTAATAGCCAATTAGTTACTGAAAGTGTGGAAAGAGAAATACAAGTTATCCCATATGCATGGTAAAGTGAAGTTTCGACTTGACGCATTGGCAACTTTGATGTGGAAATGGTTATACATCTACACGAAGGGGAAGCACATGCGTAGCGGGAAGCAACCTGGGAGTGGACCGAGCCCGGTCCAAACCTGCGGCCTGCGGGCCTTGGACGGGCCCAAGCTGATGATTTAGCAAAAACCTCGGCATCAAGTGGACCCACGGTCCGAGAAAAACTGACGGGCCCAGTCAGGCCCAATGCTTCACCCTACTTCGATGTGAATCCAGATCTGATGCGAGTTGGCATTCGGTCAACCAGCGGGTCCTTCGAATACACATTTCTTTTTTAAAGTTCATAGAGACTCCGCCACGTCCTTGCCGATCCACATAGATGAACCCGTGATCTCGCGATCTCCGACGCGTATCCTTCGTTCATATCTCCCAGGGCTCTTTTCCACGATCTGGGAACCCTACCTGCGGCGTTCCATCGCTTCTCTTTTCAGATCTGATATCTGCGCATCATTTCTAGAGAAGGTCTGCGAATCGCGAATCTTTCCTTGCCAACGTTTTGAATATTTGCTGTTCGTTCTTCTATCTTCAGGGTAGGATTTGGTTAGGTTTTTCGTGTTTATACGTGTTTTTGATTTGTTAGTTTTTGTGCGTAATGGATACAAGTTATCTGATTTTGACTAGCATGGGTATGGGTGGTCAGATTTGGAGAGAGGCTGCGGCATGTAGGGGTTTATTGATGTCAATTTTAGTTTCTGGTTTCTGCAGTTTTTATGGTGGCATATTATTATGATGTTGATTAAATTGTATCTTCTACGTAGCAAATGCCCGATTGTTGATTTTACTAATTTCGATGACATCATTTACATGGTAAAAAGCCATTTTCTGTCAGGTATTTCGATCCACTAAAACTGCAATGGAAGATTCCCATTATTTTGCTATTTCACGACTTTGGATGACTTCTTTTGTCCTGGCATCTGTCTGGAGTATCCTTATTTTGGGATTTGCTGGTGCATGTGGGTGGAATATTGGTTCATACCAACTTCCACACAGTTGGTTCTCGGGATTCTTGAATCTTCAAACTGCGCTTGGCAATCTAGTAAAATAGGTTTGAGTCAAAGCTCCTTTATTGAAAAAGATTCAACTATCATTTTAGAAAAAAACTTAGGATTGATAGTAAGGCCTAATCCATTAGAAGCGTAAGAACATCCAGAAACAAGTCCTTAAATCACATTGAAAACCCTGTCTATAAGTGATTTCTCCGTAGCACATACAATTTCGCCTAGAGCATGTGCTCCTATAAGTCATTCAAAACACACACCATTTGACCAAGAGCATGTGCTCCTACATTAGTAAGCTTATTAGTCATGATTAAGGAATTCTAATTAGGGATTGGTAGATGTTAATCACAGTTAAGATATTTAATTACAATCAGTGTTAATTAATCATGATTATCATTAATGAAGTGTCATTAGTAAAGTCATGAGCTTCGTGATAAACTTGGGCAGAACTTTGGGCAAAACCATGGGTTGCGAAACCATGGTAATGGAGGAAACCATGATTTTGGAAAAAATCATGGGTAAAAGTCATGGATGATAAACCATGGATTTCAGTTGAGAGCCTGTAAATACACACCAACCCTTCATTATCTATAAATTCCTTTCCATCCACCACTACCCCCGGGGCTAGAGTTGAGAATTTGAGAGAAGGGGAGGGAGGCATGGAAGAAGCGCTAGCGAAGCATTGCCAGGAAGAAGAGGAGAATGAAGACAATGCACTTCTCTCCTCAAAGACTTCAAGAAGGAGGTAACTAGATATTTTAATTCATTTTTCGATCCATTCCTATGAAGACTCGTTTTCTTCTGAGTTTCTCTATGTTGAGATATAAAGGACGCAGAAGCAGAACTAGAAACAAGAATAAAAACATGAATATCTTGGGTTTTATATGGAACCATACTTTCTAAGGAGCAGGATGAAACCACGGGAGAATGCCTCAACATGTGGGATATTCTATTAGAATTTTTCAATGTGTACGGAAGATGGGAGATGTGGGGCTTCTTCCATAACCCCACAAATAGATCGAGTCCCATAAATAGTAGATGTAGGACTAAACATTAGTGGGGATAATTGGATTACATATATCAACACTCCTCCTCAAGCTGGAGCTGAGAAAGATGCAGCTTTCAGCAAAAGAAAATATACAACACATCTTCACATGATACATCTGTGAGAGATAGGGATAGACAACCACTTGAAGTTGTCACTGTTGGTAGAAGACCTTGCATGAGGATGGATCTATGACGATCATGTCATACATGTGTCATGCCTTGAGTAGAGAACCTGATGCCACTTGAAGTCATCTGGATGTAGGAGTGCAATGCACTGCAACTATTGTAAAAGTCCACCGATTGACCCGACTAGTAGGTCTGACTAGTCTAGTCATTAGGGTGACCGATCGAGTATTGACTAATTTCGACTAGGCTGACTAGTCGATCGATTTTTGCTTGGAGATACCATTTTTTTATTTTTTATACTTTTTAAAGCAAATTTATTATAATATGCTTAATGTTTAATCCGATTACTTCTTTTCTTTCATTATGATAATATAAAAAAGTACAAATCTATGTAAATATATAAGTATACATGTATAAAAATGATTTATATATTTAAAATAATTAAGAAATTCAAAGTTGATTAAAGCTCAACTAAATCCGATTAGTCATCAGACTGTTGATTAATCCTCAATTAATGACCCAATGACCAAGTATCAACTATCGATTTTTACAACCTTTCGCGCTACCATGGGGTGGGTTTCGAGGTCTCGGAGGTTCTCCACCGCCACCACCAACAAACCACTTGGGATATGCCACTAGTTTTGCACGAAAGTGCGGCTTAGAGTTAGTGCATAGGCATGTCGGGGCGTTGATCGTACACGGAAAAGTTGCTTGGAGATCGAGGGTTGTAGGAACCCTAGAATTTCTTGAATCTTGATGATGAAATGAAATCGTGAGATCTGAAGCCGTCGTGAATTTGGATTTTAGAAACCCTAGTTCCTTTGAACTTGGCAATGGCAGTCTTCACAACGTCAAATATTATGAATAATAATCAACTTCCAGATATTGTAGATCTTAATGAACAAACACCACGAACAAGATCATAGAATAAACTTCAAGATCGTCGATGGAAAATAGTGATCAAAGTATAATGAATCTCAAATGGAACTCAAAACCGACTTACTCTGATATCATGTTGAAATATAAATGACGCGGAAGCAAACTCATAAACAAGAATCAACACATAAACATCTTGGATTTTACGTGGAATCCTACTCTTTAAGGAGCGAGATGAAACCACAGGAGAATGCCTCAAAAGGCCGGATATTCTATTAGAATTTTTTAATGAATACAAGGGGTGTGGGGCTCCTTATATAGTCCCACATACAGACCGAGTCCCACAAATAGTTGGTGTGTGACTAAACATAGGAGATCCAATTACCCCTCTATTACATACTTTAACACTCTCTATACAAAGGAAAATTCTGCTGAAATTTTGAGAGTATTCATGTTCTTCATTCGTTCTTCGTGTTTGTCGTGCGTTCTTCGTTCATTATTTTCGTTCTTCACGCATTCTTCATGTTCTTGACTCGTAAATAGAATTTAATGATTCTGGGAGTCGTTAAACCTCACATGGAACAAAGTAGATTCTCATCGTATGAAAGTTACCACGAACATGTAACGAATCGTGCCTTTTTGTTGTTAGGTTTTCTACCAAAATCAGAGAGAACTTTCTTGATATTATGTTCTTCGTTGCAAATAATGCCAACTTGCCTATTTTGCAAATTTAGAGATGAGTGCTTCGTGATTCATACGAAATTATTTGATACAATTGAGATTGTGTGGTGATGCATACATTTAAGTGTCATCCTCCCTAAAAATATGACAAGATAGGTCTTCCATACATAGCCCTAAATTGGTTCTATACCAAGGAGCCCCATGGGCGATCTAGCTCTTTGTGCATATATTTTTTTATTGAGAATGTTGTCCTTTTAGCTAGATGTCTTATCGAGACTTGGATGCTATAGGTTTTCTGTAATTCTCCTTTTTAATAAAAACTTGGGGCGGACACCTCCGAGTGTTTCCCCCTTTTTAATTTAAAAAAGGATAGGTCTTCCAGATATATATATTATATACCGATATTTGTATATGTATCTATACCCAACTCGAGGTAGAGAAAGCAAGTTAAAGATTTGTATGTGGAACAATATCATGTGAACTCAACATGGTTTAAATTGGATCCAATGATAGGTTATGTCCTAGGTTAGGGATGACTTAGAGTAGATATTACGGGTAGGGCATTCAACCTATAGGTTTATTAGAAGAAATCTTTATGGTATGCCAAACCTAGGTGGTACACGATTGCTCAGATATATTGAGCACGCATAATAAATTATTTGTAACGCATGGAACTCGGATGCCATCAGGCGGATTAACTGATTGAAGATGTGGTCGTGCTGTGGGGAGGCATGGATGGCTAATAGCGGTTGGGCCTCGATAACATTTATTTTAAAGCCCATGGTATAGATGAATAAATGCTATTAGCCAATGATTTTAAGCTATCGAGTCCTTGAGAACGGTGTGCTCCCTTTTTTGATAGATTGTGGATTAAAAAATCATAGATAATGAAATAAAAGAAAATTGTCAGAGCAGTATTGAGGAATTGATTGAGGCAATGCAACGACATAAGCTCATAAGATCAACGGAATCTTCAATCCTGAAGTGTCTACAACTTCAAAGTTCGTGATAGGTGAGGTAAATCACCCGGACTGATTTCCGACATGGAATAGACGTAGTAGGGTTTAGTGTAATTAGAAGAAATGGGATTTTTTTCCAGTTATAATTGATTTGTTAAATTGCCTACTTGTTTGTTTTTCCCTTCTTTGTTACTTAGCGCTTGTTAATATCCATTATATGATTTTCGAAAACTCAATATGCATCGGTGAGCTATCACAAGGACTTTAGCCAGCCAACCAGTCAATAATAACCGTTCTAATCTAAGGTAGTTCGTAGTTCTTTTGTGTTCTTTTCTTTCAGTTTGGTGTATATGTATAAGAATATAGTGGAATAATTACTATATAACTTTATTTTGTGAATGGAAAACTGTGGGAGGCTTTCTTTATAACACTTTTATTGCAGTTTGTTGCTGAATGAAGCTGTTAATTATTGGATAGAGTCATCGTTAAGTAACTAGATTCGGTAAGGGGAGAATATGACTACTTGATATTGGGATCGGGACACCGGTCGTAGACGATGACAATGGTTTTTTGCTTTTGATTGATTATCGTATAGGTCAGGGTGCATTTGTGACTCATTTCCCAACTGTTTGCATTGGCATCTGAGGTGCATTGTATGGATGGCTTCCTCGCTTTTGGAGTGCTTTGATGAGTCAACACTTTTTAGATTTTCTACTTCTCTTGGAAGTCTTAGATTTTCCACTTCTCTTGGAAGTCTTGCTTGCTGACATTGGAGACTATTAGACTTGTTGATGGGCATTTCATTGTGCGAAAGGCGTATATGGCCTTCTACTCAGCAAATGATCTTTGATTCTGGAATTGTTTTCAATCAATTTAGATGCATCTGGCGGTGGAAGGTACTGCTAAGGATTCAACTTTTCATTTTGCTTCTGAGAAGGGATTGGTTGATGAGTAGCGAACGTAGAGCCTTTCTCAGGCACAGTGGTTGCTTGCCAGAGCTAAACAACAGAGGATGTTGACAACCTCGAGCATCTCTTCTTTAGATGCTCTCTTTCAGGGGAGGTTTGGTCAACAACAAATATTTGATTCAAAGACAAATTTAGGTTGAAGTTCATTTTGGGAGTCCATTGATGGGCTGGTACATGGGAGTTTTTCCACCAAGATGTGTGTTCTGGCTCTCCTCTTTGACTTTGCACCCATTTTCCTTTTTAAAGAAAGTAATCAAAATTTCATAGCAATGAACTGACAACATCACGTTTATAAATTAATCAATATCTCATATTATATGTATAGGTCACAACAAGACTCACAACTTCTGTGTGATAAATATATACGTTTCGTGAAAAGCTAATCAAAATTTACTTTATGTATGCCATTATGTCTCTTTTTTGGAAAAAAGCATTACTCCTCTATTTACAAAGTGAATTTTTGATTCTATGAACTAGTGCATACCCGACATGATCCACGTACGCTATGCTTTACTCAAGATGTCCAAACCATGTATTATATATGTCCAATAAATTATAGAACTTCTACGAATATTATCTTTTTTTATCCTTCTTGATTCTACTGTAAAAGTAGTAAGTACCTTCAAGTTCCCTAATTTTTAATAGACATTTGTTTACTGCACGTGAAATGCAGAACTTGGCATATAACTAATAAACTTCAGGTTTCTTCATTCATATCATATAATATCCAGACATGAAATCTTGAGTCCTATCAGAGACATCCTTGATGATAAAGATGACTAAATCTTAATATTGCAACAAATGGTAAAGCCTGGCAATATAACCCTTGAAAAAACTATAAGGCCCATCTTGTTTGGTTGGAAAAGAATTACAATGGAAAGTAAACAAGACAAGAATCGGTTAACAATGGAATGGAAAGGAGTAAGTTATTCCATTATGTTTGTTTGGTTCATATTGAGAATGGAACATTTAATATGGGATACATTCCTTTCTTATTTTTGGAAGGAGAATGGAATAGACAAAGCCAACCTTTCTTTTGATATATTTCGTTAAGTATAAAATAGAATTGTTATCCTCAGACTTATTTTATTCTTATGATTGATATATTTATTATGATGAATAATAGTTAAATTGAAATGGAGATTTTCTAATCGTCATATAATATTAGAAGAAAAAGTTTCACAGTTGTAGGTTCTTTATATAAACGAATGTTCAATATCCGTAATTTATTACATATGTATTCATTTCAAAACGGGAACTGATAATGATCTGGTATATATACTAGGGCTGGCTATTGAGTCACGGCTCGATGAGCCAGGCTCGGGCTCGGCTCGATAAGGGCTCGTGAGCTCGGCTCGTTAGGTTATTGAGCCGAGCCCGAGCCAGATTTTTGGGCTCGATAGCTTAATGAGCCGAGCCCGAGCTGAGCCCTGCTCGGCTCGATAACTCAATAACGGGCTCGATAAGAAATATATATATATATATAATATTTATAAATAATAGACATAAATGAGAATAGTTATTAATTTTGAATCTCCTTTTGCAATTTTCCCATCCCACGTATTTCTCCATAACGTTACAACTTACAAAATCCCAACCAGTAACCACGTTTTTCTCCATAACGTTACAATTACAAACCCTAACCACTAATTTCTCTTCCCAGTTCTCGAACCCAAGGGTTTCCAATGTAATGTGATTCTCAATTGTCAACATGTTGGTACTGCAGTGAAAGTGTGCAGTATGCTGTCTCAATGCAGTTTGCTTGGACCAATTGCTTTAAAATTCATTTCACAACAGGTGTGTCGCAGATCAGATACAACGGAACCTGATCTGATCAAACCCCCTCTCAGTTTAAGTTAATCACTCAATACATCACAAGATCTACGTGGTTCTCAGAATTTTTGGTTGACAACGATAGTTAAGCTACAACAGTTGACAAGATGTATCCTAAAATCACAAATCAGGGATCCAATACCACCTCTTCCTATGAAAACATCTGGTTTCTATGAATAGCTTATTGCTTTTCTCATTTTCCTTCCTTTCATACTCTCTTTTTTATGATCGAATGTTCTATTGCTTAACTGTCCATGATCAAAGTAGCTGTAATGAAGTTATCCAAGGACAATTCTGTGGCTGTCCTGAGTTAAAATACTATTATGACAATATACACAAATAAGCACTTTTTTCTCTCAGCCAATTTTTCTTTTTTTTATAAGCTGATGGATTATTACAATATATATCATATTTAAGCTTCTATGAACAACTTGGATAATGGCCTAGTGGTAAAGAACATAGAATTTGTAGAAGAGGTTGTGGGTTTAAGCCTCTGCAATGCACTTTTCCACCAAAAAAACCCATTTTCCCTTTAACGAGCCAGAGTTTGGCTCGAGCCTAGACTTGGCTCGGTAAGGAGCTCGGCTCAATAAGTGACTCGACTCGAGCCTTATCGAGCTCGAGCTGGCTCGATAAGAGGTTCGAGCCAGTCGAGCCCGAGCTCGAGCCAACTGTGCTGGGCTCGACCGAGCTCGAGCTCGAGCCCGAGTTCAGCCAAGCTTATCGAGCTCGAGCCCGAGCCAGGGTCTGGCTCGGCTCGATAGGCTCGATAGCCACCCCTAATCTATACATATCAATATGTATCTATATTAAATTCAATACTATAATGTAGTTGCATATTTTTTAACCATTTTGATATAAGTGTTCTAAAATTAATATATCTAACATATTTATTTCAACTAGATATTCCTTACACCCACTTCAATGCGGGGAAAAGATGCGGATTTATCCGTGTTGAGATATTAGTTATTTTATGAGTTATTGTTTTCATATTATCTATTTCTTTTGTATTTATCTTGTAATTTTCTCAACATGTTATTCTCCTATATAAGAGAATCCTAGGGCCTCTCAATAATGCAATTCATTCTTCCGTTTGTACATGTTATCGGGGTGACGATCGTAGATCGGAGTTCCCGTATCCCACCCAAGCCCTAACCTTACCTGCCGCCCTCCCCGACCGCCGACACCCGGGCCGCCACCTCACCCGGCCACCGCTCCTTTCCAGCCACCGCTGGAGCCCCGCATTGTCGATCCTAGCAGCCCCCGTGCACGGGTCCTAGGCCGTTGCCGACCCCTCTTCGCACCTCTGTCTTCTTCGTGCACCTCTGTTGTTCGAAAGGCGACAGTCTTGAACAATATGATTTTGACGGGAAAATGTGATTTTAATGATTTTAAATCTATAAATTGTGTTTTCCGGCCCTAGCGGGCAACGATGTTTGACGAGGATGGTTGTATAAGTCTACACGTGCAACTAATCCTCCGTATGATCGTGTAGACTCGTTCAAATCAGTCTACTCTCCAGTCGAGTTCCGTTGTTCGGTTGTTTTATCATTATGTCAGAGAACAAGGCTGATTTATTTTATTTGTCCGGTGCCTTCAAGGGCTCGGTTCCCATCACAAAGATGGATGAGACCAACTATGAGTTGTGGTCCATGCAGTTTCTCACCCTCATGCAGTGTAACAACAAAGAGCACATCCTGACAAATCCAGAGCCACCGAATAAGACTGGGGTTAATGCTTCTTAGAAGCAAGATGACGCGTATGCACGTGTTTGGCTGTGTGGGACCCTTTCCATGGAGATAGTCGATGATATTCTGAACTAGCCCACCGCAAGGCGATGTGGGACACTTTGGCATACACATATGCTTAAACAAAGAATGAGGCCAATATTTCAACTACAGTTCGATATCTACAAGGCCAAGCAGAATGCCCGTCCTCTGCACATTTATTACTCTTCACTCCGTGGCATGTTCGAGAAGCTTCATAGCTATATGCCTATTACGGCATCTATGGAGAAATAGAAGGCATATAGGAACTCCGCGATGGTTGGACTTTTCATGGTCGGCCTTGATACAGAGTATGATGCAACGCGTATACAACTTCTCACCAGAGCTACCATAACTCCCATCCCATGGAGGAGGCCTATAGCCATCTCAGCCAGATTATCATGCTTTCTATGGTCACTCCTCCACCCTCTTCAGCGATAGCCGCTTCTCGTGATCGAGGAGGAATGGCCCAATCTAGAGGATGTACCCCTCATAGCAGAGGTGGCGGACGTCAGCGTGGTCCTTGCACCTATTGTTGACGACCAGGACATACAGAGGATACATGCTACCAGAAGCATGGATATCTTGTTTCTGATCGCATAATAGAACTGATTGAGTCTTTAAAGACTCTAACTTCCCAAGATGATCCTTGCCTGGATGATATTGTTTTTCTATTCAAAAGATCATGAATCATGTTGCTGGCACCACCACTACAGATACCACAGCCGCAGTCAGAGCCTCTTCGAGCTCCTAAGGTATTGCTTACGCTTTTACTGGTAGTAATGGTGCAGATACGAGAGAGTGGATTATGGACTATGGTGTTTCCTATCATTTGCATGGAGACAAAGCGCAACTGAGGTCCTACAGGACCATACCTTCTGGTAGATGGGTAGTCACTTGTCATTGCTAGTAAAGACCACTTTCCCATTACATGATAGGGAGAGGCGTATTTGACGTCGTCCATGCACCTTCAGATTGTTTTATATGCTCTTGACTTTCAGATGAATTTACTTTCCGTTAGTCAGATTATTAAGGATTTGCATTGTTGTGCCATTTTTGACCCTTCATCTTTTGTGTTTCAGGATATACTCACGAGTAGGATGATTGGATGTGGCTGTGAGTAGTGGGAGCTCTACAAACTAGTCCAACCTCATCATGCTGGTGTTTCTACTATACCTACTGAACCCGTCTCACCATATCCGTGGCACCTTCGTTTTGGCCACCTTTCTTTGCAGAAGTTGTGTCATGTTCTCTCTCAGATTTCCACTTCCTCCTTCCAGTGTAAGACATGCCATCTTGGGAAGCATCACCGTTCCTCCTTTCCATCCCGTCAGAGTCGGAGCAATTCTCAGTTATTTGAGCTCCTTCATTTATATATTTAGGTCCGAGTCACGTCCCTGATTACCAGGAACACCGTTTGTATCTGGTCGTTGTCGATGATTTTTCTAGACTTTCTTGGATCTTTTTTTGAAGAACAAGTCTGAAGCTGGGATCTGTTATCAAATCTTTTATTAATGCGATAAAGAATATTTTTCTGTCAATGTCAAATATCTTCTTTTTGATAATGCCTTAGAGTTCTGCACCTTACAACTTTTTGACTTTATGAGATCTATTGGTATTGTTCACCAGATCTCATGTGCTCATACATCCCAGCAGAATGGTATTGCCGAGTGCAAACAATGTCACTTACTTGATGTGACCAGAACCCTATTGATACATAGTCTTGCTCCTCATGCTTACTTGGGTGATGCAGTCCTCACTACATGTTATCTTGTAAATCACATGCCATTGTCTATGTTGGGAGAGAAGATTCCTTTCTCAATTGTGTTTCCCGAGAAGGATTCTTTCTCCCTCACACCTCGTGTATTCGGTTTTGTTGCATTTGTTCATGATTTATCTCCAGGTCGTGATAAGCTCTCTCCCCGAGCTATCAAGTGCATTTTTGTTGGTTACTCTCATACCCAGAAGGGGTACCTTTGCTCTGATCTGCTCAAGCGGAAATACTTTGTCAGTGCCGACGTTACTTCTTTGAGTCTGTCATTTATTTTTCTCCTACAGGTGACAGACTATCCCCATCAGAATTTGTTGCAGAGATCTACATGCCTCCACCTCCTACTGTCATACCACCACCTACCTCTACTTCTGCTCTACCACCACCACCACCGCCGCCACCTACACCTACTCCTACTTCTACACCCGCTCATGTGGCTCCACCTCTTATCGTGACTCAATTTTTGCCACGTATGTTTACTCACAGGTCTCGTTCTGTTCCCCCTCATTAGTCTTGTCCATCATCCAGTAAGCCTCAGGTATGTAATGAGCATATCATTTCTACTGATGGCACTATTGAGTTGTCTGTACAACAGGATTCCATACAAGATGAGCAGGTGCCCTCTCAAGAGGGGAACTTACAGGTTCGGGGCTTGGCAGGTGATCTTGGTTTGTCGATTGCTCTGTGAAAGCAGAGACGTGCATGTGCTACTTATCCTCTTGCAGCCCCGGCTTCCTTGAGCTGATTATCAGAGGATTTCAGGAGGTTTACTTTGACACTATCAGCTGTGGAGATACCACATACATATCAAGAGGTTCTTTAGGATAATCAGTGGTGGTTACTCATGTAGCAGGAGATGGTTGCGTTATAGTCGCGTGGTACTTGGAGTCTTGTTTCAGCTCTAATTGGCGCATTCGTTGTAGGGTGCAAGTGGGTGTTCATTGTGAAACACCGTGCAAATGGCAGTCTGGATCACTATAAGGCAAGACTTGCGGTACGTAGATTCACCCAGACATATGGGGTGGACTATCAAGATACTTTCTCTCCAGTTACCAGGCATTCTACTCTGCTTATTTTTCTTTCTGTTGATGTGACACGAGATTGGCCCCTTTACCAGCTTGATGTGAAGAATGCCTTGCTCTATTGTGATCTACAGGAGGAGGTCTACATGCATCAACCACCTGGGTTTGCTGCTGAGGGTGAGTGGCAGAAGGTTTGCAGACTACACAAGGCTATCTATGACCTTAAGTAGAGTCCAAGAGCATGGTTTTAGAAACTCTCGGACTTGATAAAGCAACAAGGGTTTGTGTGATCGATTGTCGATCACTCTTTGTTTGTACATATGACCTAGAGAGGTATTGTTGTCATTCTTGTTTACGTGGATAACATTATTGTTACAGTGGATGATGATCAGGGCATTCAGGTTGCCAATTACTTCCTAGGTCAACAGTTTGTGACAAAGGACCTTGGTAATTTACGTTACTTTCTTGGACTGGAGTTTGCCAGGAACCAATGAAGTATTGTGATGACCTAGATGAAGTACGTTACAGATTTTTTTCAGAGGCTGGCATGGCAGATTGCAGACCTGTCACTACTCCTATGGATTCGAGCATGAAGCTTTATGATGATGATACTGAGGAGATCAATAAGAGGAGGTACATGGAGCTTGTTGGCGAGCTCCTATATGTGATTATTACCAGACCCGACATATCTTTTGTCTTGAGCAAGTGAGTCAGTTTATGGAGCAGCCCATACATGCACATATGGATGCAGTCCATATGATTCTGAGGTATCTGAAGACATCACCAGGTATGAGACTTCTTTTCTACATCTCTTTCAGTTACATCATGTGCAGATGCAAATTATGTTGGGTGTCCAAAGAATAGGAAGTCTACTTCAGGCTTCACTGTGTTCACTGGGAATTCACTTGTTTCATGGACGAGCAAGAAGCATGCCGTGGTTGCTAGTGTTGAGTCAGAATACAGGGCCAAGGCGCAGGCTAGCACAGAGATGATGTGGGTCCGATCTGTTCTCACTAACCTGAATATAGAGGTGCCTATTCCGATGCACCTCCTATGTGACAATCGGGATTGAAAACAACCTAGCCTTCCATGAGAGGACCAAACACATAGAGGTGGACTGTCACTACTCTCGTGACATGATACAAAAGGATTTTATTGCCACTACGCATGTCAGCTCCGGAGACCAGACAACTGATGTTCTTACTAAGGCCGTAGTTGGCCTTATCAGAGATATTGTTCCAAGCTGAGCCTGATCAATATCACTCTAGCTTGAGGGGGAGTGTTGAGATATTAGTTATCTTTCTTATAGTTTTCATATTATCAATTTATTTTGTATTCATCTTTAATTTACCCAGTAGGTTTCTCTCCTAAATAAGAGAACCCTAGGGCCTCTTAATAATGCATTTGATTCTTCTGTTTTTACACTCTGTGTTTGATCCGCCTCCATAATTATTTTGTACATATCTCAAAATCCATATCCATTTTAAGATGGATATAGATGCAAATATCACTATGATATACGTAAATATGTATAATAATATAAATTTGGATTGATGCAAAACCTTCACTATCAAAGAGTTAATACCAATCTTGCAATGAAACACCTTCACATGGAAGGTATGGAAGGTAGGGATATCTGAACATAAGCATACGTCTAAACCACTAAACATTAACTAATTTAAAAACTATAAATTTACAAAATACGAAGCTAACTAAGATATAAGTTCGACACAAAACAAAAAGATAGATTAAAAAAATGAAGTACGAAAGAGGAGACATGCCAAAAAAACCCGGACTTTACCAAGAAGTGATGAATCTTAACAACGACCAATGCTGGTGAAGATGGAGCTCGATGAATAGCTGTGCGTGTTTAGTGTTTGCAAAGCAGAGCTCTTGGAGTTGTTGACCTTCGACTCGAGGAACATGCTGGTTGGGAGACCAATCCTCAAGAGCATGGGGCCATGCAGAGGTTAGGATGGTTGGATCTTTTGATTTACGTGCTGGTGGGTGGGATACCCACTTGGTTCCTCGAACTTGAGCTGGTGATGGTCCACTTTTTTAATCGTTCGATATCCTTGCTAACTTTTGGTAAATAGATTGAACTTGAGATTTTGCCCCTGGTATGCTCACCACAAGTATCTTCACGGTTATATTTGAAGGTGTTTTAGGGGTCATTGGATGTAACAAACGCATCTGCATGTCACTGAGAGGAGCACATTGCTGCCCTTCAGTGGTGGCGGTAGCGTTGGGGAGTGGACTCCACTAGGGTTTTAGGACCATTTTGTCGGTATCTTTTTTTGTGGACAACCAAATGAAGGGGGATATAATAGTCATTGAATTTAATCGTGATGGGTGAAATAGGAATATCTGAATCAAAAATTAATTCAACAAAGTGGATGGACATTAAGTAGTGAACAATGATCGAGCGAAATTATCCAATGGGTCCAATGCTGTTTAGAGATGGGATGAGCCCCCAATTACAACCACCAGATAAGTTACTAAAGCTATGATATGACTTACTGAAGCTTTGATATATAATACTGAAGCCATCTATAGAGTTACTTTACTAAAGCTGTAAAATTGCATTTACTTGTAACTTTATATAAGTTACTAAAGCTGTGATATTACGTATTGAAGATTAAATATATATTATTGAAGCAATTTACAGAGTTCGTATGTATTTCTAACTTCATATAAGTTACCAAAGCTATGATATTACTTACTGAAGATTGTATTTTTATTATTGAAGTCGCTGGGATGTGATATCATTTACTGAAGAATTTATTACTGAAGCAGTTTATAGAATTCATATAACTTCATATAAGTTACTAAAGCTACGATATTATTTATTGATGCTTTTTATTAGTGAATTCGCTGGAGATCACTTACTGATGGAGCGTGCTCTTCCCATCTCTAAATGGCACAGGCAAGGCCTTAAATGTCGGTTTCGTTTCGGTGACTGACCGAAACGAAATTTCGGTCGAATTTCGGTCGAAATTCGACCGAAATTTCGGTCATTTCGGTCGGTTTTTGAACTAGGGCACCCAAATATCGGCCGATATAGGCCATTTCGGTCGAATTTCGGTCACCCACCGAAACCGAAATTCGGCCGAAATTCGGCCGAATTTCGGCGAAATTTGATCCCATGGGCACAGGGTCCATTGGATAATCCCTCTCCCTATATACAACGAATAGTGTAGTAAGTGGCACAATAAGGAACAACTTGTAGATTTTTTCATAATAAAATTTCAAGTTTCTCCATAATAAATGACACAATAAGCTACCACTTGCATATCTCCTCTTTTAAGGAACACCTTGCAAATCTCTTATATTAAAGGGCTCAATAAGCTACAAGAAACCATTCAGAAAATGGACACAGTATAGGCATCACATGCAAAGAGGGTGGGGGGAGTGTGAGAGAGATGCGTGTGTGTAATATGTGTACATGCGCACATGAATGCATATTGTCTTGCACTACTCTTCAGCTTGGGGAAATTCTATAACATTTACCATAATTGAGTTTGATGAACTTTTATTTTCTTGCTTCATGGCGATGGAGCCTATTTTAATGCTATGGTGATGGTTCATTTGGAGTCTTGGATAATTTGTTCTTTTATTCTATAAATGGAGCCTCTCAATTACAAAATTTCTTACTTCTAGTTGTTAGAGATTGCAGAAGATTTCTTTCTTTATATTGTAACCCCACGAGAACTTTTATGTTAACAGAATATTCTATGTGGCTATTTGTTAAGAGAATATTCTATAGTGCATATTCTATAGAATATTCTCCTTTGAGCCTCTAGGGTTTAGTCCTATATAAGGACCTTTAGACCTCTTGAATAAACAACGAATCATCTTTTCTTATCATCCTTTCACATGGTATCAGAGCAGCGGTCCTAGGCCGGTGTTCTGACCTAATCACCCCTCCGCCACCGCCAGCCCTCCAAGTCCCTCTACAGCCGCCTTGAATCTCGGCACCTCCGCCTTAGGCTCACGCCGCCTCGGGTCCCCAGGCCCTGTTAAGTCTTCGGTACACGCGAGGGGGCCGGGCTGAGCGTCGCCAGACTGCTCTGGGGGCAGCCAGGTACCACTGCCAGGCCGACCAGGCCTGCCTCGTGCCTCCTCGTGCTGCTAGGCACCTCCGCCAGCCCTCCTAGGGCCTCCTTGCGCCGCCAGGGGCCTCTGCCAGGAAGGTCAGGCCCTACTCACGTAAGGAGGCCGACTCCGCCAGGCCCCTCTTGTGCCATCAAACGATCATTGCCTCATCCTTCTTCATCCTTGATGTGGGATTAGATATTTGATGATAAATTGAGGCAAGATATACTCTATAGGTCACTTTTTCTTGACTTAAGCCCCCATGATGACGTCTGCCGAGATCAAGCCCACGTACCCTACTTCTTCTTTGTTAGTACATGGCACTTCTATGTAGTTGAAGGGCTCCGAAAATTATGTTCTATGGTCTCAGTCTTTCAAAGTGTTGGTTGATGGCCAGCGGAAGAGCTACATTCTTACAAAAGTTCCACCTGTGGAAACAGATTTGGACTATGAAACTTGGTTTGTTGATAATTGTTAGGTTATCACTTGGATGACGAACAATGTTGATCCAAATATTGCTGCTAATTTTCTTTATAAAGACACCACTAAGGTAATGTGGGAAAATCTTGAGCGTATATATTCTCAGAAGACGATTAAGTCTCGTCTGTCAGACATATACACAAGGATTTGGTCTGCTAATCAGGGAGAATCAAGTCTTATTGAATACTACATGCTTCTTACATGCCTTTTTGAGGAACTCCTTATTTTTCAGCCTGCATGTTGTGATAACAAGTAGGAGAACATGCTGAATGGCAGGTTTACAGTTTTCTCCCGGGATTGAATCCAAAATATAAGCATGTGAAAGATTAATTCCTGATGGCTGATACTCTACCTACTCTTGAGACAATCTTCGGATGCTTACAGGAGCTAGAGGCTCCGATTCAACACTCTACCACCCACATTTCTACAGAGACGATGACCCACTATACCTCCTCAGGATACAGAGGGTTTCATAACTATCAAGGAGGATGGGGACGTGACTCAGGGCGTGAACGTGGTCGTGAATCTGGACGAAGCCGTGACTCTGGACGCGGACGCGATCGTGGACGTTGTCGTGATTCTTCTGCTCGGTATCCGGCATGCGTACACCGTGGACGTTGGAATCACCCTTTTGATCGCTGCTGGGTAACGTTTGGGATGCAACCTAATGCCAACAGTGCCTATGATGAAGTATCGTATGATGCAGAAACATCCACTCAGCAAATCGACGAGGCACAAACACCATTCACTGCTTCTGAATATGCTCGTCTACGACAACTGCTGCAAGAATCTAGTCCTTCTGATAGTAATGCTTCTGCCCCTATTGCTAGCCTAGCTACTACCTCAGGTACAGTAGCAAACTCTGTCTCTGCCTTTAAGCATGCATGGATTATTGTTTATGGAGCCTCTACCCATCTGACGGGAGAAGGAAGTTTGCTAACCTCCTCCCGACCATCTTCCTATGTGAAGACTGTTCGGGTTGTTAATGGGGGATCATTCCCCAGTGACTGTTGTTGGTACTGTTAACTTTTCTTCCAAGCTGCATCTAACATATGTTCATTGTGCCTCTGCTTTTTCTCTCAACCTTCTATCAGTACAAAAGCTATGTCGCCAACTTAACTGTCGTGTTATTTTTGATGAGGTTTGTTGTTATTTTCAGGACATCCAAACAAGGAAGATTTTTGGTGGGGATTATGAGAGGAACTGCCTCTATTACCTCGACATCCCTTCTGATTCCAACTTTGCTGGTGCAGTCTCCTTCTCTGAAGATCCTTTTCTATGGCACCTTCGTCTTGGCCACCCTTCTGCTAAAGCTCTCTCAATGATGTTCCTTGAACTTTCTATGCTGAAACCTTTTGAGTGTGAAGCATGTCAATTCGGGAAACGTTATCGAGCCTCCTTTCTAGCACGAACTGAGCCTCGCCGCCGTACTCCTTTTGCACTTGTTCAATGTGATATTTGGGGACCCTGTCCGGTCTGAAGTCTAAGTGGTCATAAATATTTTGCTGTCTTTGTGGATGACTACAATCGATCATCTTGGGTTTTCTCGTAAAGGAACGTTCATAAATTAATAATATTGTCAAGAATTTCTTTTACTATGTCAAAAACATCTTCTCCACTACTGTTAAAATATTTCATTCTGATAATACTTTGGAATTTACACAAAATGATTTAACATCCTTCTTTGCTTCTCAGGGTGCTTGATGAACGCGAAATTTGCCTCTTTAATAATCGATAATTGTAGTATAGGAGACGAATTTCAGTCAATCAAAATACCACAATCCTTTGAATGTTGTGGAATATTTTTACTTGACAAGTCTACCAAGGTCGAACACAAGGAATGGTGATCCTTAGTTGCGTGGTCTTAAATCAAATTAAATAATTAATTAATGTTTGATTAATTTCTATATTGAGAAAATGTACAATGCAATGAGATGCAAATATAATGCAAAGAAAATAAACAGAGAGAATTATGCCCAAGATCTGCGATTTTAAACATATTAAATCCCCAAATAATATGATCTACAATTCCGCAAAATTAACCACAAATCAAAATGGAATAATCTTGACTCATTGCTTCAGGTTAATAAGCAATTGATATTCAGAATAATGAAACAAAGTATCCGGCTTTCAAATATCCATGATTCTATTCCTTGAAATAGTCAACAATAATCTTAGAGGAATAACTGTAAATTAATTTCCTGTGAAGATTTTACTATTGAGAATAATCATCAATAAATACACTGGTTCAATCAGAGTAAGATCGTTATCTGAATTCCTGCATAAAATATCATTAATTCATCAAGCATTAACATGTCAAAGTTAGCCTACTAGAGTCAATAATGATCCTCAAATAATAATTCTCAATAAACGACCTTGGATCTGTCCTCAATTTATGCTAAGTGATAGAGCATGGAAAGAGCTTCAAAATGACATATTATATGCTAAAAATAGAGTTCGGATGAAAACGATATGATGAAATGAAACTGCAGGGACTAAAATGTAATTAAAATAAAATTTTTCCTTTAAAATGGTCCCTAGAAGGACTTATCTGCAATTTTTGAAAGTCAGTGGGGTCTTTCTGCAATTTACCCACTGACGGGGGTATATATGTCAATTTAGGAACTTCCAGGGGTACAGCTGCAATTTTCCCCCGGACACACGTGCCTTGCACTCGGGTGGCGGTGTTGCGGCTCGGGCGCGAAGCTGTGGCTCGGGGGTCTGATCTTGAGGTTCGGGCCTGGGCTTGAGGCTCGGAGCTTCGAGGTTGAGGCTCGGGAAACGAGCCTGTGGTTCGGGCACTATGGAGGCTTGAAGGCACCGAGCCTCGAGGCTTGGAGGAGTGGTTCGATGGCCCGCGACGTGGCAACACTGTGGCCGTTGGATCAAGGGCTGGCCCCTGATCCAACAACAGCGGTACGGATGGGCACAACGCGATGAGGCGGCGCCACGGGGATGGCGCCGCCGCGGTGCGGGGGCGGTGGTGATCGGGCGGAAGGCGCGGTGGTGGCGGAGGTGGCGCAACCGAGGCTTTGGGGGCGATGGTGGCGGTCGAGGCTTTGGCGGCGTAGAGGCGGAGGATTGAGGCTCCGTCGAAGGGCGACTGATGAGGTGGCGCAAGCGGGAGCGCGACTGGAGAACCTGTTGTTGCTGGAGCTTTGAGCTCCGATGACGGAGATGCGTCGCCTGAAAGTTGGAGGAGGCGGAGGCTTGGTCCGGTTCTTGCCTCAGTGGTCGGCGAAGGAAGCCACGAAGCTGTATTTGCCGGAGGGGAAGCTACACGGAGATCGACTCCGCGGATCTCGCCTAAGGAAGCCGCTGTCACCAGCTTGAGGAGGAAGGGCGGATAGATTTTACGACCGGCGAGGAGGGGTTCATATAGGAGGGTGATCGGATGGCGTTACGCGGGGGGGATGCTGACTGGCCTCGTAACGACCGGTGGAAGCGGGTGCGGCGGTCGTTACGAGGAGAGGTGGTGGAGGAACGGCCGAGGGGGGAGGGGTTTGGGGAACGGTTGGAGGTAGGGGAAGCCCCGGTCACGTGCTGGGCACGTGACCTGGGGGGCCAAGAGAGAGAGATAGGTGGGGGTGCCACGTGGCAAGCCCAGGAGCTGCCACGTGGCGCCTCCAAAAAAATTCAAAATTAAAGGATAAAGAAAAATAGAAAAGAAATAGAAGGAGACATCGGATCGAAAAATTTCCTTCACGAAAGTTATTCGTCTTGACGAGATCTACAACTTTCATGAAGGATCCGGGACAAAAGAGGTCACATGTGCGAAGTGGTATTCCACAGCGAAAGGGAAGAATTCGCAATTTCTCTAGTCGGCGGAGGACTGAGGCCAGTCAGTCTCCATGTGTATAGAAAACTGGGTTTTTGAGATTTTGTATTTTTTGGTGGTTTTAAAGAGGATAAAAATTATAGAAAAAGTACGATAAAATTTAAGAAATTTAATTACACACTAATCTAGTTTTTTTGGATTTTTAATAAATATGAAAATAGGAAAATAAAATAAAAGTAAGAAACGCACAACTTTTGTACAGACTTACAACAGACGCTTGGACTCGGTTAATTTTTTTTATTTCAGTTTTGATCTGGATTTGGATTTTTGTGTCGCTTAATAAAACTTTCATCAAAGAACAATAATGAAGAAGAAATAAAATTAAAAGGGTTAATTATGTACGTAAAAACTCAGGTCAAAAATAGCAAAAAGTTAAAATACGCAAAAGAGGTCCAAAACCCAACTTTCACATATGAGCTCCGAATTTTACGAAATTGGTCTTTTTTGAAGGTATTTGAAAATGGAGTACTTTAAAAGTGAGTAGACCAAAATTGGACACTGTATGTGAGAGATATGCTCGTTTTAGTCCGTCATATATGAAATTAGACTTTGAGATAATTTGACACTTATTTGAGTTAGTAATTTTTTTTGTATTTTTTATTTATTCTTGTTAGTAATATCTATACAATGGAGGTGGTTTGGGGTCAATCAGAATTAGGATGAATTAATTACAAACGTGAGAAGTTAGCGGCTTTTTGGGCTAATTTACACTTGGGCTTTTGAATGCAATTATGCATGATGAAATGCAAATATTATTTACACATGTATGAATGCTAATGATGTTCTATTAATGATTAATTGCATGTGAATGATGGGGAACATAGCCTAAATGACCAATTTTAGCATGATGAATACGGGATTCATCAGTGCTATCCATCAATCCTCTTGCCCATATACCTCCCAACAGAATGGGGTAGCCGAAAGAAAACTTCGACATCTCCTCAACATTGCTTGCTCTCTTCTTACCCAAATGAAGGTCCCCAAAACCTATTGGGGAGATGCTATTCTCACTGCTGTCCAACTTATCAACAGAGTTCCCTCTGTCTCCCTAAATGGCTCCACACCCTTTGCCTTATTGTATCCAAATGACTCACCATTTCCTCTACCTCTACGGATTTTTGGATGCACCGCCTTTGTTCACAAATTTCATACTGCAGATAAATTATCGTCACGTGCAATTAAATGTGTTTTTCTGGGTTATTCCCAAACAAAGAAAGGATATAGATGCTATGATCCTTGTAGTAAACGCTATTATATATCATCTGATGTCACCTTTTTCGAACAAACTCGCTTCTTCGATCAAGATGTGTCTGACATTCCATTAGAACTTCCTCCTCCACCAATTGTGTGTAAAAGAAAACATGTGTCCCCTCTTGTTCCTGTTCCTTTGTTGCAGGAAAATATGCCATCTTCAAGTGCCCCCACCAACACTACCTCGGATGATCCTCAGGAGCTTCCCATTGCCCTACGCAGAACAAAAAGGCAATGCACTATTCATCCTACGTCTAATTTCACGTCCATTGATAACCTATCATGTTTTGATAAAAGATATGCAGATTCTCTTATGACAATCTCTGTTCCAAGAGACTATCACAGTGCATTACAGGACCACGGGTGGAGACAAGCTATGAATAAAGAAATGGATGCTCTCAATTTCAGAGGAACATGGGATCTAGTTCAGTGTTCTCAAGGTGTCAGGCCTGTTGCCTGCAGATGGGTATTTACTACGAAGCATTCTTCATATGGCTCTATTGACAGACTGAAAGCAAGACTTGTGGCAAAAGATTTTACACAGACATATGGAGTTGATTACTTCAAAACTTTTTCACCTGTTGCCAGGATGGGGTCAATTCGCACTATCCTCTCTATAGTCGTGAACGAAGTCTGGCCTATTTTCCAACTGGATGTCAAGAATGCATTTCTCTATGGTGATCTTGAGAAAGAGGTTTACATGATGCAACCCACAGGTTACGAAGTCGAGGGGGAGTATGTTTCCTACTTCGCAAAGCAATTTATGGTCTAAAGCAAAGTCCGAGGGCATGGTTTGACAGACTTAGTTCAGAGATTAGCACTCTAGGCTTTCAGAGAACTACATCTGACCATTCTGTCTTTGTCAGAAAATGATCAACAGGTACTATCATACTAGCTGTATATGTGGATGACATGGTTGTTACAGGTGACGATGATAAAGGAGTGCTAGAAGTGAAGACATTTCTGTAAAAGGTTTTTGTCACCAAGGATCTGGGGCAACTTCGTTATTTTCTGGGTATAAAAGTCTTACACACCAAGAAGGGGCTTCATATGTCACAAAGATAGTACTGCTTAGATATACTGACTGAGGCCGGACTACTTGGGTGCAAGCCCTCTGGCATACCTGCAGAACCAAAGAAACATTCTACACCAGGTGATCCTGCCTTTGAAGGTACTACAAGATGCAGAAGCCTGGTTGGCAAACTTCTGTACCTTACTGTTACTAGGCCAGACATATCATATGCTGTGAACAGAGCTAGCCAATACATGGAGAAACCATGCTACAACCACTGACAAGATATTCTTTTGATCCTTCGCTACCTGAAGGAATCCTCTGGACGTGGTCTATTTTATGGGGCAAATGGATACACTAAGGTTGTTGCTTATGCTGATGCTGATTATGTAAGCTCACCTGAGGATCGTCGTTCTATGACGGGCTATGCTATGACGGTATGAGGTAACCTTGTTAGTTGGAGGAGCAAGAAGCATACGGTGGTTCCTCGATCTAGTGCATAGGCAGAATATAGGGCAATGGCCCAAGCCACATGCGAAATTACCTTGTTACTGTCTCTTTTGCAAGAACTCAATATTGCTATCACTACTCTCGTTCCTCTACACTATGATAATAAATCTGCCATTTATATTGCTACAAATCCTGTGTTCCATGAGAGAACCAAACACATTGAGATCGACTGTCATTTTGTTCGTGATGCTGTATGAGAAGGCAAGATTTCTACACCACATATCTCAACAGACCTTCAGCTTGCAGATATATTCACAAAGGCCTTATCAAAGAAGCGCTTTTCCTGGATATCTTCCAAGTTGGGCATGATCGATGGATATGCTCCAACTTGAGGGGAGTGTTAGAGATTGCAGAAGATTTTTTTCTTTATATTGTAACCCCACGAGGACTTTTATGTTAACAGAATATTCTATGTGGCTATTTGTTAAGAGAATATTCTATAGAGCATATTCTATAGAATATTCTCCTCTGAGCTTAGAGGTTTAGTCCTATATAAGGACCCCTAGACCTCTTGAATAAACAACGAATCATCTTTTCTTATCATCCTTTCACACTAATAGTTCGTATCTACCTCCAATGGCTGTTCTATCCATCGGAACTCCAAGTTTTCTTGCTTTCGGTGCTCTTTGGCATGGCCTATTTTCCCAAACCTATTTCTAGAAGACTCGCTATGCTGCTGTTCCCTGCTTTCTTGCACAATTCTGGGCATTGTTCATGACTGGGTCTTTCGATTGAATATTGGATTATACACCCTGAGGTTTAATTTGTGATGTATCTTTTTGTCTTGATCCTTCAAAAACTTATCCAGTGTCCACTGTCAATAAATGCACTTCAACTGGTTTGTTGTAGCTTATTGTGCCCGTTATTATGGAGAAATTTGCAAGTTGTTCCTTTATTGTATGGATAATTGTTCTCTGGTGATTGCATGCTTACGTGCAAGCATCTTTACCGATTTTCCTGTAAATCTGTTGATTTTTTTTGAGTAAAAAAAATCTGTTGATTTTAGCAGTACTTTTTATTATTTCTTGGGCACGATATTGGTTCTCTATTAATATTTCATATCATTTTATAGCGATCAGTATACTAAATGGAGGCTCATTGTCCCCTTCTTTATAATTTTCTATTAGTGATGGCTGAATCGAAGCCGGGGATGAGGAGGCCGGTTTTTATCAAGGTTGATCAGCTTCGTCCTGGCACTAGTGGGCATACACTCACAGTCAAGGTAGTGAGCTCCAAGATGGTAATTCAGAAAGGACGTTCTGATGGAGCACAAGTTAGACAAATGCGTATCTCTGAGTGTTTGGTTGGAGATGAAACCGGGATGATTGTATTTACAGCCAGGAATGAACAAGGTGTCAATTTCTTTCTTTAAATATTTTTCCCTCTAAGTCAAATTTGGTTGGATTTTTCATTAGATTGTTTGTTACATAAAAAATAATGTAGTTATGGTCATTTCATTTTAGGTTTTATAGGTTTTTTATGCATTCAAGTTATATCCTTTTTCGTGCAGATTTAATATCCAAGTGATATATTAATTGATCATATTTTTATTTTTGTCACTAACATCAACAAACTGAATACAATCAACTTACAAAAGAAAATACTGTAGGAAGATCTAAAAACTTGCTTCCATACCCTGCAAAATCCAAATTGTACGCCCATAACCACCAATCAATCATAAAAATTAATTGCTAAATCCACTGAATTTGGGCAGTATATTTAATAAGACTTAAAATTAACTCATAGGTCTATTATCATTTTAAAAAAACTCATAGGTCTATTAAATATTGACATGAAGTAAAGAAATATCACGCAGTAAACAAATCAATATTTAATAGGTATACATGCAATTTTATAGCATAAGCGTATGCATGCATATCAACTATTTATAAACATCCATGTGAAAATATTAAGCTTAATTAGTAAGTATTGTTTGATCCTATTATATATATTTTTGGAACATGATATCTTAAAGAAGGAATATACATAAAACAAAGCAATATTTATAGAGTACTTATGTGTACGATTCTGCAGAAATACCAAAAGATTTACATATTTAAATGAATGTTTACAGAGAGGTATCCGTGTATAATCTGAGAGTCGATCGTATATTTTAAATTAATTTAGTCATGCAATTTAAATATTCCTTGGAAATGAAATAATTCCATTAGCTTTGAACTGAACAACAATATTTCCATTAGTTTTTGAAAACAAAATATAAAAGTCTTTTTTTAAAACAAACACTTAGCTTATAAAGAAAGGCACTTTAAAACAACCAATTCATCAACAATTTTTGTGCTTATCATAGGAACATAGTGAAAAACTATCGTTTCCACCTACTTCAACTACAATTGTAGCTACAGTAACTATCCCATGGCATCTATATAGATAGTAAATCCATGTGTGTTATATGGTAAATATCTAGAGTATATACATATATAGCATTTTTGGGTGCTAAAGCCAAAATCGAATCAATGCTTTACAAAAAAACTTTGACCTTAACCAAGCAGCCTTAATTTATAATTACAGACATGATTCTCTATAGTTGAATTTCTTCCAAAAAAACACAATACATGTTTTTCATAGAAAATCATCAGATAATCATTATAGATAATCAGTATCTTCTCTATAGAGTTTGATCATATATATTTTCAGACGTACAAATGTACAAATGGTACATAGTGCTGGACCTATGCTTTACATAACAACATACATAAAACACGATAGGATGCAAATAGCCCAAGTATGCAAACATATGTTGACGGCATTTAATATTGTGATTCACTATCTTATCTGGTTTATAGATTTTGACATCCGTTTTTGCATTCAATTTAAAATGGATATAGATACATATATCATTTTATATCTGTAAGTAAGTATATGCAACATGATATCTGTCTTTTTTTATAAATACAATTGCAAATTTGTTCACATTTGATATAACCGGAATTTATTCCATTTAGTAGATTTAATTTATATTTAGTTAGTTATATAAAGATAATTTATAATATATTTTGGTTATTATTTTCATCCGATATGTATCTATTTTTTAGAATATGACGATACTTTTCTAATACCCACTGGCATTTGTATGTGTCAGATTTCATAATTTAAAATGAATAGTGATATGACCATATGTGGTAACTGTATCAAACAATTTGCTCCCTTAATCTAAACTTGTAATCATTATTGTTAACATCGTACAAGAAATCTATTGAAAACACGTACTAAAATTTGTACTATAAGCATTAATTTTTTTGAAGCTGAATTATAAGCATTAATAAATAATTATTTTATCGAAACCATCAATAAAAAATAACCTTTTTCTCCCACCCCCTGCAAGACCACCATCTCGCTTTTCTTCCTTGCTTCAACCTTCTGCAAACACCTCTACCACTCTGTGATATCTCCCACTTCCATCACATCATCCGTCTCTTCTCTTTCCTATCATGTCTCTCCAGTCTCCACCACCACATGAGGGCCACGCTTCAGCATATGGCCGTTAGGTTACTAGTGGAACCTGTAAATGTCACACAAGAGGGATAATTGTGGGGAGTGTTAAGGTAGCATGAATGGAAGGAAGCAGAGGGACATCTCTAATGAGTGGGATACCAAGTGTGATGAAATGACCCTTTTTATGAATTTTTCCACAAAATATAACAGCCTTCTTAAATTGTGGGCATCTATGCTGTACTTAGAACTTGCAAGGAGTCCTGTGATTGCAATATTTAAGAACTTTGCTTGAAAAGCCACATGATGACTACTGGTAGGAAAATATCATCTAGCTTTTTTTACGGAGATAATTGTAATGGAAAAAGTTTACAGTGCCTTCATGAGCGACTTTCTAAAAAAGCAATTCTGTCTAGTTTTATATGCATGATCTCAGACAATGTTGACCATTAAGGTCCAATTTGATCCAAAATAAGTGGCATTAAGCCACTAGAAGATGTGTTTATCTCAAGATACTAATAAATTTAAGTGTGTAATACTTTTCCTTCTCCCTATATAATTACAATTTATCTCTTGTTCACACTATTTATTCCATAATAATCATCACTTGATCATACTATATTTTCCACTTTTTTACATTCTAAACGACAATCAAATAAAAAATAAAGAATATCTTTACTTTATCACATGTTTATTCCTTAAACACAAATCTTACCAACAAAAAACCCACACTCTTTATTTCTCCATTTATTCCATAGTCCTTACTCCTACAATTTAATGGTTTCTTAATAACTAGATTGGCAAACGTGCGAGTCTCATAAAAAAACTCTGAATGCCTCTCTTTCATTTTTTTCTTATAGAAATAAGAATTTAAAATTTTTAGTTGGCAACAATATTGTTAAGGCATGAGGCTCTTTCCAAAAATTTGTGTCTTTTTTTTGGAGTATGAGAGATGTTACCCATTGCGACATTTTTCTATTTTCACGTACTTTCCCTACCTGCAACCTTTTGTTATACATAAAGGCTATGGCTCTTTCATCAATATATCAATCTGAGGGCAACATTCCGAGATTGGTGTTTCTAGCCGATCTCATTGTCTTCAGCATCCAACCTCATTGCCATTATCTGTCTTCTCACAACCGTTGTTGCTTGTCCTCAGTGTCAGTCAAGTCCTTATGCCCCATCTAGCATCGTAGCTTCCACTTGGCAATGTCCTTAGGTCAATGTCGCTGCTCATCCTAGTGGTTTTATTCGGCATTCGTTGGCATGCGGCATGCCATCAGCTATGTCAACTTGCAACATCTTCTAATGGTTTTAGCTATTGGTGCACTATGACTTAATCGGGACTCACCCTCCAACATCTTCTAAACTGGAATTTATTCCATTTAGTAGATGTTACCCATTACTCACTCTCCAACGATTGCATCGCCACTACTACTAGCAGTGTCGCAACACTGTGCAATTGTTTCATGGGATGTTTATTCACTACAACTACTACCTGCACCATAATCCACAATGCTTAATGACATCGTCATAGGTGTACCACAATCACGTACAATGAGTCGCTGCATGTTTCGTGCCTCTTCTATATACACGTAACATCACATGTGAGGTTTCTTCAAAGCTATATCATTTGTTTTGTGTGTGGGCTCTGTCTTGGGTGGAAGATGCTGAAGGAGATTAAAATTCATGCACGATAAAAAAAAACATCAGAAAAACAATGGATCAAATCTGTTGAGACCCATCATATGAGTGGATAACAATATAAACTTTGATTACCACACAACCACATGAGAAATAGAGGTTATACCTTTGAAGGTTCTTCTTCTGGTCTTGAGGCGTTTCTTCTGGTCATCATCCGAGCAGTTAGGTGGTTTTCCTCTCGTGGATTGGAAGTCGATGTCATGCTTGAAAAAGGATGGTGGGATTGGAATGAGGAGTTTGGAGGAGATGAACAATGACATGCTCTGCAAGTGGGTTTACACGTATTTGGGGGGATCGTGAGTCTCAGGTTTGCAATCTTAGTCAGAGGATTTATGGTCCTGGGCTCTTGTTCCCTACTATGAGGATCTAGGGTCGCATCCTTATACTTCTTAAGGGGCATTTGCAGCATATCACATGAGATACATCAGTTTTCGAGACTTGTTGTAGGAGACGACATAGGGTTCCGTTTCTAGACTGATGATTGGAGCGAGAGAGGGCCCCTCGCCACGAGGTTCTATTACTCATGGCGATGGTGGAGCACTAGGATTGCTCAGTAACCGAGGTTTGGGATGTGCACTCCTTTTTTCACAGTTTAGATCCAAGCTTTTGGATCAATGTTTGGAGGATCTTTGGAAGGTCCCAACTCGTGTGAAGATGTTCCCGTGGCTCTTCAGAAGGGGTAGATTTCTAACAAGAGACAGATTTGCCTGTTCTGTTTAAGGGACGGACCAGGTTTGCCCCAGATGTCTGGAGAGAGTGGAGGATGCAGATCATCTCTTCTTCACCTTTGGTAGCTCTGCAGAAGTTTGGAACTAGTTTGGAAATCATGAGATAAATATTGATAGGGTCTGGAGTTTTGGGAGATCCATTGGAGCGGATTGGAGCGACACGAAGGAGATATCAAAGTGCTTGGCAATCATCTGGGCACTTTGGGTGGCTCGGAATGAGGTGATCTTTAGACATGATGGTTTTTATGCTAAGAATGTTGTAGTGCATGCAAATGCAATGGCCAAGAGTTGGTTCATGTTAAATGTACTGTACTTACTAATTGTAATAGATGTGTAATAATCTTTGATGATAAATGGTGGAGTTTTTGGGCACACATCTATATGGTGCAAGCCCTTTTTCTTAAAAAAAACCTTTGAAGATGCTTAAACCTCTAATGGAAGAGGTCTCCTAGCTTAGGTTCAAGCTTATGCTTACTCAACATGTCGGCACGTCGATGATATGCGTATCCCATTACCGCCAAGCCTTCTCTTCTCCTTGTATGCCCATAAAATCCTTCTCAAGAATCTTCTTCGTCATGATCTTGAAGTTGTGTCTCGTGCAACAATCTTGATGTCACGTACACATGTCTCGCCTCAAAGCTTCCTTCCTTAGAAGGTAACTGCACAAATTCAGTTCTTAATGTGACCACCCAATTTGTTTGGGTGCGGTTGTGAATGTAATTCATCTAATTCATAAACTGAAATCTAATTCATATGCATTAACTTTACCAAGTAGATATGTGAGTTGGATTCACTTAAATTAATCTTCGACTTCTATGAATCTAAGTCTTAGAATCAAACCCACGAATCTGCGATACTAGGATATTCCTATTTGATTATCCGGACACAAATTTCTTGCATATTGCTATTCATGATTCTTGTGAACCTTATTGAAATAAAATTGCGGAAGCAGATTTGAACAAGAAAACAAAAATACAAAACAAGAACTCTCATTATTTTTACTTGGAATCCTACTCCTTGAGGGAATGTGATGAAATCACATGAGAAGACCCTTAAGGGCCGGATCTTCTATTTTAATCTCTCAAAGGTTATAGGGGGTGTGGGGTCCTTATATGGCCCTGCAAATCCTCAGATAGATGATGTGGTAATTGGATTTCTATTACATGGTCTAACACTCCCCCTTAAGTTGGATCTGAGAAAGCTGTAGCTTGCAACAAAAGGAAAACATGCATGACTCTTCTTCATTCGATACATCAGAGAGAGACATGAGGAGTCTTGCTCGAAGTAGTCGTTGTTAGGATAAGGCCTCACACAAGGACGGGTCTGTGACGATCAAGGCATGCCTATATTAGAATATCGATGTGACGACAAGTTTACCTGGAGTGGGGCGTGAGAATATATCCAACGCGAAGAGTAGTTACATAATAGAATGTGCGGAAGCAGTCGCTGCTCGATGAAGACGATTAATATCAGTCTTCATGTCGTGGATGGGAAGCAGTATGAGATTATCTCAAATAGATAAGTTCATCTTTAGTAGTTGATATCAAATATAAAAAGCGGAGTGGTCGTCCCCTATGTAGATCTCAAGAGTTTGGCCTCTTCTATACGTGAACCATGAGAATGACCTCTCCCATTTTTCTTAAGGAACTTGGAGTTGGTTCGCTTACATAGGGACCTCGAAGAAGAGATTTCTTCTGTTGAGGAGCCACAAGTAGATGATGGTGGACGTTGTAGAAATCATGCAGATACATCTCAACAAGAAGAATACCCCCTACTCTTACTCCCTTTCTCCCATACTTGTTAGATATTGGAAATAAAGAATTAAGTTGGGAGAAAATAACATAGAACATGTATTTATTTGGTTTTTTGCCATTTTTTGTGTTCCTTTTTTTGCACAGATCAATATTTTTTCGTAGCCATCTATTTTTTTGCTATTCACTTTTTTCCCAGCGATCCATTTTTTGCTATTTTGTTGGGACATTCCCTATTAGCGACGCGTTACATCACCCGAATGCAATGAAAAGTTGGCAAGTTTCGTTACATCGTTGTTGGGATGTAGTTCAAATTTTTTTGAAGTAAAATACGGGTGAAGCCCCAATGGGGCTCACCTCAAACATTCATTGATAAAGTTTAATAGTTACAGAAAAAGAGGGGAGACAGTTAGAGGGAGAAAGAAAACCCCAGAAGGAAATAAAGTTTCCGCTTTCCAACCCAAAAGCTTATACCGTTTCCCTTGCCAATCTTCTGAAATGGTTGATGATGTTTTCGATGTATATTTTACACTTACCCTTGAAGATGTTGTCATTTCGCGCACACCAGATTGCCCATAAGAGTAGGTATGCCTGAGAGATGTCATCCTGGGAGTTATCGCCTACCACCCTAATTGAATCCCAGAAAGCCATTGAGTCATTGACGTTAAGCCATTGAATCCCATCCTTGCCCCAAACTTGTAGTGAAATATGGCATTTGAAGAACATGTGTTCTAAGCCCTCGTCTTCCTTATTGCATCTTGCGCAAACGCAATCTCTCGTATGAAGGATATTATCCCTTTTTTTTGACATAACGCGACCATGCCCTACTAGCCAGAGAAAGAACACGATCTTTTGCCGTACCTTTGATTTCCAAATAAGGGTGAAATCCTGCTCCTGCTCGGTCCGATTTTCCGCTTGTCCCCGCTCCAAAAAAATGTATGTTTTGTTACGGAATAGTCCCTAGAAAACCATGTAAAATGGTCTTTATCCCCAGCCAGTTTATCGATCTCCTCAAGATGCTTGCTTAGCTCCAAGTACTCTTGTAGCCTTTGCTCCGTAAAAGGCGCCTTGAAGCAAGGGTTCCACACCCCGTCTGAATAGGCATTCGCAATTGTACAATATCTGTCCGCAGAAAGTTGGAATAATCTCGGAGAGCAATCCTTCAAAGGTTCTAAATTCTCCCATTCGTCAATTCAAAATTTAAAAATTTTTCCGTTTCCCACCACCGATTGCAACGTCTCTTTCAATTTTGCAAAGTGTCTCTCAAACCCAACCTAAGCGAGGAAGGGTAATTAACATGTGGTAAATGCAACGACCGGCTAATGCAATAAAGCTTCCTTAATAATCTGGATGTGAGATCCTCCTCGGGTCCCCACAATCTAACGATCCACTTAGAGATCAAAGCATCATTCATGTTCTGGATTCTCAACATGCCAAGGCCTCCGTCCTTCTTTCTCCTTGTGACCGTTTCCCATCCTAAGTGATGTATTCCTCTTTGTTCTTGTTTGTTGTCCAATCATAGAAATCTCATTATCCTTTCCAATTGATCACATATCCCTTTTAGCAGTTTTCTAGACGAACAAAAAAATAATGGTGGTGTCGCTAGTACGTGCTGAAGTAGTATCGTCTTACCTCCTTTGGAAATAATTCTAGCCTTCCACCCTGCTAATTTTTTTCCACTCTCTCAAACATCGCGCGCCAATCCGATTTCCGAAGCCGACCAATCACGAGTGGCAGGCCACGATATGTAATTGGTAACTCCCCTCTCCTACGTTCTAATGCTTCGCCCATTCTCGTAGCTTCTTCCTGTCCTAAATCGAATGACACAAAGCCTCGAAACGTTGCCGAAGATGTCTAAAATCTTTCCAGTCTGTCTAGCTTGTTCCACATCATCCTTAAGGAATAGAATTGTATCATTTGCGTATTGTAGTATTGAGATAGAGATATCCTCCTTTTGGAAACCTAAGCAAAGCCCTTCCTCTTGCGCTAACTTCATTATAACCGTTATAGAATCAGCTGCAATGACAAATAAAAGAGGGGCTAAGGGGCAACCCTGTTTAATGCCATGTCGCGGTTGAAAAAAACACCCTCGGGACGCTCATTCACCAAAACAGAGAAGGAGGCCGTTGTGATGCATCTCTTTATCCAGAATTTGTAAGGGTTCTTGCATGAGGAACATATGCGAGTAAATAAGCTAGTTCCGCTGCATCGCCGCGTGGATGCAGTTTAAAATTTGCAAGGATTCTCTCACAGTGGACGCATGTGAGTAAAGAAGTTAGTCCAAAAGAGGTTGCAAAGGAAGTCACGGATATATAGTTGGAACACTAGCACTTGGACTGACATGTTGATGGAGATAATATATATACGATGGAAAGAAGGAAGATTCAGATACTATGCCTTCAAGAGATAACATGGGTTGGAGAGAAAGCAAGGGAGATTGAGAAGACATGCTTTAAACTTTGGTATCCCGGTACATATAAGGGCAGAAATGGTGTTGGAGTGGTTGTTTATAAGGATTTTAAAGATAGTGTGATTGAGGTGCAAAGATTTGGGGATCAGATTATTTTTCTAAAATTGGTTCTCGAAAAAATTCTGAATATCATCCCAGTTTATGCACCGCAAATTGGTTTATATGAAAGGACTAAACAAGTTTTGGGAGCATTTCAATAAGATTATGCAAGGAATCCCACAAAGAGAGATGATGTGCCTAGGTGGGGATCTTATTGGACATGTTGGAAAGGATGCTTCAGGGTATGCTAGTTTTCATGGAGGCCATGGCATCGGAGATAGAAATGAATAGTAAAAAGTCATTTTGGATTTTGTAATTATTAGAAATAGAGAATGCAGAAGCAAAACATAGAAAAAGAATAAAGATTGAAGAACAACGGGATTTACATGGAACCCTACTCCCTAAGGAGTAGGATGAAACCACGGGAAAATGCCTCATATCGCTGATATTCTATTGAACTTTCTCATCTAAATACATGGATGTGGGGCTCCTTATATAGTACCCACTGAGTCTCCACATCTCCAAACTGGTAGATGTGGGACTTAACTTTGGATGTGGTAAATGGATCCTGAAGAGATCCTTTTACCCATCTCTCTCATAAGTGACGCATATAAACAACTACTACAACACTCCCCGTCAAGCTGGAGCATGCAATACTTAGCTTGGACAAATTAAAAGTAACTCAACTCACAATACATGACCTCGGAGGGTTGATATTCTATTGAACTTTTTCATAGACCACGGTAGATAAATACATGGGTGTGGGGCTCCTTATATAACACCCACTGAGTCTCCACATCTCCAAACTGGTATATGTGGGACTAAACTCTAGATAGGGTAAATGGATCTCGGAGAGATCCATTTACCCATGTCTCTCATAAGTGGCGCATATAAACATCTACTCCAACAGTAACATCTTATGAATCTTTGCATTGAGGAGAAGAGATTGGTTGTCTTGTAAAGTCTGCAAAGTAATTCCATGAGAGAGTTTGACAACCCAACATCTCTTGTTAGTCATGGATGTACAAATAAAAGAGTTGGTAAAGAAAAGGAGGGTTTCCAAGATCACTACAACTAGATGGTGGAATCTTCATTTGAAGCAATGAAGCTTCAGTGTGAAGGCTTTAAAAGACTTATCTTGGGATTATAATGGAAGTGCAAATGAGATGTGGGAGGCGGTAACATTTTGTATCTGAAGGGTAAACAAAGAGATGCTAGACGAGTCAAAGAGAGAAGTTCCATGCCTAAAGGAGGCTTGGTGGTGGAGTGGAGGAGTGCAAGAGAAGCTTAAATTTAAAAGAGCACGCTTTAAAGTCATGTCTAAGGATAAAACAGAGGAAACTGTCACAAACTACAAGATAGCAAAGAGGGATGTAACCAAAGTTAAGTCAAAAGCTTATGAAGTTTTGTACCAAAATCTCGACTCTAAGGGAGGACCAAAATATAAAAACCTCAAAGGGAGTCTCGTCCTCGAGACTCGAGTCAAGGTCATTAGGTGTTTTATTTGGGTTCCATGTGGCCATAAAAACCTCAAAGAGGAAACAAGCCATATATTTATCATGTATCTAATTACAAAAGCTTGTTGATGATTACATCAGAAAAGCTACGGGTATCGTGCCCGTATGTCGGCTTCGGTCTCCCACGTCACTTCCTCGACGCCATGTCGGTGCCACAACACCTTGACCAATGGAATCTCCTTGCTGCGAAGCTTCTTCACATCACTGTCAAGTATCTGCACCGACTTCTCCTCGTATGTCAAATCAGGCTCCACGTCAAGATTCTCGTAGCTGATGACGTGTCGAGGGTCGTGCACGTACTTCCTCTGGTTGGATATGTGGAAGACATCGTGAATCGTTGATAGATGTGGAGGAAGGGCTACTCGGTGGCCCACTTTCCCCACTCTTGCAAGAATCTCAAACGGACCCACATATCGCGGTGTTAGTTTGCCACGAACACTGAATCTCTGTATTCCCTTCATGGGAGATACACGGAGGAATACCCAATCTCCAACCTATAATTGATAGGAATGTCGTTAATATGAGATTAAATTAATTTTGTAATAAAGGAAAGAGAAGAAGATTGGATACCTGAAACTCCAAATCTCTTCTCCGACGGTCTGTATAGCACTTCTGGCGACACTGTGACATCAGAAGCCTCCTTCTCACAAGATCAACAGCTCTCGCGGTCTCCTCCAAGAGATCTACGGAATATAAAGCATGATCACCTACCTCACGCCATGGCCTCAAATTTCAACGAAATTCGGTCGAATTTCTGTCGAATATCGATATTTAGTCGAAATCGAAATTTGACCGAAATGATCGAAATATGGGGGTCCTAGTACAAAAAATGGCCGAAATAACCAAAATTCCGATCGAAATTCCACCGAAATTCTGTTTTGGTCGATACCGAAATGGTAACCGAAACCGACATTTCGGGCCTTGCCTCACGCCAACTGAGAGGTGTGAGGCATCTCCGCCCGTATAGGGCTTCGAATGGTGCCATGCCAATACTGGAATGATAGCTGTTGTTGTACGTGAACTCAACCAGTGGCAGATGATCCTTCCAGGACCCTTTCCACTCTAAGGAGCATGCGCGAAGTAAATCCTCGAGTATCTGTATGGTGCGCTCACTCTGCCCATCTGTCTGCGGATGATATGCATAACTCATCTTCAGTTCTGTCTGTAGTGCTGACATGAACTGATGCCAATAGTGTGATGTAAATTTCGAGTCCCTGTCAGACACCACCTCTCGTGGTATACCATGAAGTCTAATGATATTCTGCACATAAAGCTTGGCCAATCTGGATGGAGTGTAAGTCGTGTTGACAGGTATGAAATGGGCTGACTTTGTCAACCTATCAACAACTACCCAAATAGAATCATGGCCACCTGGTGTCTTCGGCAATCCTATGACAAAATCCATAGAAATGCTCTCCCACTTCCACTCGGGAATGGGGAGAGACTGCAGTAATCCTGCTGGTCTCCTGTGCTCGGCCTTGACCATCTGATAGGTCATGCATCTGCTGACATGTAGCGCCACATCGCGCTTCATTCCATCCCACCAGAAATGTCGGCGCAAATCACGAAACATCTTCGTGCTACCTGGATGGATAGATAACCGTGAACTGTGTGCCTCATCAAGAATATCTCTGCGTAACTGCTCGTCGTTGGGCACAACAACTCGGCCTGCCTTCCATAAAATGGACTCTGCCACAATAAAATCATCAACCTCGTCCTTGACGGCGCGCATGTATCTATCTCGAATTCAAGGATCTGTCTTCTGGCCTTCGACAATGCGATCCCACAAACTGCTGAATCGTGGAGGCACGGCAATAGAAATGGATGCGCTCTCCTGAGGATGCCAATCAGTCAAAGATGCGAGCATATCCCACGTTTATAGCCAGTTTGCAGTACCCTCTGCATGTGCTCTCCTGCTAAGTGCATCGGCTACCACGTTTCCCTTACCGGATGGTAAGAGATCGTGCAATCATAATCCTTCAATAGCTCGAGCCATCCGCGTTGCTTCATGTTCAGCTCCTTCTGATCAAAGATGTACTTCAGGCTCCTATGAACAGTGAAAATCTCGAAATTCACCCCATAAAGATAGTGGCGCCAGATCTTCAGAGTAAAGACTACTGCCGTCAATTCCAAATCGTGTGTGGGGTAGTTCCGCTCATGCGACCTCAACTGTCGTGATGCATCAACACTGCTCCTAGACCTTCTCCAGATGCATCTGTATAAACTGCATAGTCCTGAGTGCCTGAAGGAAGAGCAAGAATAGGTGTTGTAGTCAATCTCTCCTTCAGTGTATGGAAGGCCTGCTCACATGAATCATCCCAAATAAATGAGACTCCCTTCTACGTCAGTCGTGTCAGAGGGCGAACAATGCGGGAAAATCTGCTGACAAAGCGTCTGTAATAGCCTGCTAGCCCAAGGAAGCTCCGAATCTGTGTAACTGTCTTGGGCTGCTCCCAAGACATAACTGCTTCAATCTTCGCTGGATCAACTGCGATATCTGCTTCAGAAATGACATGTCCCAGGAATGAGACTTGGGACAACCAGAACTCACACTTGCTTAACTTCGCATATAGCTTGTGCTCCTGCAATGTGTCCAAGACTATCCGTAGATCATTCGCATGATCCCTTTCATTCCGTGAATAGATGAGCACATCATCAATGAATACTACCACAAATTTGTCTAAATATGGACGGAAGATCCTGTTCATCATATCCATGAAAGCCGCAGGTGCATTGGTGAGCCCAAACGGCATCACCACAAACTCGTAGGATCTGTCTGGTTAGTGGGACGGGGTGGGTTGGGGTATCCACGTGTGAATAGTAGGTGTTTGGATAGTTATGAGGGTTGGGAGGGGGTTGGAATAAGGAATGTGATGTGATATGACTTTGATTTGTGATAGATTTCCAACCCATGGTTGGAGAGTGATACACCGGGGTACACCGGGGTACTCCCGTAACCAAACAGGCCCGTAGTGTCCATAACGAGTCCTGAAGGCTGTCTTCAGAATATCTGACTCGCGAATCCTCAGCTGATGATAGCTGGAGCGAAGATCGATCTTCGAAAATATCGAAGACCCCTGGAGCTGATCGAATAGATCATCAATACGCGGCAAAGGATAACGGTTCTTCACCGTTCTCTTATTCAGCTGTCTGTAATCGATGCACAGTCTCATGGATCCACTTTCTTCTTGACAATTAGAACCGGAGCACCCCAAGGTGAAGTGCTCGGCCTCACGAATCCCAAATCCAGTAACTCCTGTAACTGCACCTTTAGCTCCCTCAACTCGGCTGGTGCCATGCGATATGGTGCCATAGAGATCGGCTGTGTATCTGGCAGAAATGTGATCTCGAACTCTATCTCTCTCTCAGGAGGTAATCCTGGTAGTTCATCAGGAAACACATCTGGATATTCAGATACTACTCTGATGTCCTGTGTCATCGGCTCCTGATCAGATAACTTCCGAACAAATGCAAGATATGAATCACAACCCTGATCAACAAGTCGCTGAGCTCGCAACACAGAAAAGTACTCCATGGTAGAGTCATGTATAGTACCCTCAAAAATGAACTCGGGTAGATCTGGAATCCTGAAGACAACCGTTTTCCTAAAGCAATCAACAAGTGCGTGATGAGCTGATAACCAATCCATGCCTAAAATCAAGTCAAACTCATCAAGCTGTAGAAGTAGACAATCTGCGAGCATCTCGTGTCCTCCAATCAGTACGGGCTAGTGCCTGACTATCAGAGAAATGATAAACTTCTGACCACCTAGCCCTCGGATGTGATATGGAGACGATAACGTCTCTGCAGCTTTATCTAAAGAAACTAGTAGCCTCGAAGCAAGAAAAGAGTGTGTCGCACCGGAATCAAATAAAACATGGAAAGGTCGGCCCAAGACTGAGACCATACCTTTCACCACAGTGGCGGTTGAACGTGCCTGCTCCTCAGTAACTGCATGTAGCTGCCCCTGCCTGGCTGATGCAACACTAGATCCCGCCACACTCTGCGTTCGCCTCTGCTGCTGTCGCCTGTTGCGGAAACTCCCTGAGCGCTGTGTTTGAGGCTGAGAATGTGATGGTTGTGGCTGAGGCTCGCCAGAAGCCTGTGGGCATTGTGACTGGTAGTGTCCCCACTCGTGACATCGGTAACACCGAACTGGTCTGCTAGGTGGAGTAGTCGTGTTTGTGCTCTGTGCTGGTCCTGCAGGTAGTCTGTCTGCTCGCTGCGACCCAGATGGTCGAGCGGAATCTGTGCCACGTCTGGCAAGTGCTCCTCCTAGAGTAGTCGATGGAGAAGAGCGAGCACTGCCTGAAAAGGTCGAACCTGTAGGTCGGAACCGTCTGGCTGACCTCTGCTGCTGAAACGGTCGACGTATCGGTCCAAAAGATCGCCGCGGTATAGGCGCTGCTCCAGACGAGCTCCCGAAACGTCTCCCTCTGATGTCCTCGAACTTCTCCGCGGCATCGGTAGCCTCGGAGATGGATGTGATGTGTAATCCAGCCAGCTTCTCTTGTACCTCCTCTCGCATGCCACCAACGAACTTTTCCAGATTCTCTTCTGGAAATGCGCCAGCTGCTCGGGTATATCGTGACAGTTCTATGTATCGGATAAAGTAATGTTTGGCCGTCATCTGTCCCTGACGAAGCTCTGCAAAAAGTCGGCGTTGGGACTTTTTCCGCTTCTCCGAGAAGAAGTAGGCTCTGAACCTCGTCTCAAAATCACCCCATGTAGGCTCTCGGCCTAACTCAGATACTATGGCCTCCCACCATCTCTCAGCAACGTCTGTCAGTGAATACTCCATGAAAGATAGCCACGTGTTTCGTGGCGCTTGAATCATCCTGAGCACCTTCATTACTCTCTTCAGCCACTGCTCAGCAATCTCTGGTGGGCATGTACCCTCGAACAAGGGTATGTTGGCCCGCTGATAGAAGTGAAAACCGACTGGTGCCTGTGAATGGCTGAATACTCGTGTGCATCCTTGTCAGCAAAGTCAACGAGATCCTGCTCCCTATCAAAATCCGCATCATCTGCTCCAAGCTCATGTACCTCCTCAAGTGGATTATCAGGATGAGGCTGCTCTACCTCAGCAGACTGGTGCTGGTCCTACCGTGTCCATCCTGTGATGGATGGTACGTGAAATCTAATAGATCCTCAAATTGCATCTCAATATCTGTCTGTCTGTCGGCAATCTCAGTCTGCTGAGCCAATATCTGCTCCTGTTGACCTCGCATAGCAGCCTGCTGCTGCTGGAGGTCGGTGAGGGCAGTCAGTATGCGTGTCAATTGATCGGCCGTCTCTTGACTGGGTCGGGATGTCATGGCTCTGCACGAGAACCATTTATTAGTCATGAAATCGATGGTTCGCAGATAATATGATATATGCTTTTCTCTTCTTGGGATATAATATGAAAGTTAATGAAATTGGTGACAATTGTGGTATTTGAATATGAATGTCATATTTCCCTTTTCGGACTTACGACAAGTCAGAAGACTGCCGCTATCCGAGAACTTAATGCGATCGAAATTAAAATACTGCGAATGTGTGTATCGGGGTACCACTGCTCTGATACCAACTGTGTGAACCCCTTAGGATACGGGTACCCGTTAATCACACACTTGCACTATTATTCACATGAGATCGCAGAAGTTATAGAAAAGCAGGGAATTTTTTTTTCACATCCACATTCATAACTACAAGCTAATAGAACAATTGGCACCAAAATCTCATTTCATTAATTTCCATATACTACAACATGTACAGACAGTACATACAGAATTCCCAAAAATCTGACTGAAGAGAAAGAAACATAATACATGAACAAAAACTGACACAAAACAAACCATACCGTCGGGTATAAACTATCTCCTGGAACCATGTAAAGCTGCCGAGCTGCTACTGAACAGCAGGCTGTTTGCCTGCCAAGCGTGCAAGGAAGAAAAGACGTCAGCGGGCGCTGATACTTCTCATAAATTTATAAAACATAAACAAGGATTTAATATGTTCAAAAGTAACAAGTAGAAATGTAGGAGCAACTCAGTTTAATTTTATTTCTACTTGCAAATGTAAAAGGTTTCCAAATTTCTAGTAAGCACCTCTCATGATTTGCCATATATTGTAACTAATTGATCATAAATAAGTATATTTTATTCTCTTATTACTTAGAGACCATATTTGTGGATTTTGATGATGGGAAAGATGGGATGAGAAGATATAATGATTTATTAAATTCTTAAGTCTAGTGGATAGTCTGTGGTCTTGGTTCGTGTGAAACCTCACACTATGACTCTAAGACTTGGGGAATGTCTTAGGGTTGGGGTGCCTCCGTAGGCATGCGGTGTTGTATAATGCATCCTAACTAAGTTCCCAACACGTCCACTAGCTTAATGAGATTTCGAATCAGATTATAGTTACTTCCATTTACTCAACTTTGATTGTAATCCCTTCAAACCTCAAGTGCAACTGTCTCAGATGTAACCCTAGATGATGTAGATATGGATATGGATGATCTGGATGTAGAATCGCCAAGTCTGTTGGCGAAAGTAAACTCAAGCGGTGAAGAAGCCAACAAAATGGCTCTTCTGTCTCGCCCTCTAATTGGAAGCGCGGTCCAATAAAGGGATAGGTCTACTCCCAAACTACGCCACTGAGACGGGTGAGAGAGACTTCCCGGAAAAGTCGCTCTAGAAAATGGCCCGACCGGTAACGGGCAACCGAGCTCGTACGTAAAACTGAAAACCAAGGATCCCCCGCCTGGGTATCCTAAAACAGAGGGTCAACGGAACCGGTCTAAAGTCGAGATCCCAACGAGGCGTAAAAACACTACGAGCTCGCGTAAAAACCGAAAAGGGATTGAGATCCTAGACCCACGCACTTGGCGGTCGTTGCCCTGACTGGGCTTCCTATCTCCCGCCCAGTTGAGGGTCACCGCACCCTCGCATGGTCATGTGTAAATGTCACCATGACCAGCACTCTTAATTGATATTACTGATTCATATCAACTCAAATGCTTAACAGATTTTTAAGGTAACATAGATCACATAATTACTTCGATCCATAAGAGCAATTAAATCCAATCATGGTCTATTAGAGCTCCTGATGTATTGTGCATACTGTTTAATAATAGAGCATCAATCATGCAAGGATTATGTCTAATCTGCTTTTATTTTTGAGTTTCACATATGCGAAGGATACTCTTTATAAGATAATAGTACCTATCATGGAAAGCATTCATGAAAACACATACCAATGATAACAATATACCCAACAGGACATAACGTAAGTACAAGGTATGAACCATATTGTTTGTCTCAGTAATTTTGCCTCTTGAGAGCACTTGGTATGAAAGTATATGCTCGGGTTATGTGGCTCAAACTCAAGAATCATAAAATTACTAATATGTTTCTCTGGCTTCCAAGGTCAGGAGAAAGCATTAAGACCAATAGTTTTAAATCCAAGTAAAAGTCAACAACAGATATACAACACTTCACTAAAGTGTAATTGAATATTTAGCTTTTATACAAAGTATTGACCACATTTAGGTTTCTAGAATAAAGAAAAATCTCCTTAAGTGATGAAAGTTACAGGTCCATGTCTTTTTATTTCAATTAAATTGTGTGTACTATGATCCTACAATCCTTATAACAAGGTGTATAATAATTCTTGTGATATAATCCAAACCTCATATAAAGTAGTAGACTTTAAATTCAAAATAATTGTTATAAATAACGAAATTTACAGATGTGCCCTTATCGTCTGTCTAGAAATCAATTAATAGTTATTAAATCTTTCAACTGTCTGCATCTAAAACTAATTAGCAGATAATTTATAGAAACTATTTGCTGAAGTCTGGATAGAAAAATCCATAACCATCATGCCTGGTAAAATGAACCAGGAGCATTTATAAAATAAGTTGACCACAAGAAAACAACAGTAGCACCATTCAAGTTTCTGGTGATATCGTACAGGCAAACTTAAATATTAGGAGAAAAATATGTAATATGTCTATATTTGTGCCTAGGTGAGTAACACTTATAATTCCTTTTAGAGATACTAAAATCATGTTTACCAGCGAGAATTTGAATCACTCAAAAACTTCAAGGCAATACTTTATTTCTATTGCAAACTTTCAAACATCTGAATTACATGAAATAAATTTCATATGCATAAACGAAACAAGTAAACCAAACATTATATTGCTAATATCTTAAACTAAAAGGAGCACTCAAAAAGCCGTAACCAAACACAACCAAACTCTAACTATAACTGATGAGATGCTTGTAACATGCAAGTACATGTAACTAGCAATTATGCATTAAAATTTTATCACCCGAATTCCTTAGCACAATCTTATCGTAATGAAGGCAATATCAACATTTAGCTATATCGGCATTTTTTTACCAGATTTCCGGCAATATTTTCTAATGCCTTTGATCCAAACAAATGAAAGGGAAAGTGAAAAATGAAATTTTTATATGTATAGTAGCAACATGAAGGTTTATTTTGTTCAAAACCATGAATGGCAGAAAAAGAAGGGAGGAAATGGTACATATAATCAAGTGAAATAAGCATGCATGGCAGCAATGAGGAGGGCAGGGAAATTGTACCTAATTGGATCAACTTTTGGAGAAGAATAGATCTTGCATGCAACAGCTTTATGAGAGGGGAAAATGGCTGAAATGGAAGCTTCAAAATACCCTTCGACCAACAGCAAGAGGCTGCTGAAATAGCAGTAGCAATGGCCAACTTACAGGAGCTCCAAGGGTCCTCCAAGCTTCAGCTCCTGAGATCTACGGTAGAGAAAGGGAGCACCAATAGTTCTCTCTCGGTGGAAAAGATGGAGAATTAGAAGGGTGGGGGTGGAATTATATAGACCTTAAAAGATCTTGATAGGTTGCCAAATTATATAGTAATAATAGCCATGTGGAAAAAGAACAAGCCAACAAAGAAAGAAAGGAAAAAAAACCAACGGCGCTGCTACTTAGCTACTTAGCAGACAAGTAAAAATTATTATTATTTTATATAACTTAATACTTATATATTTTTAACTTCTTTCCCATTTTAAAGTTGCATGTACACGCACGTCGAGCATCCGATTTTAACACGCAATGGTTCGTTTTGACCGTCTCTAAATGGCGATTAAAACGAGTATAATATTGATATACTTTCGGTTGGGTTTTGTATCCCCGATATTTTCTGAGATACGATTCCAGTTTAGGTTTAAATTTTGTGATTTAAATATATCAAACGACCTCCGATTGACGAACGGTCAATTTTGTTGGTCTTCTTTCGTCGAATCAGATCTAATGACAGTCTCGGTTCATTTTGTGATTTCTGAATTTACGTCGCGGCTTTTTCACGGCACGCATTACGAAGCGATCGATTTTTGGTCGATTTTGCCCGAACGACTTTTGCTTCACAAACAATTGATCGTTTTAAGTTGTTTGGTATTGACCAATAACTTTATTGGGTTTATCGGACCCAAATCGGGTCGAGTTCGGTTTTGTGTTGATTTCGGATGTTGCACAAAAGGATATATTCACATTAGCCAAAGCGGGAGAGAGAAAGACCACGACCTTTCTTAAGTGAGATGCATTAAGAATGAGGAAGTTTCCAAAGTAAAAGAAAATCAATTTGGATTCTTTCCAGGTCACTCAACTATTGTCTATTGAATCCATCCACTTGCCGCGGAGAATAATGGAGATTTATAGAGCTAAAAGGAAGAACCTTCATATGATTTTCATTGGTTTGGAGAAGGTGTATAATTATGTTCTATAGGAGATATTGTGGAGATAGTTTTAGAGAAGAGACAAGCATCTGTCCTATACATTAACCTCATAAAGGATATGTATGGTATGGATTCATCTTGTGTAAGGATCCAGTATACAAAGACTGACTATTTGGACATCAACACTTCTCTGCATCAAGGTTCAACTTTGAGTCCATTCCTTTTGACTTACATTATGGACGAGTTGACTTGTCACATCCAAGATGAGATACTTTGGTGTATATTATTTGTTGATGATATTGTGTTGAAAAATGAGACTAGAGATGGAGTAAATAAGAAACTTGGGGTTTGGAGGCATGCGTTAAAGACTAAAGGTTTTCGCATAAGTAGGACTAAGATAGTGTAATAGAGTGCACTTTTGATGGAAGCAGTGGTCAAGGAACTGAGGTGAAAATCGGTGACGATAACATTCAGAAGAAATATTCTTGTAAATATTTGGAATCTTTTTTGCATGGGGAAATTGATGGAGATAATACTCATAAAATAAAGATGTGTTTGCTAAAATGGAGAGGACTCTGTTGTTTTATGTGATAAGAAAATTCTGATGAAAATCAAAGGAACATTTTCCAAAGCAGCCATACGACCTGTTATGCTCTATGGATTTGAATGTTGGCCTGTGAACCATAGACATGTGCATAGAATGGTAGTTGTAGGAACGAAAATGCTAATGTGGATGTGTGGACATACACATAAAGATCATATTTGAAATGATGCAATCAAAAGTAAAGTGGGTATAGGTCCGATCGATGATAAGTTGCGAGAAAACGCTTAAGGTGGTTTGGTCATTTGTAAAGGAAGTCAGGTGATGCACCAGTTAGGAGATGCGCGTGTTGGGATATTGAGCTCTCTAAGAGAGGGTGAGGAAGGCTGGAGAAATGTTGGAATGAGACTATCCGAAGGGTTCTTAGTTTTTTGGATCTAAGTCCGAGAATGACCCAGGATAGACTATGGATCTAAGCTATGGATATCAAATGTAGGGATTCTTCTCAGGTGGAGATGCTCCGTCCTACTGTTCTAGACCCTTCGTCTTTCCTGGTCACTATTGCAGTTCCACTTGAGGGTGGGATTCTAGAAACTAAAATCAAGCCCCCTGAGGGCAGGATTACCTCAGATTGTATTTCTTCATAGTCGTCCTTTGGGGGAGGTGGTAATGTTAGAGGATAACGATATAGACCTCGACGGCGGTCGAAGGCAATGCTTCCTTTTAGCTCTATAAATCTCCGTTGTCCTCAGCAAATGGGTGACTTCAATAGTTGAGTGACCTGACATAAATCCGAATTGATTTTCTTTCACTTTGGAAACTTATCTCAACCTTCTTTTGATTACACGTTTTCAAATTTTCATAGTGTGGCTCATCAACTTGATGTCTCTGTAATTTAAACAATTTTGAACGTCTCCTTTGTTCTTATAAAGAGGCACCGCGATGCTTCTCCTCCAATCTTCATGCATTTTCTTACTTCAAAAAAATAAATCTCCATTTGTTCTTTTTTTGTTACATGCTTGAAAAATTAAACATTAAAAGAAAAATGTAAAATCATGGGATTATAAAGAAGTAGAACATTTTACCTAATAACAAGATAAAATCCATGTGTGATACAATGACAACTTACTACCTCGCAAAATACCTAAAGTAATAAAATATCGACAAGCTATCAAATAAAATTGCAAACTACTTTCACAAGCACTTGAAAACCGAAGTTAAGAGCCTCGACGTCATCTTTGCAATGTTAAAAGCTCCAATATGATCGAGCAATTCATTACCATGATATGTAATTGAGAGACGACATTGTCAACTACATTTCTTATTTGTTAATGATATTCAACCGAACCTAGAATTCCTATGTGGATCCATGTACCTTGTATTTTCCTTCCTCCATAATGTGACATGATTGAGTCCCTATATTCTTTGTAATCCTCCCATGCCATATAGGAGTAACATGGTTTTGTAATCCATTAAATACTCCTTATATTCATGCTCACTCATGTGTGCAAGGAAGCCAATCCTATGATAGTTGTCACAAGAAAGGCAGAAGCTGCAGAATCACGTGGAGGTCGACGCTAGGAGGATGCAACTTTAGAACCTTGTGATGAAAAAGATCGAGCAGGAGCTACGGGAGGAGATGCCATATGTATCGGTTGAGATTGAGAGACTGTATGGTAATAATATGAAAATATGCCATATTCTGCACCAATCTGCGAAGACATATCGGTATAAATGTTGTTCATTTTCTTAAAATACCCCATAAATACCACTATTGTAGCCATATCCAGGAGGGAAATCATATGAATCATTTTATGCTTGAGATACATATCCATAGAAAGGGCTTGATGTTGTTGCCCCGCCAGCAAATATTGAAACTCCAACATCCATACTCAATGATCCCACTGAAGATATCATATCTTCGATTATAGTGTTGTCGTGGTGTTGTCCACGAGGTTGGGAGTGGGTGGGGGCAGTAATTCATATACTCTACAAGAGATGGGCCTCGGTTCAAACTTGGAATATAATGACCGTGTATGTTTGTGTGGTAATCTGTATATTCTTATCTGGCCTATAGTCCTTTAAATATAGATCTAGTATTATATGCACTCCCATAAGAGGTTGCCCCTTCATCTTGCATATAATCTCCTGCTACAACACCTCCTCCACAGCCACCTGATTTGGATTTTTGTTTTGACTTGGAGGAGTCTTCAAAATCACGTTCCAATCATTTACTTGGGTCTGGATGTCTCCCTGATCTAGCCATGTAATTTTCAACACCTGCCTCCATTTTACGAGGCAATTTGCGTATTTGGTCTCCTTTTCTCTCGCAAGCATGGGAGTGTTGCTATCATTCGTCCAATTTTGCAAGAAAATTTTCTCCTCATCATCGTCATCATGAATGTTGTATATATATGCAAGGTCGATGGGATCTATGTATTCTTGTTTGTCGTGTCCTTCTCTTGCATGCATTATTTTCAGCTTGAGGTTGTAATGGATATAGATAAGATCATGTAGCTTCTCTACTCCCAAGGAATTTCGCCTTTTGAAGTGGATGAGGTTGAATGTGCTCCAATTTCTCTCGTATCCTCTGTCTGTGACAATACATCCTCTGCCACTTGTTGTACGTTAGGAGCATCCAATCCATACAAGATCCGCCATTCACCAATAACAAAGAAATATTTTTAGTCTTATAAGATAAGTAATATATAAGATAAAAGTAAAACCGTGTAATACTTCAAGATGATACATACCTGGATGAGTATTATTATGATCACTGATTGTAGTCATTCTTCAAAAAGAACCAATGCCTTCATAAAGTATTTTATCTATAAGATAGAAAACACCGAGTTTAATAATAAAGTTAATAAGATATCAGAGATTAGGATGACTAAATATTGTCTACTACATTCATGCAAGTTGTATGCACATTTCTTGACTTCTCCAATTTTTCCACCATAATTTGAAGGGTCGATAAAAGATCAGAATTAGTGTCGAGTTGTGCTTGTCGTGGTACCTCAGATGAAGATAATATGATTAAAATAGATTAAAAAAAGCAATAACTTACTTAATATAATTGATTGAAGCTAAAACTTTTAACTTAAGAGCGTAATATACAAAATGCATACCAGTTGGGTGAAGAGGATGTGATGACGTTTTCGACCAACGTTTATCGATGAAGCCCAACCACACCTTATGAAATTTTCCTATATTTTCTTTCACTCTCTATCATCACCCATATTGCTTTATATGATACACCGATGGTTGTTTTTTTGTCACTATCCACTATTTCAAGATTGACACAACCGACTCCATAATCTTTATCACCCATGCGACATCATCTTAAATTGATGTTGTTGATCAATGTTTCTTCCTTTCTTTTGAACAACACATGTTCTTCAAATCAACCTTGTGTTGTTGCATGCTTCACAATGCTATAAAATTGGTTGCAAATCTTGTAATTCCATGGCTTATAATGTCGCCACCACACACCCTTCACATTAACGCTAAGACTTTTAAATGGTTGTAGATGAATGTTGTGATTAATCTTGTATTATCAACCACATTCATGATATTTTTCCTCATTCCAAAATCTTTGAGGATCTGCAATTTGGAGCACAATGTGTCCATAAGATGCTATACTTGTTGGAAGACATGATCATCTTACATGCCTTCTTGAGGTTGCTACCATTGCCAGTCACGATTTGAACAATGTTCTCTTGATCAACCTCTTTTATGACATCTTTCAAGAGTTTGGTTATATACTTGCGACTCCTGACATGCTCAGATGCATCTACACCTCGATAAATACCGTCTTCCCATCATAATATACGGGAAGTTGACGATTTGATTTTGTATGGCTTGTCCAACCATTACACGTGAGGCTCACACCATTCACATGCCACTTTTTCTCCAATTCGACAATATAATCACCACTCTCCTTTATACAACGATATTTGTTCATTATCTCGTACGGAGTAGGAGCTGTCACGCCTCCTTATGCCTCCTACTGCTGCAATAATCTCATCAATTGCAAGAAGGGTCTCTTTGCCACATTTGTCAGAATACCATCTCCAAGAAACAACTTTGTAACAACCCTTCCTACCCGCTCCCTCATGTTACCGAACAAGCCCTTTAATGTCTTTCGCTTTGGATATTTTCTTGGAAGATCGTGAACAAAACTACTCTTTCTCTGAAACAGTTCTACTTCTATGCCCTTATGCTTCTTCTTTGGTGGTACTGCAACTGCACCACTTTCTTTTCCGTTACCATTTCTTGATCCAACATTTATAGGGAATCTTGAACTGCCATCAATATGTCCAATACCACCACATCCACGCAGTTCTCATCTCTCATGCTCACTCAACATGGAATGCCGTTGTAGAGAAAAGAATGAATCGTTGGCTTATTCCATAAGTCTAGGATCATCTACAAGTCCCAGAAGGGTTACGTGATTTACATAAAATATAAATTACAATAACTCTACCACTCTTCCTCAAGTTGGAGCATATCTATTGATCATGCCTAACTTGGAAATCAATCATAAGAGATGTTTCGTCGATAGTGCCTTCGTAGATATGTCTGCAAGTTGAAGCTCATTAGAGATATGTGGACATTGTGGAGTAATGATTCTTCCTCTTCGTACTGCATCACGAATGAAGTGACAGTCAACCTTAATGTGCTTGGTCTGATAATGGAAAACAGGATTGGTGGCAATGTACGCACTAGACTCGTTGTCACTGTATAAATGTAAGGGAGTAGCAACTGGAAGTCCAAGTTCCTGTAAAAAGGAGACACACCATGTGATCTCACAGTTGGCTCGGGCCATTGCTTTGTATTCTGCCTCTACACTCGATCTAGAGATCATTGTCTGCTTCTTGCTTTGCTAAGTATCCAGGTTGCCTGCAACGAGCATGGCATAGCATGTAGTGGATCGACGATCCTCATGCAAATTCTTATAGTCGTCATTTGTATAGACAGAGACATCAGTGTGACCATTGACTGCATAGAAAAGTCCACATCCAGGAGATTCCTTCAAATATTGAAGGATCAGAATAACATCCTGCTAATGACTGTAAAGGGGCATGTGCCGGCTGGCTCTGCTCACAACATATGATATATATGGTTTAGTAACAGTGAGATGGAGTAGTTTAACCACTAGGTTTCGGACCAGTATATGTAGAATGCTTCCTCATTATGTTGGGATTTCAGATGGTGTGCATCCACATAGTCCAGCCTCGGTGACAATGTTTAAGCAATACTTCTTTATGAAAGATGTAGCCTCTCTATAGTGTGTATCATCTCAATATCAAAGAAGTAGCGAAGTTGTTTAAGATCATTCTTGACAAAGAACTTCTAGAGAAAGTTCATTGTCTGTGAATGATGGGTTCATCATCTCCAGTGATAACCATATCAGCAACATAGATTGCAACTATAACAATGCCAATGGACTGTCATTTGACGATGTCATGGTAGCCATATGTCGTCTTCTGAAAGCCAAGATTGCTGATCTCGGTGGGAATTCTGTGAAACCATACCCAAGGGCTCTACTTTAGGCCATAGATGATCTTACATGGTCGACATACACACTCCCCCTCTACTACGTAACCCTACAGCTGCATCATATAAACCTCCTCCTTGAGATCGTCATAGAGAAAAGTGTTCTTCACATCAAGCTGAACGATGAGCCAATCTTATTAGCAACGACAGAAAAAATGGTGCCTATGAACCCCATTCTGGCAACTGTAGAGATGATCTTAAATTAATCAACCCTATACGTATGCGAGAAGCTTTTTGCAACTAATTTGGCTTTCAATCTATCAGTGGATCCATTTGGCGATTGTTTGATCATGAAGACCCATTTGCATGCCACAAAACGGAGTTCGAGGGGCACAACACAAGTGTCCACGTGCCCCAGGCGATAAAGGCGTCCATCTCATCATCCATGGCTTATCACCAACCATGGTCCTACAATGCACCATAATGATAATTGGGAATAGAAGTGGCCATCAGGGGATATGCAAACCTCTTGTTACAGATAGATAAACTATCAGTAGAAGTAAAATGTGATATAGGGTGAAACATATATCGCCTTTTTATTTTCAGATAGCTATAAGAAGTTCTATAGGCACATCCAGTACAGACGATCGATGGAGGTGTTGAATCCAAAGGGATGCCACCAACAGTCTGTGTAAAGAAGCTAGTCTGCTCAAAGATAGTTTGAAATATAGTTTCGATACCCGACATGATCATAGCACCTATAACCCTTAACCCTTCTGAGTGTGAGAGTACCCAAGAAAGATGCACTTAATAGCCCTAGGTAACAATTTGTAAGCAGTATGGAAGTTGTGAACAAACACAATGCACCGAAAAATCCTCTGAGGTAACGGAAAAGGAGACTCATTGGGGTATAGTAGAGAGAAAGGAGTGCCCCCTTTAAGACTGAAGATGAGACCTTGTTTATGAGATGGACAACAATCAGGATGGCATCCCCCCAATTTACTGAGAGATATACAGACAAGATGCCTGATGAACAATCCCTCATGAGGCAAAGAAAGACATTAACTCCTATTGGGTGAACTCAACAACATTGTCAATTTGAATAATTCGTAAACATGCAGTGAAAGAAGTTATAACATTTTGAATATAACATTTTGAAAGTAATTCTTGACAATCTTATTAATCTATGAATGTTCTTTTATTACATAAACCCAAGAGGAACTATAATCACCCATAAAATTTATAAAATATTTGACCACTTAAATTTATGACCGAACAAGGTCCCTAAACATCACAACGAACTTATCCAAAAGATTGGTATGACATGACTTAGCATGATCAAGAAATGGATCTTTATGATGTTTCCCGAACTCACACGCCTCGCAATGAAAGGGCTTCAGAGTAGAGAGTTTAGGGAACATCATGGAGAAAGCCTTGGCAGAAGGATGTCCAAGGTGCAGATGCGATTGGAATGGATTTTCAGAGATGGATGCAAACACGACATATTGCAGACCTACCAATACTCCATTAGATCCCAGCATGAAGCTATATGATGATGATATAGATGAGGTGGACAAGAAGAGATACAATGACCTCGTTGAGAAACTCCTCTATATGACCATTACCATATCATACATCTCCTTTGTTGTGAGCAAAGTTAGCTAATTTATGAAGCAGTCGAGAATGGTACATATGGACGCGGTTCAAATGATTTTGAGGTATATGAAGTCCTCTGCATGTATTAGGTTGCTCTGTAGTAGATGGACATGATTAGTTGTTGTGGTACGTGATTGGTCTTTTTTTCAACTTGACGTCACAAATGCATTCTTGTATGGAGATCTACAAGAGAAAGTCTACATGCAGCAGTCACCGGGGTTTACTGTTGAGGGGGAGACTCGCATGATGTGTAGACTTCACAAGGCGATATATGGACTTAAACAGAGTCCAAGGACGTGGTTCCAGAAGCTTTCACACCTAATTGAACGACATGGATTCAAAAGATCAAATGTGGATCACTCGTTGTTCATTCAGAAGACCTCCAAAGGTACCGTTGTTATCATGATATATGTTGATGATACTCTGGTTACAGGAGATGACGTTCATGGAGTAGAGATGACAAAAGCATTCTTGCGTCGTCAGTTTGTCACGAAGGATCTTGGTACCCTAAGATATTTTCTGGGGTTGGAATTTGCAAGAAATGCACAGGGTCTGGTGATGACCCAAAGGAAATACATTACAGATTTTCTGGTTGAAACAGGGATGGTTGGTTGTAGACCATCGAGCACTCCTATGGATCCAAGTATGAAACTTTATGACAATGATACTGAAGAAGTGCACAAAAGAAGATACAGAGAGATGGTGGGTAAGCTCCTTTATATCACGATAAGTCGACCTAATATTGCTTTTGTAGTAAACAGGGTGAGTCAATTTATGGAGCAACCAAGACAAGTTCATATGGAAGCCATATACATGATATTGAGATACCTAAAGTCTTCTCCTGACTCAGGGTTGTTGTTTAGAAAGAATACAGATTTATCTATTTCGGCTTGTGCAGACACAGATTATGCAGGGTGTCCTAAGGATCGTAAGTCTACTTCCAGCTTTGCCATTTTTGTAGGGAGCTCTCTGGTTTCTTGGAAAAGCAAGAAACAAACTGTTGTGACAAGATCTAATGCCGAATCCGAATATAGGGCCATGGCACAAGCAAGCACGGAGATGATGTGGGTTCGAGCCGTATTAGAAGACTTACATGTAAATGTTCCTTTACCCATGCAGCTTCAGTGTGACAATCAAACAGTTTTGTTTATTGCCAACAATCCAGCATTTCACGAAAGAACAAAGCATATCGAAGTAGACTGCCACTACACTAAAGATATGATCCAGAAGGGCTTGATTTCTACTTCACATGTTAGTTCAGAGGATCAGACTGCTGATATATTTACCAAGTCATTGCTCAGAGGACCTTTTCAGAGATGTTCTTCCAAGTTGAGCATGATTGACATCTATGCTCCATCTTGAGGGAGAGTGTAGATGTAGAGGTTTATGTTATGTTATCATGTACCGTTTCTTATTTTCTATTTTTCTCCTGGACCTCTATGTAATTTACCCATGGGTTCTCTCTATATAAGAGAGCCTAGGGTTCTATGGAATAACAATTAACTCATTTGCTCTAACATGATACATGTGATCGGCACCCTTATTGGCCCTTGCAAGTCTTGCATCAACCTCTCCCTCCAGGACTACCTTGGGACCCTTCTAATACGCCTCAAGCTGGGGGGCCCTATCCATAAGCTCGTTGCTTATCCAGGATATTGGTTCGGTGCTGGTGCACATCGTTCTTAAGTGTTAAAAGAAGGTTGGGACTAAGTGCAAACTCTTGGAATGAGCTTGCATGGACCATGTACTGCAATGGTAAGAAGACAAAGTACGAGGTGAAGATTGACCGTACAGACATCAACTTCAGTGTCAGAAGTTGTTGCATACCATTTTGATGGGTGTTGTAGTGCTACCGCCTTATTTGCAACAGCTCCCTAATGGTTTGGTTGGTTCCAAGCATTCATAAGCTGCCACTGGGAAGCTCGATGGTAAGCAATCCACCAACACTGTTAAAGAGGTGGATGTGAAGGGTGTCAGCTTGATCATCCTCCTACTTGATCATAGCCACATTGATAATGCCCAGGCTCATCATGCCCAAGCCAACTCCGCCGCTGCATCCCTCCTCCTTCGCTCCCTGAAGCTGCCCCTCGACTCCCCACCTCGTCCTCGCACTAGCTGCACCACCACCCCTCAAGCCACCTTCCCCTCGTCCCCTCCCCGCAGTGTACTTGCAGGTGCAACGCCATCTGCTGGAGGCAGCAAAGGCGAAGGTGGTGACAGAGTGGGAAAGGAGATAAAGAGGAAGAACAATGGGGATAGGAGAGAGATGAGAGGATAATCCACTTTTTATTTTGTTGTGGTTTGACCAACCTCAAGTAAATTAACTCAAGACTAGTCAAATTTATGGCATGGTTTGTGGTGTTAAGTGGAACAAGTTTTTAGGGGTTTTAGGATAATTATGACGAACACAATGGCTAGTGGGTAACTGACAGGGTTCTAGTGTAAAAATCTGATAAATTTAGTCAAAATAGATCTTTGTAGTTTAATTGGACTTAAATATAACTTTGAATATGTAAATCTAAAATTTTTAACTATCCGTGTTTGGATTTTTATTTAAAGCAAATATAAGATCAAAAAATTGAAATTTAGGATCTCAATGAATAGCAACAGATCCTAAAATATGAAGCCACAAATCTAAATACGAAGCCATTGCATCATATTATAAAACATTTAAGACAGACACAGGGGTGTACATGGGGCGGGTACCCGACCCATTTGATCGTGTAACCCACACTGATCCGTTGTTATTAGGTCAAGTGTCGACCCGCCCCGTACCAACGGGCACCTGATCGTAATGGGTACCTGGTTAATATCAATGGATAATGGGTGCCCAGGTACCTGTGTAAAGTATTGCCTCTATTAAAAAGAAATTACTTATTATTAGATAAATATTAATCAAGGAACCAAATTGATATTTATAGTATTTTTTCATAAACTCTATTTATCAATGGTTTGAGTGGGGTTCGAGGGTCACTGCAACCAACCGGTCGCCCAACCTGCAGTAGGGGACTATGCGCGAATGCAAACAGAAACTCACAAACTTGTACATGAAATATATACGAACTAATACATACGTTGTCTCATAGTAAAGCTGTGTATATCGGTGGAAGCCAAGAAGAGGGCTCTCGAGCGAGAATATTACAAAGAGGTTTGCTAGTTTTGTATTTGAAATAGTTTGATTTGGATGCATGTTACATGCAAAGCATTTAACTTTCCTAGAGCAAATCCTCTAATCCGCCTTCGTCTTTTCTTTACAAATCCAAAGTGAAAATTGAACCTTATGGATTTGAAATTTGTGTTATGTTCATGGGCTACAATATCAATTTTGCCAACATATCAAGCGGCGCCTATATGTTGGTGAAGTATCGCCAATATTTTGCCAAATTTGTCCCCAAATTAGCACAATGAGCATCGAAAAAAGCATAGATATGAGCAAAGTTTATCATTTCAGTGGCATTTCTCCACCATATTAATATGTCGTGCAATATGGATACTTATATGGATATGCGTGTGCGTGCCATCAAATACATGTAAATTTAATATAATCTACACCATATTAATTTCTATTATTTTTTATATCTAATTTGCATCCATTTCATATCCATATCCTTTTTAACGATTTGATAATACATTCTTTATATTTACCAACATATGTATATGCATCTATGTTTATAATTTAAAAGAGAAGAAAATGATGTTTATATATCAGTATTTGCATCTCTAACCATTTGCATATTTTTGAATCAATTCGGTGGTGGAATCTTCTAACAAGGTACCCGCAAGTACCCATTAACCGAACAGATTTTTTGGAGAAGGTGCAGATCATGGTGTAGCGGGTACCCGACCCATCTTTTTCAAATGGGTACTCGTCATTTTAGGGTCAAAATGAACAGGTCAAGCTAGGTACTTACTGACCCATATATATTTGAACACCCCTTGTCACATAGTGTTTGTGTCTATTTGACGTGCATGATAGGAGTTCGCATCTGTGTAGTGCATTTGCAGTTGTGCATGAATGTTAATCAAGGCCTTAAATGTCGGTTTCGGTCACCATTTCGGTATCGACCAAAACAGAATTTCGATGGAATTTCGGTGGAATTTCGACCGAAATTTCGGTCATTTCGGTCATTTTTTGTACTAGGACCCCCATATTTCGGTCATTTCGGTCATTTCGGTCGAATTTCGATTTCGATTGGATATCGATATTCGACAGAAATTCGACTGAATTTCGTTGAAATTTGAGGCCATGATGTTAATAGAAACCCCAAATGAGGTTCAAAATATTGCACTAATTTCTTTGAAAACTTGTTTAATTCATGATGATATCATTCCTTATGTGAAAACTCACATAACATTCCTTTCATTCGGACAAGCAGTTTTTTTAGCCTTTTACTTTATGCACGGTTATCCTGCAGATAATACGCCATACACAACTAACTTGTATCCACAAGCATCTATAGGCTCTAAAGAATATCATATATCATGGCTATCTTGTTTTCATATTTTGCTGGTCTTAGTTGATGTAATATCCTCCCATTTTCACTGCGCATCTTGGAAGTCCACATTTCTGAAAGCTCGACGGGAAGTGCTCCCATGCCTGGTTGCTGAAAGGAAAGCATGATCCAAGGAAGAAACAAAGTCTTCTTTCTTTACCTTTGAAAATATTACCTACTTTCATCCCTAGACGAGATTGAGGGAAATGACAGATTTCATTGGTGATATGGAAATCAATCCTTGCTAAAGTTTTTTTGAGGAATATCCCTGCTAGGTTATAGAACTGAAAACCAACTTTGATCTAGTCATAAATTGGAAACTCGTAAAGCAATCTCTATCCACATGTTGGAATTGCAATTTCCACTTCATCCATTGGTAATTATTTTCAGTTCCTGCCCCGGTATTATGTTGCCAGCTGAATATTAGTTCAACCCTGCGCTATTCAAAGTTTGTCAAAAATTTCCTGTAGACAAGCGTCAGTTGTTTGCTTTCTGACATTTTTTAGGTAACGGTTCGTTTTCTTAAAACTGGAAACACGGCTTCTTTTGCAGTGGATTTAATGATTCCCGACACCACTGTGGTACTGCGGAATGCAAAAATTGACATGTTCAAAGGTTCCATGAGGCTGGCAGTGGATCGATGGGGCCGCATCGAGGTTGCAGACCCAGCTGATTTTACAGTTAAGGAGGACAATAATCTCTCGTTGATTGAGTACGAATTGGTAAATGTTGTTATGGACTGAGATTTTTCTGCCGGTATTGGTCTTTCTACCTAGAGGCGAATGACCAATTCAACAGTAGATGCTTCTCATTGACAAGCTACCAAGAAAAGACGATTAGTAGTATTTATTAGTTGTCGGTCATGTTTCAGATAAGCTAAAACATGTTTATTTTATATTCTATCATGGTTAAAGACGTTGGAAAAAGATCTGCTCTGTCTTTGTGATTAAATGTTAAACCTTTTATACTAGTATTTAAAGTCCTGTTTGAAGATGAATATGAATGATTTTTTCCCTCTTGTCATCAGGTTTTAAGCTAAGGAATGGGGATAACACAAGTTTTACCTTTTTTAGCAGTTAGACAATATATTCAAGCACTTGAGTAAGAAATATTCAAGTGGTTACCTCAATAATTTATGAGTCGCTTGAATAAAGAAAAAGGGAAAATGGGTATTTACTCATACCCAAGATGCTACCCAAAACAACACATCTATCTATTTTGTGCTATGGTGATTGATAGAATTGTGATAACCATCACTACATAAGGAAACTATTTCTTTGATTCAATTGAAGATTTTTGTTGTAGTGTATGGAGGGTAGAACAACTTTTCTCATGGCATCGGTTGGTTTTGCATGTTGTTTGTTAGTGTCATGGTTTTGCATCTTAAAGAGAAATAAAGTTATCTCCTCAAGTGACAACAATTTTTAAAGTGAATTAAATCACTTCCTATAAGAGATGATGAGCATGGTATATAACCTTGTTACCAAAGATCGATAACAATCTTAAGGAGAACTCGCGTCAATTTATCTATCTTGACCTTTTCGATTTGGATCTTACCGCAATGATGTGCTACTATTTAGCTCTTTTTGTTTTCATTATAAACCACCAAGGTATCATGGTACCAATAAGCCAACCTGTTGTAGTAGTTGCTCAACACCACCAAGTAGTTACTCTATATATGCTTTATTGCAGTGTTAAACATGCGATCAACCACACTATGATTTGTGAATAAATCCAAGGTTCATGTATAAATACTAATTAAACAACCACAATAGTTCCTCCAACATACTGGATCTTTGACTTCGTCGCACTATCTCAAAATCCCAAGTCATACATTCATTGTGCAATTCGTAATTCAATAATTCCCCCAAAGGCTAGGTGTCAAAGTTTTCGAGGCATGTTGTAGTTTCCTCAACATTACATCCTAGAAAACATGAGTTTACATAAAGACAAAACAACTCCATACTTAGTAATTCAATTATTGCACTAGCCAGTCATGGCATACAAAGATTTCATGCTTAGTCTAGAGATATGGTAATATCCACACTACTATAGAGTAGGAAGATGCAAGGTAACGGATTCTCGTTCAACTTTGACCATGTAGTCCTCAATAAGAACATTGTGCTACAAAGTAGCCATGGTTTCATGCAATGATAACAAACATGCACCTCTTTTTCTCTTTGAGTGATCAAATGTACGTGTGGTGCATCAGTAGGGATGCCCTTGCCATCTATACCACACAATGTAGATTTTGGATGGATTGACAGTGGCTTTGGACCTATATGGGTTATGACAATGTACTGATTTGAAATAAGCAAACATTCTTTGTCTAAAGGCATGATTTGACATGTATGGTTTTTCCTTTTCTAGACCTCGATCTTACCCTTGAGTCTCCACTCTCACAAGAACTCCTGAATGCACAATCGATGTACTACTCATCCTAACAATATGTGGAAGGTTACTAGGTAGTGGAGATCATTGTTATAGCTTATAAGCTATGCGAACTAGTTAGTCCATAGGAAGATGTCTAGAGGAAGTCATCTTCATGTAAGATGCAAATGACTAGCATGAGATAAGATACACATAGGTTAAGAAAAAATTGAAGTCTAAAGAAACCGTAATTCTTCTTGATCTAATGTCGAGTCAGAAGACCACAATATATCATTCATATTCAAAACATGGCTTTCTATTGTATTACTCGTTACAATTAATGGGGTATTCAGACTCCAATACCATCTGCGATGCCCGCTATTCAATGGTGAGAGAGGCAGGAGGTCTGTCTACCTCAACTACCTCTTTTTAAACTGCTCGAACCTCGATACCCAACAATAACCATAATGAGTACGTACAATCACCTTTCAAAATGTAAAAGAAAGAATATACAATGTCACAATGTCCATAATGTGATTCATCTGTATAGTTCCACAATTCCGAATGGTGATCGTCAAAGTCTTGTACTTTATTCATATGTTCCTACATATCATCTCACTCGTCCTAATCTTTACGCACGCATCATGACTAGGAACCAAGGAGTAGATGAACCGAAGTGGCCATTAACGGAGAATGGTATAAATCACATAAGAAAAAAAGGAAAAAATAAATAATGCTAGTATTGGAAAATCATATATATATATATATATATATATATATATATATATATATGGGAAAAGGGAGCCTACACCCATGTGTAGATAACTTTCCTACACCCACCTCTTTTTCCCTCAATTTTTTTGATTTTTTTGAATTGAATCCTTGGGGAATTTAGATCACAATACATCATCATTACGTCATTCAAATTTCAACTTATTCCGAGACTTCTAACTTATCCATCATGACAGTCAAATTTTAAGGGTCTCAGATTTGCTGAAATTGACCCCTTCCGATGGAGCTGTTAGGAATGTCTGTTTTATGTGAAATTTGAAACACCTATTTCGTTTACTATTCTAAGTAAATCTCCTAAGGATGCATTTAAAAAAAATCAAAAATAATGAGAGGAAAAGAGGTGAGTGTAGGAAAGTTACCTACACATGGGTGTAGGCTCCCCAATCCCTATATATATATAATATAAGTAAAATCTTATATGAAACAATGTGAAATTGTATCTATTCAGACTATCTTAAGAAGATCCATAATTTCTTTAGCAACGCATGTATTGCAATCTGAAAAGTGTGTGAGCAAAGGGAATTACTACTAAAGTAAATGATAAGAAATCATGTTTATCATTATTAACTAGCTTTAAGCCCATATTTATAAGGTATGTAACTTATATATGTAACTTTTGCATTTCGTAGTGAGATATTTAGCTTTTTTATTTTTAGTCTTCTCAATTTGGTTTTGGGCTTATTTACAATATTTACATGCTAGTATTTTTTACGATCTTTCATTTATTAAACTTATTATTATATACACAAAGGAGTTGGTTCCATGTTATGTGGAGTAAATGTAAACTTTTTAGAAATGTATGAAGATTATACAATTTATTTATCTACACAAACAAGTTTCAACTCTCGATATATCATCAATTTATGTGTTTTTCTCTCTTTATATAAATGAATGGTTATTTATATATAATTAAACCATTTTTAGTGCTTGAGTTAATTTTATTATTTTTTTCTTTTTATGTGTATTTTATTTATTTTTGTTTAGGAAATTAGGATAATATTCAAATATAAAGTAGATGAGTCATGGATTCATCACTTATTCTTCCCTTATGATCTCTCCATTATTACATGTAAAAGTGCTCCCAAAAAGACTTGGTGATATGGTCCCAAGTAATCGGCTTCTCTTAATGTGGACCAATAGAAAGCCACCACTTCTCTGCATATCATGCTAGTGAATAGGTAGGTAGCAAAGATCACCTTCGTCTCTTCTAGATCGTTCAGGGTACAAAACACCTTTTCGACCTTTCTCGGCCAAAGGTTAGTTGCAGCAGAAGTACTATTCTCCATGAATTTTGGCACATTTTTGTTCGATAATTCACAGGGTGACTTCATTTTAATGCATTGTTTCCTCTTTATTAATAATGGCAGGGAAGGAGATGTGTAACACCCGGGCATAGTCTTGCATCTAATAATCTCAAAGTATGAGAGTTGGGTATGTTGGACATGCAAGCCCATGGCGAGACATTATGCAATAAAAGTATTGCAAACCACTACTTAAATCTGAAACGAAAAATAACTCATTTGCATAATAGGTCCCTTAATACAATTAGGGTTCTATACATTAGCCTTACAGCTAATGATCCAACAGTTGGATAATAGAGTCTGGTGCTAAAACGATATTGACAAACTGCTAAATATCCTAATTAATTATGTAAAATTATTGTACTATTAGGCACTTAAGATTAATCAAAATAACGATTATATTAATCATTCAATTAAAGCGAACGGTCGGATTTTTATTTTATTTGGACAAGCCCAAGGTCGATCTCAGGGAAGTCACTGTCTCATTAGGTTGGCTAATAGGCAATCTAGAACTTAGGTTTTCATAGAGGCATTTTTTAATTTTTATGCAATTAAAAATGACATGCAAATTCGAACAAGTTTAGGGACTGAAATGTAATTTTTGATCGAATGTAGTTTAAAAATCCTAAAATTTGGCCAGAATTTGAAAAAATATGAAAAGAATGTATTATAATTTTTTGAATTTTCGGATGAAAATGGATTTTTTATGAATTAATGATGTATCAGAGTGATTTTTTGGAAATTAATTGTAATAAATAGAACACCAGTTTATTTCTTAGAAATAAAATTATCATAGATAGTTTATATGATAGGAATCTAGAAAAAATATGATATCCTAAAAATAATTGATCTACGACTTATTAAAAATCAATTACTAAAATTACCATTTAATTTATTGTGTCCTCGATATGCATGCAATTGGTAAGATTTTTGGGTACAAAGTAGAACACACTCAATTTCATCTACTTTGAATTTTGAGAATTTTTGGAGCAATTAATGATTTATTAGAAATTAAAGTCCATGTAATGGGTAAATTATGTAATTTTCCACCAATTTAAGTATACTAAAGAAACCACTATTCACAAAAGTAAAATCATCAGCCACAATGATAGAGCATAAATTGTTCTATAAGATGCTATTTTTGGAATGATTAAATGGTCAAAAAAGGTCCTTAATGATGCTCAAACACTGAGTTCTTTATGCAAATTACAGAAATAAAAGTAAACTACATGCAATCCAATAAGTGCTAAATTAGAATTACCAAAACCCCACGAGGGTTATTGCAAATTTCCACTTGGAGCACATGCTAGGCACGCGTTGCTGACGTCATAGGATCCTTTTGCGATTCTGGAGAGAAGCGGGGGTTTTGGTGCAAATCTTCCAAGGGGGCACATGCCATGGCTGGGGAGCACTAGAGCGTGAATGACTAGAAGATTGAGGGTGTTGCTGCAAATGTTCCAGCTGCGCATGTGCAACTAGTGGGGGTTGGAGTGCAATTGACCTTCCCAGCACATGCGCAACACGTAAGCGGGCAGCTTAATGGAGCAGAGGACCCGAACATTTCCACGAAGCGATCCTCGTCATGTCGACCGAGGTAGAGGGATGCAGAGGAGAGGCAGTTCTCGCGACGAAGAGTAGCTAGAGATAGAATGGGTTCGATGGCGGGCGACGGCTCAAGGAGGGTGAGGGCTCAACTGACACACAATTGAGCGAGTGGGAGTTATTGTCATGTTGCTAGCGGAGCTAGGTGGTGCAATGACATGGCTCCCAGATGCGAGGTGGTCGACACAAGTCGGAGAAGGCTAGCAAGGGTGGGAGAAGGGTCGGTGGCATGGTTCGAGGCAAGTGGAGCGAGTGCGGTGCGAATTGAAAGATAGTGGCGTGGCAGAGCGGACGTGAGGGTGATCGTGCATTGTGATGGTGGATGGTGGAGTCGAAGGAGAAGAAAAAAAGATGATAATTGATCGAGTTTTGGTGATGAACAGAAAGAGAAGGAAAGAAGCATAAGAAAAACCCAAGAGGAAGAAGGAGGAGGAGGAGGAGGAGAAAGAGAAGATATTATCTGGGGGGTATTTCGCCTGATGAAGGTAGGGCTCGAGGGGGCTCTAGGACTATCGTCGCCTCGACTCGGGGTGTACGAGGAGGCTCAAAGCAAGCTTCGATCGAAACTGCAACATAAGACGAGGCAGCCCTCTACAACAAAAGATGAGGTCCTTCGTGCACGTCTGAAGTCAGGGAAGATTGGAGAAGTTTCCTGGAACCTTGACAAAGGTAATGGTGGATCTACGCAGCGGTTGGAGCGATTGTAGTTGTGAGCTAATGCTACTTCATTGGAGGTGGAGGAGTAGATCGGAGTAGGTGTGATGCCTCCAATCAGTGAAGTCCTAGAAGGTTAGAATGAAAGTTGAAGCGTCAGGGGTGTATTTGGGAGTGATATGAAATGGGATGGAGGGCTAAGTCGACTCATAGGAAATGATGCCCTAATGGTTCACCATCCTGAGCAAGCGGGTGTTTGGGCAGAAGAAGGAAGAGGTTCCTACGAAGAGAAGATGAAGATAGAGGTGTTGGTGTGGATTAGCAGAGTGAGGCGAAGGTGGTGATGTGCTAAGAAAACAAAGATGATGCATATATTAAGGTAGAAAAATGCAAGAACAAAGGCGAAGCATGAATGATCACCTGGAAAGGATTAATGAGGTTGAGGATGAAGGTTTCACCCGGGAACGAGGTCCTGATCATTGTTTTGAAAACGTGCATCGAGGCGTTGATGCGTACGTCTCATGGCCTTTTTCAAGGAAAAATGCCTCGAGGCTATAGACTCATGCAGCCTCATACAGCCTCAGTGAGGCGTGCACCTCGAGGCTTATGAGGCGTTGCCTCATTTGTGTGCTAATTTTTTCCCTACAATATTTTTTATTTTTTTTGATTGTGGGCTATTCATCTTTCGTAGACAAGTTTTTCCAAGTCCTTAAACTCACAATTCACTGAAATGCATTTTTTAGTTTATTTAAGTATTAATCTTATTTTTACTTTGTTATGTATGTTCTTTATAAATCAACATGAACAAAAGTTTGTCTCTTGAGTTCTTAAATCAAATGTACTTTTACCCATTATTGTGCTTGCATATCCATATTTGCTTGACTCCTTATAGATTTAGATTCCAAAAAAGAGAGTTATATAACAACTTGGATGTTTAAACCATGATGTTAGCCTTGAAATGTCATGAAGTTATCTATTTAATCCTAACTATTTAATTTCTAGAACTTGAATATTATAATTACGATTAATTATTATGTTTTATGAAGAATTTTCTTTCATGAGTGAGGCTTATGCCTTGATACACCTTGAGGCTTATGCCTCGAGGCAATACTGGGAAAACACCTTGATATGCCTCACGCTTTTTAAAACCTTAGTCCTAATGACCTCTAGTCTTCGCTCTATCCTATGGCTAGGGGCATAGCTCTAGTAGCATCATATGAAGGTCTGCAACATGATGATTCACGTCATGGATCTCGTTTGAGAAGACCTAGGTCTTCACTTGAATTCTCTCTCTCTCTCATTCACTATCACTTAAAGGAGTAATAAGCTCTTAGGAATCTCAAACAAGGGGCAAATGATGGTGAAAGGAGGAGGTGATGGAGTTTTTATCGACTCCATGGAGATAGAAATGAGTGGAATCAACTGCTTTTCAACATTTGTGCTGATGTGGGAGGCTCTCAAGGAGGAGTTGGCGTGGAAGACAGACGAATGGTCATGGCGTAGGTACCAGAATCAAGGACGAAGGACATGTGGACTGACAGGGATAAAGGGGAGAAGAGGTGTGGTGAAAAGGGTTGTGTCACTTGCAAGAGGAAGTTTGGAGGTTGACGACGGAGGAATGTTGTTAGATGAGAAGATCCAAGAGCTGAGAAAAGAGCGTAAGGGAGCTATTGTGATCCACTTGATCAAGATATTACAAGATATCAAGCGGTCATCAATAGGGTGGGAAGGATCAAACCTAGTCCACATGATCTCTTGATTATACGACCCAAGAGGTGCGCGATGATTAAAGAAGAAAGGGTGACATGGAACGTTGAGATTAGGCCAAGTGACCCAATCAAAAAACTAGGAAAAATAGACAATTTAAATTTGAAATAAAATCAATAAATGAACTCAAATTAAAAAGAATTCAACGTAAAAATTGTTCATCTTTTCAAGATCTACAACTTTCATTTAGAACTCAAAGTCAAAATACATCATACACGCGTAGTTAATATTTTTGCAAGTATTTTAAAGGAATAAAAATCTTCTTTTATTTATTTTATTATTTTTTGGTATTTTTATAATTAATTAATTATATGCAATATATTATATACAATATTATTTTATCATCTTATGGGATTTTGAGTAATGTGAAACACATAAAAATAATAAACACTATAAACCTATATGTACAAAGCAAAAAATGTTATTTATACACACTATTTAGAGTTAATTATTTATAGAGTATCAATTAATAATTAGAGTTAATTAATGGTTAATTGGAATTAGAAAACTCAATACATAGGAATAAAATATGTGAATTATGATGATGAATCGAGATTCATCAATTTGACGAGTCGGTCAACATTCGTTCACAATAAAATTGACAAATTGGACTATCATATGTATGTTGTTCTTTAGTTTGGTAGTTACTCATTTTATTTGTGTCATATTTGAATCATTTTAGATGTTGGTGTTTATGATTGCATTCCACATTGGTTGATCAGTACAAACGTCATCTAAATATAACTGATTTACTTCACCATATAGCTTCGATGACAAGGCCAGTGTGGACATCGGGAATGGATATGTTTTGATTGAGCTTATTGATGGAGTAACGCTTATCACAATGAAGAAAAATTACAGTTACCAGTCGGGAAAACATTATGATCGATTTAAATCAAAGATTTCAAAATGGATATCCACAACATGAGGGCCTAAAATGTTGGAAGTATATAAACGGGAAATATACGAAGTTGACTTTCATTATATCGATAGAGGCTTGGTTATGGGATACCCGTCTACAATGTCTCATACCTAAGGGTCCCAAATTGTGGGAGTCGATAAGTCTGTACTTTTCACTACCCCATTTACTTGAATAATCAGTTACTCTATTTTTGTATTGATGTTTTCTCTATGATAACCAATAGGTTGGTGATGTACATGTAGAGCTGTAAGACCCTCGATTCCTATAATTCCAACATACAGTAGATGTCGTGAATCATCTCCAATAATCATCTTGCAATGTATCTCAAATAAAACCTCCTTATGTGTTATGTAGCTATGTCCAGGTATAGAAATATCAAATATTATTCTATTACAATTGGTACGATTGTAGAAACTTCTATTTTTTTATTGCAATTAGGGTTTTGGTGATGGAGTTCAGGAATGCATGAAAAACTATTTTCCATAATACGGATTCCGTCAAAATATAAATATACTCAACTGAGATAACTAACTTCTATCCTGTATCTTTGTATCCTTACTTTCTCAACCAAATAAAGAATAACACATAATTATAATTTATCTTTTCTATAAGAATTTTATCCTTGCAAACAAATACAAATGAAAAATACAATAGCCTAATCCTTCTGTATCATTTATCCCACTTAGAACGGGCCCTATATATTCTCATAGAATGGTCGATCTTGTATCATGTATATCTAGGTAAGGTAGATCCGTATGTAAATGTTTCATATCCTCGTTAAATGATGGCGTGAATGGTTCAAAGCATCACACATATTATGTTAAATTATAACATCCAATGAATAAAAGTGATGGGCATATAAGCCTTTGATGTCATATCGATTTTAGGTCACCATCGCATAAATATCCGATTTAACGTGCTGGTAACAAAATTCATATCCATTTTAGACCACCGATGCATAAATATTCAATTTTAATGTGTTGTTAACAAAACTCAAATGGATTTTAGATCACCAACGTATGATGACCCCATATGGATTTACCATTCAAAAAAGATTGTCGACACAACTTGTTACCCGTCTCCCAACAGTTTCGTTGTTTAACTGTAATCAGGACATATTTAACTATTTTCCAATTTAAATCGGATTTCGTCGTTAAGATAACTCCGAAAACAACCGAGATCGAGGTTGCCACTACATATAAGCTCCCTCCAAAAAAATCAACCGTCCTCACGTGCACCTCTCATGTCCGTTCTTGTCGCACGTGCCCCTCGCCCGTCCCTTTCCTTCCACCCTGCGGGGAATAAAGAGGGAGAGACGGAGACTGGAGCCGGGAATCGCCGTGCCTTACCTTCCTTTCGCCACCCCACCCTATAAATACGGCACCAAACCCCTCCTACCCTGTCTCCCTCGTCTCATTTTCCCTGTCCACCAAAAACCGAATCCACATGGGGGCGGACGAGGTCGAGGAAAAGCAGCGAGGGTGGGTGGGGAGCTTCCAGAGGGATCTGGTGGCGGGGGCGGTCATGGGAGGTGTCGTCCACACCGTTGTGGCTCCGATCGAGCGTGCTAAGCTGCTCCTCCAGACGCAGGAAGGGAACGCCGCCATGCTCGGCCTCGGGGGGGTCCCGCGGCGGAGGCGTTTCAAGGGTATGCTGGACTGCATCGCCAGAACCGTCAGGGAGGAAGGCGTGCTGTCTCTTTGGAGGGGCAATGGCACTGGTGTCATCCGTTATTATCCCTCCGTCGCTCTCAATTTCTCCCTCAAGGTATGCAGGCCCTTCCTCACGTTGAAAAATAAAGGTGCTAAAAATGTCAGGCAGGTGCATAATAGTTGATGAGATTTTCAACTGTTCCTTCAAGGTCTGTAATCAAGATCTTAAAATAAGTCTGACCATCAGTTCGATCAGGTATTGGCTTTAACTTTGCTAATCGAGGAGGCGACGATGTCAGCAATCAAATTAGTTGAAAAATGGAAACAGATCAGATCGGGATCCCTTCAATTTGGTTTTAACCGGTTTAACTGGGTTGAAATCGGCTGACCTGGCAACTTAAAAAAATTGTGTGTTAGAGTTATAAAATAAAAATTCCTTGGAAGGAGAATCAATGTAGGTCCTTATCTTTTGTTCGAGCGTAATCCTATTTTATCACACTTTTTCTATCGAAAAAGGCACTTTCTCACATTTTCCATCTGTCAGCCATCAATTTCGACCGTTCTATTGCTTCAGTCTACCCTATCTCCTCCTTTCCTCTTGTAAGAATGACACTGAAATGACACATTTAGCTTTCTCATCCTGTGATGTGACTACTTCCCACGATTGTCAAACTTATAACGTCGGTCTACAAAACCACGATATGAATCTAAAGAGCTCCTATCAATTGCCAAGCATTTACAACAAGTAGCTCACAGAGAGCAAGCACTTCCCTGCAAATAATCTATACCTAAAAAAACAACTGCTGACTTGGTTTAGCCACTGAATGTCCATGGTTTGGGACTGATATATCTTGGTGAACCTTTTATCATGGCATTATGATTCCTATTACTCCCCTACCTTCAAACAAGAAAAATTGAGATCAAAGAATAACCAATGTCATTGGCATTAACCTTAGCGGCCATTGGACTGTGTAACTTTATCTGCCTCTTGCATCTTCTTTGTTGCAATGACAAGATCCCCTACGTCATCGTTGCCTTTTCATTTACAACTGTTTCAGCCCTGCAATGCATTGATATTTCCTGTATCAAGAGGAAGCTTATATTGAACGAATCCCTTGCAAGATCCTTATAGATCACTGTCCATTGTTTCCTTTACACCATCGGTTGGCTCGGAACTTGCAGATGTTATCTATTTGATTAAAGGGTGATCGCCTTCTCTATTTGTTGTTGTTCCCAATTCTTTGTTTTTTGTATTGCACATTGATTTATAAAAGTCTCTAAGGATGTTTGTTGAAGATGTCTTTTGTGGCTCATGTGTTTATTCCCACATCGTGTGATGTTGGGAGTTTGGTGCCTTGATGGGGCTATATAAAGAGCCCTACACCCCATGTATCCATTGAGAAAAGTGAATAGGAACATATGGCCCTTTCAGGCCTTCTCCCGTGGTTTCATCCCGCTTCTTAGGGAGTAGGGTTCCACGTAAAATCCATGTGTTCAATATTTATTCTTTCTTTATTTCCGTGCTTTGTTTATCGATTCACTTCTGCATTCTAGATTTCAACATGGTATCGGAGCAAGTTGTTCTTGGTTTTTTATCGGGTTTGATTTTTTATAATTTGTTTGAGATTTGTTCAAGAGTCCTAGGGTTTCACAAAACCCTAATCAAGTTCATCCTGCAAGCATCTTTTTCCTTATTCTGAAGATCATCATCACCAGCTTTGAGGAAATTCTAAGGTTATTGGAATCCTAGATCTATTCGATTCTACGGCTGCAGTGATTCCCTTCTCTAGGCGCTTTCTCGAGGCCATCGTCGCGCCTTCAGGCGTGCAACATCCTCAATATCCAACAACTACAAGATGAGCCTCCTTACACGTGCATCTCCATGCCGAAGAAGAGGGTTCTCGAAGAACGGAAAATTGGTGGGGATGATCTGCTGCTACAGGCGCATCCCCACTTCATCCCGAAATGCGTGCGAGGGTTCCCATTGACCTATTGCAAGCATCCAGATCCCCTAGCAGCCAACGCGCGTCGCCATCTTCTGCTAAAAGGCCACACACAACTAAAGCTCGCCAGACCGACACCTCAATGGGCTATTGCAGGCGGTGCACCTCCCCTCCCAGTCGAAGGCCCATGCACCCCCGAGAGCCCATGAATCCCCATTAGGTGCTAGGGTAACTCCCAGGCGATGACGATCTGAGATGGAGACAGTGATCCTCACCGTCACGCCTCCCGTTGTTGCACCCTCGCTCCTCTTGCCACAATGCCTCCCACTGCTTCGCGCCTCTTGCCATGATGCCTCCCACTGGTAGCATCACTCTACAGCAAGGTCTCGATCTTTCGTGAGGAGGTGGGAACCCTAAATAAAAAAAGGGGCCATGACGTGTATTTGGCATGTTTGGACTGTTTGAAAAAATAGAAAGAAGAGAAGTCCATATAGAAAAAAAGAGAGATGGGCCAACATAAGAAAAGGGAAAATTTAGAAGAAGAAGAGAAAGCTGAAAAAGAGAGAGAAATGAATGGCCTAAAAACATACGAAGAGAGAGAGAGAGAGAGGAAATAGCTGAAAAAAGAGAAACAACTACAAAAATGGATTTATGTGAAAAAAGAGGAGCACAAAAAAAGGAAGAAAAGTTGAAGATGTTTATTTGGCCCCTTTTATTTGTTCTCCTAACTTGGTCAAGTATCATTCCATTTTCGACAAGTATGGGAGAAAGGGGGAGTGTTGGGTAGTGGTTTCAAGAATCAAGACCCTACCATGTTTAAGGCGCTCTATGTTAGAGTGACCATGTGTTTAGAGTTCTCCCAGTGGGAGACTCTTTTTGATCCTTTCTCCATTGATCGTGAACTCGTTGTGTATGGATATTCCCATGGCATGAGATCGTGAACTCTTTGTGTATGGATATTCTCATGATATTTTCTATTGATTGTGAACTCCAGTACCATGGATATTCCCACGGCATGTGACCGTGAACTCCAGTGTGTATGGATATTCCCATGACAAGTTCAGTGATCGTGAACTCCAATTTGCATGGATATTCCCACAGTAAGTTCCAATGACCTTGAACTCCACCACATGGATATTCCCACAACTTTTATTTGTTGTTTGACCCTTCAAAGAGATGGAGCAGTCTTCAGAGAAGAAGACATGTTGCGGGCCAGAGTTCTCCAGACATGAGATCCCAAGACCACAAACCGCCTTCGAGAGTGTAACTGTTTCCTAATCTGGTAAATGAATGTGCAAACCCTCACTGCCCAACTTACCTCATAAAAACCTCCTCATAATTATCTCCAACCTGCAATGAGTACCAGAGGGAAGGATGTACACGAACATGAGGAACACAAGGACTGCCGAAAGCATGGCCTTAATCAGTACCGACTGGTCACCACATGATAAGATGTCCGCCATCCAACTTGACAGCTTCCTCTCTGACTTCTCAACAGTATGGAGCTAATCCGCCATTCTAAGTTTACCACTTATAGGGGGAGGACCCAAATAACAGATCGATAGAGACCCGCATTCCGTGCCCAACTCCTCGCTACAGGCATTTGCCTTAGTATTTAATAGTTTAAACGTGATAATCATAGAATTGGCTCGATTCAATAGAAGCCCCGATACTTCACCAAAGATTTCAAGAGTCGCAACCATCCCTCTAGATTCCTCTTCATCGCCTTGAATGAAGAAAGTGGTGTCATCTATATATTGCAATAGAGGAGCACAAAAGTCAACAATAGTATGCACTTCAGTGATTCCACTCTGCAACACTTGTTTAGCCATACAAGACAGGACAAACCGCATCAACAACAAAAAACAAAAGGGGCAAGGGTGTAGCTCTGCCTTACTCCTCGTTGTGGCTGCAAGAGACCCTCCTTTAGACGACTATTGACCATCTTTGATTAAGATGTAGTGGTGACGTAATGCTTCATCTAGGTGATCCAAGTGCATGGGAAACCCTATTTCACCATTGCCGCCTAAAGAAAATGCTAGTTGATGGTATCATAGGCCTTGAAAGATCTACTTTCAACAGAATGCCCCTTACAAGACATCTTTTCCAATTTGCAATGATATCTGTGGTCTTGGCCAAGCTATCATTAATATGTCTTTCGGGTATAAAAGCTGACTTTAGTGGCGAACTAATGTGATCCAAAACCCTGTTAAGTCTAATTGCCAGTATCTTCACAATCACCAGATAGATCACATTGGAGAGAGCAATTGGACGGTAGTCTTCTACTCCCTCACACAGCTCTTTCTTTGGGAGAAAAAATGAGGGCCTTGTTTAGCCGCTCAAAACCTGAGTTGCTACAAGCAAACTCTTCGACAACCTCCACCACCTTCCTTCCCACTAAGGACTAAAACTCCTTAAAGAAGTAAATAGGAAACCCATCAGGGCCCGACGCACCATCCACGTTCAAGCTCCAGAATCTAGCTTTAACCTCCTCCATCGTAAAACTTTGAATGAGATGGTTAGTGTGTTGTTCAAATAGTTGGATTTCCCCTCAGTCAGTCCATCTCCACGCTTTATTAACATCTCTCCGAGAGAAAACATGAAAGTGATCCTTGATTGTCCGCCCAAACTCAGAGTCTCCCTCTACCCTCCATTCATTTATTATAATCAAACGAGTAAGATTATTACGTCGTCTTCTACTGGTGTCCCTATGGAAACAAGATGTATTTGTGCCGTCCTTGAGCCAAGAATAACGCGATCATTGCTTCCATTAAGTAATTCTTTTTTTATCTCCTAAAATGATGATTTTTGAGCCACTTTTTTATCTCCTAAAATGATGATTTTTGAGCCACTGTTTCTTCGTTAAGCTCATATGCTTTGAGATCTCTCTCATCTTCTAAGCCATCAAGTCTATAGATCTCATTTTTTGCTTCCAACTGATGTTCTCTTCGAGATTCATGGATCTCCTTCTTGAACAAGCAAAGCATTATGTGCAGAGAGGTCAACTTTCGGGTCGTACAAGCAAGATTGTCAGAAAATTCTCAAGTTTACTTCATTAAATAAACGAACCAAACTTAAAAATTGCAGGTTTGCTCAGGTTCAATTCATTAAAAGTTCGATATACACCTATTACAAATCTTTGCCTGGATAAATAAACCTTATTTCAGGATGGGATAAGTAGACTTTGTCTAGAGATGAGTGAATATTTGCGAGACATGTAACTTTATCTTGGTATAAACTATCCCAGGATAGATGGCCACATTGTGGTTATATTATCCATTATCTGTGTCCAATACCCTTCCCTTCCTTATACCTACAATTAATAGAACAAGTATAAACCTTATTTATCATTTATCCTCACCTTATTTCATATCCCTCGTATGAACAAATATAAAAATATACTACAATTATGTTTATTTTTCAAAGATATGAATCCTTATTGACATATTTTTTTCAAAAGATGAAGGCAAGTTAAATAAAGAAAAAAATGAATGAACACTTATCCTTTTCCATTTCTTTTCACGCCTCTCATCAGAAAATTCTCAAGTTCGATATTCACTTAGATTCGATTCGATTTGATTTGATTAAATAGAGGTTCGTTTCAGGTTCAGTTTGAAAATAAACGATCTGAACTTGAACATAAGTTTAGGCTTGATTAAATAAATGAACTAAATCTAAAAAATGTAGGTTCGCTCAAGTTCGGTTCGATTCATTTACACCACTACATATAAGCTGTCGCGGAGCTTGAACTTTCTGTGGATGACCGATGGATGGAAACCAGGTCTCTGATATTCTTCTCTTGTAGGCAATCATTTTCGAACCTGAAGAAGCCTCGAGGGGTCGATTCCTCATTGGAATCCCAAATTATGGGTGTGTGGTCTAACATGATGCATGGTCCATACTAAAAGGTAGAGAGAGGAAACAACTCAAGAAGCTCTGACGAGGCCAAGAAACGATCAATATGAGAGCGGGAGCTAGAATTCCTCCAAGTAAATCTAGTATCTGGTGCGTCAGTCACCTCAAGCATGAGGTCACCAATTAATTATACAAAATCCTGTGAGCCCTTATCTTGACCTTTGCGTAGCCTAGGTCGATCAGAGGAAATTAGGGAGATGTTGAAATCTCCCCCGACAAGCCTAGGCTCCTCATGGTACCTGCTTCTAGCATCTCGAAGCTCCACCCATAAATCTTCTGTTTGATCTAATGGATAGGGTACATGCACACATGTTACCTCCCGATGAATGCTGAAACTTATAATCTCCATCTGTACAGTCAACACATGTTTGCCTTTAATCTCATAGATGAAAGAGAAGATTAAGTTTTTCCAAGCAATGACTAAGCCCCTGTAGCATCATCAGTTCTAAATTCTGACAGCAAACCAGCACCCGACGATCTCCAGACAAGGTTGAACAAGAAGAAAGTTTTGTTTCCCTCATCAAAACAATGTCACAGCTCCAGTCCTTTAGAAGGATACCAATTGATCTTCATTTTTCGGGGTTGCTTGGACCTCTCTCGTTCCAAGTCAAAACCTTCATTAGATCACTAGTTTTGAACCCGATGTTGAAACCATGCTCGCCACTTGAGCAGCTTGAACTATAAAGGTCGAAACAACCATGGGCCCTTTCCCAACTGCACTCGATCGTTTTCTGTAGCATTTCATTTTCCACCATTGCCCTTTCCCAAGATCGAATTAGAGGAGGATTAATTCGGTAAGTTGGTCCATACATCAGTCTATAGAGGAACAACAACTTGATTGAGATTAGCAGCCCAAGAAGGGAAACAAGCAATACTACAGACTTGCAGACCAAAGGATCCTACTGCGGTTCGAGAAGCTCCATCCGCAACCAGTGTTCACAAAAACGGCCTATGCAACCGCATATACGTGAGCAGCCTCTTCAGTGCACCGCTTTCCTAAAGCCCCCACCTTTACGCAAGGGTAATCGGATCCGGATACGATTGGGTTTATGTAACTCGATTCCAGCATGAGTAAGCTCTCGAGTTAGAACAGATTCCCTGGTAGGGCACAATGTGCAAGCTCTCCAACCTCTGCACCACTTCTTAGATTCTACTTCGCCTCCGAGCAAAGCATCTCAACCTCCAACGATGCTGCAAAGCATCTTCACCACTTACATGCAAAACTAATTCGCCTCCCAGCTCCTCCATGGGAAGCCCCTCCTCGTGCCAACTCCTCTATGCAAAGCCCCTTTGCCTCCCAACTCCTACGTGCAAAGTTCCTTCGCCTCCCAGCTCTGCTGTGATCGTGCTTACCCCCGCCAATTAACCCTAGAACCATGTTTTTCACTTATTTCTTGTTATTTTTTATGAATGATTTTTTTCACTTATTTCTTTTTATTTTTTATGAATGATTTTTTGAGCCACTTGTTTCATGTTATTGTTTCTTGAAAATCCAAAATGTGTGAAGTGTGTATGAAATGTGTATTATTGTTAATGTTAGTTTACTGTGAAGTGTGAAGTTTGTATGAAATGTCTATGAAATGTGTATGTTATCATTCATGAACTATGTATGATTAGTGTAACTATGTATGTTCATTGTGTATATATGTTTAGGATATGTAACTGTTTATGTTATTGTTTAGGATATGAAGTTATTGTTTACTCACTATATATGTGAAGTTATAAACTATGTGTGAACAATGTTTAGGATATGAGATTTAGTTGTATTATTTTGATTATATATTAATTCGGATCATGTAGTTACTTTTGGAGATATTTATTTATATATAAATAAAAAATTAGGAAAGTACATAAAATTGCATATACCCTGCGTATGCTCCAGTGTACCCCTTAATCGCTATTCAGTGACTTGTTCGAACACATACACATACTGCTTTCCTGAACCTTGTCCGCAACTCTGGAGGTCCAAGAATCAACGAAATTGCCTTAACCTCTTGGTGCACGGAACCACCTAAGAAAAGATGACTGGTCGATTCCACCTTTAATCCGCAGAGCAAGCAAGAGCTATCGCCAACGTGAGAAATTCAAGCCCATCTATCTCTAGTGAGGATTATGCCATGTCTCAAGAGCCACAAGAGTACCTTTATGCGAGATGGGATTTTCAGGTCCCAAATATGAAAAGTCCATAGTGAAAGTAGGTAACCATATTCCATTTGCCCATATGTCAGACACTTGTGCATCTTTAGTTGTAGTCAACACATAAAGATGTGGACCATGTGGTAACTAATAGGTTCGAGTCCCACCATCCATCCAGTTATCATTAAAAAAATGCAGCCATCACATAGCACCGGTCAAAAACAATTAGACAGATTAGGTAGAACCACACATATACCCTTCCAAAAAGTTGTCTCAAACCATAGAGGACGGAGGTATGCTAATCCATGCACTAATAATATAAATCTTATCGATTCGTCTATATAGCATGTATCCTCTTTGTCACCCTAAATTCTCGCAACCTATTTAAAAGTAGAGCACGATTCATCTGGTAAGAGTAATCGTCTCCACTCAATAAGATGCAATCCATGCCTAGCTTGATTTGTTTCCTCTTGAAGAATCTTCTCATAAGCATCTCTATTTAGCGATATATACCCACAGTAAGCAATCTAGAGGACACGAAGAACAATGGATTAACCGCGAGCGTCGCCTTCACCAAAACCAGATGCCCATCATGTGATAACAAAGAGCCCTTCCACCCTGCTAACTTCCTCTCCAACTTATCCACTATGGGTAGCCAATCTTATAGATGAAGACGACCAGTACCAAGTGGCAACCCTAGATAACAGATAAACAATGTACCACAAGAGCACAACTCCCTTCCACACTCAATTGCCTCCTCATCAGACATGTGAGAATGGATCATGTTAGGCTTGTCTCTCTTAATTTCAACCCTGAGAGCTCCCCAAAAATCTCTAGCGCCACGACCATGTTCCTCACCTCCTCCATTCCCCTCTCAATAAAGAAAATGGCATCGTCTGCATACTGGAGTACTGGAATGGAAATGTCCCTCGTAGAAAACCTCCCGAGAGACTATGAGACCTACCTGATTCGTCATGCACATCTGCGGCCAAACACATAAAAAGGGACGGAAACATACATCCCCATCTAACTTCCCTCTTCCGTTGAAAAAACCATCTTCAAGTTGCTCGTTCATCAGAATCGAGTAAGAGGTGGTGACACACCTCTTCATCCAATAGATCCACAGATCCGAGAACCCTCTTCTAGTTAGTGTCAGTACTTTGTTACATACTAATTGTATTATTTGTTTGATGATAACAAACCTTTTGAGTACAGACGGTGTTAGTCCATTCACGAGAGTGCATATTGATGATAATGAAAATTGTGCAGATAAACAAAACTTGTGTCGTTAGCTTGAAGCTAGGTCAAGAGTAAGAAAGCTGCTGGACCAAGAATAAACTCAAGCTTGAGGAGCGCAATCTTAAGTGAAGAAGCAATTAATAAGCTCAAAGGAGTTCAAAGCTAAGGAACTTCAGCTCAAGCTCAAGAAAGGATCTCAAGCTCAATACGAAGATAAAGTCTTTTCTTTTATTGATACTACATACTGTAATTGTCTTAGATAGTAAAAGTCGTGAAGTATCATGCATCTCAAACTTTGACTTTGACCTTGATGTTTAGGTCAACATGTCAAGCTGATCGATCAACATTCCTACATTCATTGATCATCCCTTATCGACCAGTAGCTTTTCATGATCAATTATTTCTTGATTGGTCAATTTGCCTTGATTGATCGATTAATTTTTATTGTTAGATCGGCCACTCTTGATTGGTCTATATTTGAATTATAACAGCTATATTATGATCGGTCAATTTTCAATCATTGATCAATTAAATTTCTGATTATGATCGATCTTCTAAATCCACATGGTTGATTATTTAATTCTGATAGTTCAATATTTGAATTATAAGGCTATATATGATCGATCAATTTTGATCATTGATCGATCAACTTCTGATTATGATCGATCATCTTAATCCTCATGATAAACCAATTAGATCTGATCGATCCTCTAAATTTCTTGATCGATCAACTTCTGATTCTGATCTATTATCTAAATACACCTAATCGATCATCTAAATCTCCTGATCTATCATTTCTGAAGATTTTTAACGAGGATTTTATTCCCGATTTGTTCGCAAGTGCTACTTTTTTAAAGCCAACGACTATGGGGGTTCTATCCTTATAAGTAGGACCCCATACCTCACTTGTTCAACACACAACAAAGAGCAATAAGCTCTCTTCTCCATGTTCTTACTCTATACTTTGAGAGAAAGTTCTAAGAGTTTTTTTTCTAATTTGAGCTTCACACTTACACCTCTTGTATATGTGATTTATCTTACGAGTCTGCTCCTCGCTCTATAAGATCTTTTTAGTTTTACGCCATAATCTTTATTTCATATTTACTTTCTTTTAGAAGGAAAAAGGGCAGTCATCATATAGGCCTAACTAGGAAATTTCACCATTTATTGTTAAAAAAGATTACACATATGTAAACAGGTCTTTGTGGGAAAAAAATAAGGAATAAGAACATATTTACAGACACAACCTCACTGTCAGGGACTTGGCGTGAGCCATAACATTCTCAGCATAGAACCTCTCATTCAGAGGCGGAACCATGAATTTCATCAAGGAGGAGCCGAGTATACAACTATTATGTATGCTCATAAATGGAAAAATCTATGTATTTTCGAACGATATTTTTAAATAGAAATAATATTTTTAAATGAACCTCTTTCAATCTAGATAAATGTAGAATTTAAAAACATTATTAATATTAGAATTTCAAATATATTGATATTTTCAGTGGCTATTTTTAAAATTAGATAAATATAATAATTTAAGCTTCTCTAAATCTATCCTAAAAAGGCTAAATTATCAAGTGAAATTTTGAAACAAAAAACTTCATGGTTAAAAGGAAATAATAAAATTTATTTTATTTACTAGGAGTACTAAAAATAATGGGAAAGATAAATAAACTCGGATATAATTTTATATGAAATTATTTTGATATTTTGGAAGTGATTGGATAAATCATATAAAAGATAGTAAATTAATGGAGATAAGATTTGAACCTTGGTCTACAAAATAATTGACATGCCACTCTACCACTTGACCATTTATTGATTTTACAACCTTTCTCTAACAACATTAATTATAATACAGTTGAGGAGGGTCCGTATTTAAAACTTAATACATCGTACAAGTGACGTATAATAATTATAGAGGGGCCATGGCCCCTCCATAATATATACTAGTTCCGCCCTTGCTCTCATTTATGAATGGCACGCCATTCCTTGCCAACCAAATCATTCGAGCCATCGCAGTACACTTCACTCTACCCTTTGTTGTGCATCTCCAAGAAATCCCAATGGAGCTCAGAAAACTGGATTTATCCTCATGGGAGATCTCATGATTCCCTAAAGCACTCGAAGAGAAGATGGTCCGCCTCCCCAACTCACTCTGGCAACGAAAGCAAAGGGGATCTACGTCGTATATGAATCACGCCAGTCTCACCCCTGTTGGTAGCCTCCCTCTTCTGAATAGCCACAAGATCTTTATATGCACGAGAATTTTCCAGCTCCAAATTCTTTTGTAGTCCTCTATGCAACCCTGGGTCAAAAACCACATGGCCCTTCAACATTTCTTATTTACTTGATATTTGGGTTATTAGATTTGTTAAATTGTAATACAACTGAGTTGACCACATAATCAATCCATATTGTAATACGGTTGAGTTGCCTACGTAAGCAACTCATGTTAGTGGAAAACCCGTGTGTCAGACTGAAAGCTCGAGTCGGTAGACTTTGGTTATGGTTGTTACTCAGTAGGGTTTCCATGTTAAATACCTGTGTACGTATGGTTGATTGATTATCTTGTGATTTAAAGTGCTATGTAACATTGTTGTGCTTATTTTAGAATATTGTGATTCCAACGATTCATATTATACAGTTGATTCGCCCGCACCCCAGCAACTGATGTCCGGAAGAACCATCATTTGGTATGAGAATTGCACTCGTGCAGAGGAAGTAATGCCCTGCCACACTTATGGCTAGCATTTCAGAGTGGAGGGAAGCTATGTGGTTCGTCCACCTCTGTTTAACAAGACAAACTACTCCGGTTAGAAGACAAAGATGATGATCTTGAATGAATTCAACATCACTGAAGAGAAGACAGATACGAAGACAGATATGGATATGTGTTATTCTTTTGCGGATACATATACATTTTCCATTTTTGAAGATACATATACGGATATGGTTAAGAATTTTTATGGCGGGTATGAATATAGATATCCATATTACTAAAAATCTACTTGTCTGTATCATAAGATATTTACCAATGTATATACAAACAATTATCTAAATACGCCACATGGTTAGCTGTAACATAACGTGTTTTAAAGTCATTTCAAATGCATGATAGAACATAAATAGAGTAAATTACAAAAAAGACCCCAACTACACCTCGATTCTCAAGTAGGGCATTATTTTAAAAACCTAACAATAAGGGGTTCGAATATTTTTGTCTTAAATACATCCTTCCATAAGCTTCCGCAACCCTTCCATGTTGATGTTAAAGCATGAAGTTGAAATTCTAGTACCCTCCTTATATCATTTCAAAAATGAGGTCCATAATTGAGAAGTGAGGAATAGTTGACACCTTTTTCTTGGTAAATTATCTGAATATATTTTGTGGTATTCATTTTTTTGTTATAAAAGTTCAGCTTAAAATACTACTTTATTTTTTATTTTATTGTATTGTAGTTTGTGTAATTTTGACATTGAATTTAAGTCTTAGGAGAAATTTATTATCTGCATAATCTGTATTCATTTGTAAAATATCTATATCTGAATTATGATTATATGTTTCCATATCTGTATCCATATTTAGGATATGATTTGCTATTGACAATATCTGCAAGATATCTGTTTTCGTAACCATATCTAGATTTTAAAAAGATAAGGATATGGTAACAACTATATCCGTATCCATTTATCGCTACTCTCAATTCAAAGGCAATGAATTCCATGTATTGTGCCTTGTCCGAAATTGAGTTCAAAAGAGATTCTCATCTGAATACAACGTATGAAATATGAAGTGCTTAGAAATCACTCATGAAGGTACGTCCAAGGTGGAGGAGTCTCGATTTAGGATGCTAAACCTCGACTATGAGACTTTTAGAATGCAGAAAGGAGAGAGCATCAAAGATATGAATGTTTGATTCACCGCCATGTTGAACCAGTTGAGAAACTTGGGAACAATGTTTAAAAAAGTGTGAGGTGGTCCGGGGCATTTTCTTGAAAGCTGAGGTGAGGCTTAATCCTCAATTTTTTGAAAAGAGAAATTAAAACTAATGCAAGTTATACTGGAATACATCATGACAACACAAACTATTGCAACATATTATGGAAAAAGTGCAATACGCTACAACTATAATCGTTCAAATCTCAAATGCTACGAAATTATAAAAGAAAATAGAAAGTAGGAAAAGAGTTCAACGTAAGCATAAATACAATTCAACATATTGTCCATCACATTCATGTGATCCATCAAAAAAATCACTAAACATTAGCATTGATTCAACAAATCCAAATCATTTGTCTCGTTGCTCGTCAGCATTGTCGCCATTGTCGTCACTGATGCTACTACCTTTTGATCCTCAAGAGTTTCATCCATATAATTCAAATGCACATCATCACCAACCTCATCATCGCTTTCATCCTCGGAATTGAGGAACTCCTCCTTTACATTAATTGGACTTTTACCTTTAGCTAATCAGGAAAGTAATATGCAAAGTCGTCTATTATTTAAAAATTGATCGTAACAAAGCATCAAATATTTTTAAGTTAATATTTCACATTTGCCATCTTTCTTCCTATTCTTTTTACGTCGAGCGACTTGAGCTCCTTCACCTCCTTCCTCCTCAATAGGATCATCCTTAAAGGGTATGTTTGCATCAAGATCCTGACAGGCCTCGACATCTTAAGCTTCCGAAATCCATTCATCATTGAAGTCAATGTCATCGAAACATAAAGGATCTTCTATTGTTTACTTCTTTAATTTCATATGTTTCAATTGGTGATTGAACATGATGTAAATCGGATCATCGAGTTTTGCTTGTGTGTGATTTCTTCTTTTTGTATGAACCTACATAGAAATATGTAAAAATTAACATGAAACGAAAACACTATCATAAAAAATATAATGCTTTAACTACTTATTTGATTGAACAAACTCCAATTATGTTCACACCTATAAGCACTACAAGTTAAGCCCAATACCTTAGTCGCAAATTTTGCCATTTTAAATGTTTCGTTTCCAAGCAACAATCACCAATCCACCGAAAATTGTCGACACGTTTAGCAATAATGTTTAAGAGTGTGCAAAACTCTTTGAAGTTATTTATAGTTCTTGTCGGGACTTCTGGTTTTCCTTGAATTGACTGCATTCACCCATCCAAAAAATCCTTTGGCATGCATAAAAGATTTAAGTTGCGAATTCGCTTTTGCCTTCACGGCTTGATCAGTGATCAATCTCTCTATACATGAAAAAGTCCCATTTTAACCTCTGAGTGACTAGAGAATGATGGTTCATAATGAAAGTGTGGATTGGGGAAATAAGGAGCAGCATGTAGATGTGTATGAAGTTGACGATCCCAATGACTATCCACAATTATCCCAAATAATCTTGTATTTGGTCTCCTCATTGTCTAGATTTTGAGCTATCTCTTCTATTTTTCAGAATCCACCATTCGCAAAACAACGACCAATTGTTTCGTGGTGTTTATAAAATATGCAACACCACTCCAAAAAGACTTGCTTTTTAGAATTATGTTCCGTACACTTTGCCCCAATGGTTGATTCACATAATAAATGTTCAATTCTCTTGAAGTGAAGAAGGATTCAAATGAATCCTTCGTTTCTAATCAAGCTTTGCAATGAAAGAAATGCAGTGGTAAATCGCGTAATGACATGTTTCACCAAATCACAACCTACAAATCTTCTTACTATCGTAAAATCCAAGCATGAGCATAAAAAGGTTAATTATTTTATTCACTTTCGTGAACACTGATGCATGAGGAGGTAATTTGAGGACATCCTCCACCATCAAATCTATGCAATGCGTTGCACAAGATATCCATCGAAGATTCTCCATTTTTTCCGTCAACATTTGTCCAATTGCTTTATACGTCGATGCATTACTGTTATTATTCTTCTCTCCGACCTCTTCAACAACTCCATCCATCACTTTAAAAAGTATCTTGACATCTTTTACTTGATCTAATGCATCAATTGACTTCAAAAAGTAAGTGCCTTTGGGATTATTCACCAAAAAATTGATCAATGTGCATCCTTTCATGTCAGTCCAACCGTCAGAAATGATACTACAATCGATGGCAATCCAAGAAGCCTTTGCTTCATCAATGGTGATTATGACATGCTTCTCTTCTTTCAAAATCCAAGTTCATATTTCATGCAGGTGGTTTGAAACCCCTTCCATACCTACATACATCGATCATTATCGTCTGCTAGGAAGGATTATTCACTATGTTGAATGGCGGTAAATTCAAGAAAAATCTGCTAATACTCTTGCAAATCCTCCTCTCATATTTTTCCCAACTTGCATTCAAAGTGAGTTGTTGTGGGAGGATCTGAATACCTGCAATGCTGCCGCCTTGTGTAATAAAAAAATTCATCGATCATCGAGCTTGCTTGACACCGCTAGAATACGTAAATGCTCTTTGTGATGGTTGATTTTCATCTCGTCCTGATGGCTCTTGCATCCCAACTGGAAAACCTCTTCTATTTCTTCAAATCTTCTTTTCTTCTCATCACCCTTGCTTTCCATGAATATCTTCATCTCTTGTTGAACCTCAGTTGGAACTTGGAAATGCTTTCACATTCTTGCATGTCTTTGCAAGATGGTCTTTCAGCCGCTTTATCCCCTAGTGATCTTCATCAAACAAAAATTACGTTCAACATATACATAGCCTTTCCCTTTAATATTTCCATCCGAGATCCAATCATCCTCCACTTTTGCATTTCTTTCCCATATCTACAAGTTATACAATAGCGTATACACACAACTAAATTATCAAGCTTAACAGTTAACATACGCAATATCATACCTAATAGACAATAACACAGTCTCTCAAGAAAGACACATCAAAAAACAAAAAAAACATGGTATGAAGGCGATGGCACTACTTGAGTGTGGAGGCGGCGGTGTTGGGTGCTAGATGGCAGCAGATGTCTCGAGGGCTTGTTGGCATCGCCTGATGGACTCTTTGAGTTCCATAGCAGGCGGTGGCCCTTGGCAATGGGTTTCTTTCTGTTCAAATAGAAAGAAACCCTTTGTTTTCTTTTTATTTGCGAATAATAGGGGTCACATGCTTTAAGTAAAAAATAGGCTGGATCGAGGCATGCGCTTTCGTCTCTCCTCGAGCGCCCCATGCTAGATCAAGGCATACGCCCCGCCCAAATAACTCGGGGCGATTTTGGTGCGCCTCACTCGAGATGTACGCTTTTACGTCTTGAGGTGCTGCTTTTAAAACTATGCTTGGGAAGAGTCTTCCTTACTTAAGAATTTCCAAGGAAGATTGTCACTTCTCTATCGTCGGAGTGGGAACACAAGGTTACAACGATAGAAGAATTAACTAGCTTTAACAGAAGTTTGTTGGAAGGCCTCATTAGTAATTTTCTCACTTATAAAACAAAGATAGAAAATAGGAAGAAATAAGAAGAGAAGCGGAAGAAAAGTAGAGCCCTTGCTGCAAATAAGGAATCAACCGATAGATTAAATAGTGGTGATGATATCACATTCATGAGCCAACAATTCAAGTCTTTTCACAAGAAGAAGAGAAAGGGAGAACGAGAAATCAAATGCTTCGAACGCAACAAAATGGGGTACATTAAAGGGGATCACCCTCAACTATAGAAGAACTCCAGACATGAAAATAAGGTCGAGAAGAAATCCAAAAGGAAAGCACTACAAGCATCTTGGGAGTTGGGACTACTTAAGCAACGGTGAATAAGAAAGTGAGAGCATGCATGAAATTGGTTGGATTGGTCGAATTTGAGTTATCTGACTCAGGTCCTGACATTGAGGCAAGTAATCTTTCTTATAATGAACTTACAATACCTCACAAGATCTCTTTAGACATGTTATAAAGCTTAAAAAGATTAACAAGAAATTGCTAGAGGATCGGAAAAAAGGAAAATGAATTGCTTAAAAAGGATCTTAGTAGTTTTAAAATTATAATTACTTGCCTAGAAAAAGAAATTGTTGAGCTTAAAATAAAGGTTTCTTTTGTACCTAGTAATGAAAAAGAGAAAACATTAGATAATCATGCTTTAGCTCTAGTTCTTTTAGAAAAAAAAAGATTAATTTTGAAAAAGAAGGGTACCATGATATCTAACCTCAAAGGATTCGAAAAAGAAAAGGTACCCAATGAACTGTTGCAAAAGTCGACCATTTAGGCCGACTAGTTGGCCTGACTATGCGACTCGGGTGGGTGCCCGACTCGTATAGGCCAAGTTGGCCTATAGTCGCTCAAGCCTGACTAAGCGGGCATATAGTCGGTTTAGGCGGCCGATTAACCGGCCGATATCTGCATAGAGGATACGAGATTCAGATCCAATTAATCACTTAAAGAGTTACTGCGGTAATTACTTCAAGGGTTACTGTCTAACAGTAACCCTCCACTCTCGACACCCCCGACACCCTCGACCCCTCGATCCCTCCACTCTCGATACCCTAAAGGGCCCCGACCCCGCGCCACTGACTCGCCGGCGCCACCTCCAGGCCTCGCCGCCTCCAAGCTCCAACGCCTCGCCAGCCCCACGCCTCTAGCGCCTCGCCGCCCCCACGCCTCCAGCGCCTCACCGCCCCCACCTTTAGGTTAGGTTTTTTTATTTTTTTTTGTTTTTGCTTATATTTTGTTTTCTCATCTACTTTTTCTTATGTTGATAATGTCAATTTTTTTTTGCTTAGGTAGATCTTAGATGTTGACATGTTGCTTAGATTTGCTTAGGTTGATGATGTTGAACTCAGATGTTAATATGTTATTGTTACTTGTTAGCCAATAACAATGTTAGGTTAGGTTTTCATCATTTTTTCGTTTTTCTTATGTTGATTTTATTTGTTATTCCAAATGGTTAGTTAATTTAGATACTTGTTGTTAATTTAGATACTTGTGTTTGATGATTAGTAATTTGTGAGTTTGTGACTATGTAGATAAATACACCTCCAACGAACGTCGCTTCTGGTAGCGACTCGTCTTTTTACATGCTATGTACCAAACATTTTGAATCTTTGATCTTAAATTGCTTCAATTTTTCTTCTCTTGCTATAATTTTTTAAGCTCTTAAAATATTAAATTTGCTAAAATTATGAAGATAAATGATAGTATATGTATTAAAATTTTAATTATATATTAAAAATAATTTAAAAAATTCAAAACCGACTAATACCCGACTAAATCCGATTACTCTCCCGACTGCCGATTAATCCTTAGTCAGTGACCCTGTCGACTGAGTACCGACTACCGACTTCTGCAACCTTGACCCAATCGAAAAAATTAAAGTACCGAAGACCAAGGAAAAGGGAGATGGAGAAGGCCATATACATCAAAGATGGACTCGCCAAGGCCAAACAACTGCCATAAATAGACATCATCGTCATGGATAAGTACAAAGACTAGAGAATCTGTCACCAAGAACCATATGTGACTTCTTATCTTTTTCTTTGGTTGATCATATGCATATCATGAATTGGAGATGAGGCTTCGACTCTTATCTTTAGGGGGACTTTAAGCAAAATATTAACGGAGAACTCTAGTTTAGGGGGAGCTAAGATTAAGGGGGAGAGATATTTTAATCATCTCTTTGTCCAAAAAAACTTATATTAATTAAGTTTTGGCATATGTTTAGATCTTTTTGATTATGCCAAAAACAAAAAGAAAAGATTGTCTACAGAAATTTGTTTGTGAACCATAGACACGTGCAGAGAATGGCAATAGCATAAATGAAAATGCTAAGGTGGATGTGTAGGCACCCACGTAAAGATTGGATTCGGATGATGCTATCAGAAAGAAAGTTGGTGTAGCTCCGATCGAGGATAAGTTGCGAGATAATCGCTTAAGATGGTTTGGCCATTTGCAAAGGATGTCAGTTGATGCACCGGTGAGGAGATGTGAGTTTTGGAATGTTGGCATGGCTAAAAGAGGGCGAGGAAGGCCCAAGAAGTGTTGGAATGAGACTATACGAAGGGATCTTAGTTTTTTAGAATTAAGCTCGAGAATGACCCAAGATAGATCTGAATGGAGGCAAAGTATCCATGTAGCCGACCCTACTTAATGTGGGAAAAGGCTTTGTTGTTGCTGTCATAAAAAAGGGGAGATTGTTAGTTCTTGCATGAACATGCATATTTTGATGATAACAGAACTTATGCAGTTAGATAAAACTTGTGCAATTAGTGAGTGATCCCAGTGGACCGGGCAAACCCCCTGATGCTCTATCAATTCTGAAAGCTTCCGATACCAAGCTTTGGGACTTTGTTTTAGGCTGTAGATCACCTTGTGGGGCCTACACACTTTCTGAGACCCCCCCTCAGTAGTAAACCCTGGTGGTTGCTGCATATAAAAGTAAAACTCCTCATGTATAACTCCATAAAGAAATGCATTCTTCACATCAAGTTGGTAAATAGACCAGTCCTGTGAAACAACAACTGATAGGAGAATGCTTAATGTTGAGTGTCTATCCACTGGAGAGAAGGTATACAGATAATCCACCCCATAAGTCTGGGTTAATCCACGTGCTACACGCCTTACCTTATAGCAATCCATACTGCCATCTGCTCGTTGCTTCACCGTAAATATCCATTTGCACCCCACAACATATGCACCAAGAGGGGCAGAAGCCGCAGAACAGCACTCCAGGTACCATGAAACTACAAAGCGGCCATCTCCTCTTCCATGGCAAGTCACCAACTGCTATCCTGCATGGCCTCATGATAAGTTTGTGGTATAGTAATAGTTGAGAGGCCCATAACAAACTTTTTGTATTCCTCTGAAAGATGGTCCAAGGAAACATGCGCGGTTAGAGGGTACATAGCACAGTTGCGACGAGGCTTCCTCAAGGCAATAAGTACATCGAGGTCATCAACCTCTATGTTCTCTGCTATCAGATTCTCTTATGTAGTATCCTGTGGATTAAGCATAGCACCGGTGCCATCAGTAGAAACAATGTGTTCACTACATACCTGGGGCATGCTGGATGACTAGGAAGATGCAGGAGTAGAGGGGCGAGTAGAGGACATGTGAATGTAAAAACGAGGTAGAACTGAGTCATGGTAGGCGGAGGTGGAGGAGGAGGTGCTGGTGGAGGTAACTGAGACTCAACATGAGGACTTGTGGTGGAGATATAGGAGGTGGAGGAACGAAGATATCCTCACCAAAGTCAGCATTAGACAACCTGTCACCTGTAGGAGAAAAATACATAATAGACTCAAAAAATGTGACATCAACACTTACATAATATTTTCTCCCAACAGGATCAAAAACCCATATCCTTTTGGGTGCGAAAATAGTTAATGAACACGCATTTGATAGCTTCAGGAGAGAGCTTGTCACGATCAGGAGTAAAATTATGGACAAAGGCCACATATCTAAAGACTCTGGGGGTAAGTGAGAATAAGTCCTTCTTGGCAAACGCAATCAAGAAAGGAACTTTTTCTCCAAGCATTGTAGACAGCATGCGGTTCACTAAGTAACATGCAGTAAGAATCGCGTCAATCCAGAAATAATGAGGAGCTCAACTCTGAACTAAAAAAGTCCTTGTGACATCCAAAACATGACGGTGTTTGCATTCAACAATACCGTTCTGTTGTGAAGTGTAAGCACACAAAATTTGATGAACAACACCAATAGATCCGAGGAAGTTTGATATCAGGACCAGCTTTAGACTTATTCAAAGGCATTGTCAGTGCGAATTAATTTTACATTAGCAGAAAAGATGTTTTTAATCTCAATAAGAAAAGATTTGATAACATGACCAACTTTAGACTTATTCTTCATTAGAAATACACAAGATAATTTAGAAAAATCACTTACAGTGACCATATAAAACCGATGTCCCTGATGATCAAGAACACGACTAGGACCCTAGATATTGAAGTGAACCAACTCAAACAACTAACCACTGTGACGACTCGGAAAAGAGGAACGATGGTGCTTCTCAAGCTGACTTGCCTCACACTCCAAGCTAGTACGAGTAGCGATTTGCAGGAGAACATGATGTAGATTCTGCACAAGAAGGTGTCCAAAGCGAAGATGCCATAGAAACAGGAAGACAGATCGAGAAGGGATAGTAGCAGCCCTTGCACAAGGAGACTGGACATGTTTGTAAAGTCCCTTCTGCTCACGACCATATCCAATCATCTTGCTCGTGAGTATGTCCTGAAACACAAGAGAAGAAGGGTCAAATATGCCACGACAATGTAAATCTTTTGTAGTCTGACTTATAGACAAAAGATTCATATGAAATGCTGGAGCATGTACGACATTTTGCATACGCATTGAGGGAGCTAGATCAATCTCCCCGTCCAACAATGGGTAGATGAACCCCATTGGCAATCACCATTGATCTACGCGGAGGGATAGACCTGTAAAAAGTAAACTATGCTCGATCGCCACACATATGATGAGATGCTCCAGAGTCCATGATCTAGTCAGACAAATTTGAATTGTTGTCAATATTGGTAAGGGTATAAGCAATACCTGACAAGCTCGAAGAGGCTCTAGCAATATGTGTGACAACTGAAGAACCTGTGGACGAAGTAGTAGGAGTAGTCATCATCTCTCGCGGCTTGGAAATAATATCATCAAAGCGTGCATTATGAGCCAGAGCATGTGTAGAAGTAAGCTCGGTCTGCTTAGCGACTCGAGAGGAGGCCGGATACCCATGCTTCTGATAGCATGTCTCCTCAGAATGACCAGGACGGTGACAATGTGAACATGGACCTTGCTGACGACCTGCTTCTCGACCACGTGGTCCTCGGCCACGGAATTGCGAAATATTCCCACTGCCACGAGAGGCAGCTGTAGCAGAAGGAGTCTGAGCCACAGTAGTAGAGGATGTAGTAATTATGCTTAGCCTCTTGTAAACCTCCTCCATTGGAGGCATCATCTCTCCAGTAAGAAGTTGAGTACGTGTTGCATCGTACTCAGAGTCTAAAGATGACAAAAATACTCCCGTCATAGTTGCATTGCGATACGATTGTTGTTGCTCAGTGCTCGTAATAATTGGCATGAAGCTATGCAGATGCTCAAACATGCCTCTAAGATGCGAGAAGTGTGCATGAAGAGATCGACCATTTTGCTTGGTTGAAAAAATATCAAACTGCAACTGTAAAATTTTGCTCTCATTTTTTGTCTGCCCATATGTGGCTGCTAAGATATCCCACATAACCTTTGTTGTGGGTTGATTGATAATATCATTGGCATTCTCCGTGGTGAGCGTCCCAGAGAGGCGAATGCAAGCATAAGCATCATCTTGCTTCGAAGAAGCATTTTCCCCTTTCTTTTCCGTCGGTTATGGATTCGTCAGAATGTTCTCATTGTTATGACATTGCATCAGGGTGGGAAACTGCATGGACCACAACTTATAGTTGGCCCCATCCATCTTCACATTGGGAGCCAGGCCTTTGAAGGCACTGGATGAAAAAACATCACCCTTGTTCTCTGACATGGTAGCAAGAACGCCGAAATCCGGAACAAAACTGAGTAGACTGTTATAAATGAGTCTACACAATCACATATAGAGGATTGGTTGTATTTGTAGACTCATACAACCATCCTCATCTCTTGTTGTTGTAGGATAGGCCGTACGGGTGCAAAGGGCACCGACGCACACAGATGCATGCAGATGCACTAAAGATGCACGTCAAATGCACGCAGATGCATGCAGATGCGCGCAGAATGCACACAGATATGCGCTGGTGCGTAAATGTGCGAGCTAGTGCACAGATTTGCGCTAGTGCGTAAATTTTTAATCCCATTTTACATGCCTGCATCGGCTCTCTTTACCGCTTCAAAAAATTCGTCTCCTAATAAGTTGATTGATATTTAGATTCGATGTGTGATCACTTGGTCGAGATGTCTCCAGGCCCATGATGAAAGAACACATGAGGGACATGCGGCGGGACCCAAGTTGATGTTAAGGTCCTCGTAGAGTAGGCATCATATTGGAATGGACCATAGTTGAAGAGCTATTGTGGCACACACGATGTTGTTTTCCACTGAATATCATTACCGTCCACCAAATCATGGTCGAATAATTGATGGGGCATCTTCACATGATGTGCTATGGAATTTGGAGAAGCCACGGAACATGAATGGCACAAAATCATAGGGGAGATGTATGTAAAATACTTGACTATAGGGTCCATATATTGGAAAACCTAACGCCCCTAGTCCTAATTGGAATAGGGTGCTGTCCACTTTTATCCCTCTCTGCACCCTCATGGGGTGAAATCGTAGTTTTCTTACTCTCTCTTGAGTAAACTCTCAATTTGGCCCTTTCCCCAACTTTAATCACTTGGGAAAGAGTTTTTAATGGGGTGACTCTTTATAAAACTTCCAATGTAGTCCCTTTTTATTATGGGATACATATCTCACTGGAGTGAAAGAAAATCTCTTGCAAATGTTTCCTCCATCTCATTGAACATCAGCACTGGGATCTCGATGGGGGTGGAGGTGGCAACTGTACACACAATGGGCACAACAATGGTGACGATTTAATGTCGAATGCTCCATCGCGGAAGCGTCAACTGTTGAAGACGGAACCAGAGCTCGAAGTTGCGTCGGTTGTTGCGGTTAAGCCTTCATCGATGGGATTGGTGAGACCTCGATGGTGGTAGGGCTCTACCTACTAGCGGTGGTGGTGATGAAGCTGCACGTGCTGGTTTCGGGAGCCACATCAACTCCGACACGACGTCAGATGATACTACTGGAGGCTGCAGGGGAACTCCCACACTTGATTATGATGGTGGGGCCTTTGACGAATGCGATTGAGGTGGAAAGGAGATGTGGGAGATATTGGTGGTGTTGTGGCAAGAAATATGAGTTTGATGGCCAGTGGTGGGGGAGGATAGGGTTACGAGGAAGGTGATAGTCATGGTGCTGACATCATTGCGCCGACAGGAAAGGTGGAAACGGTGTCAGAATTGACATTGAAAAGATGGGATGAACCTCCTTTAGAGGCCTATCCAAAAAGAATTGGCGTTGTTGATGGAAGAGATGGGTGAGGGCATTGTGTTGGATTGGTGGGAGGGGTTAATATTGGTCGTACAACTACTTCTTAATAATGGTGAGGTGGTGCCGATTCCGCTGGTGGTGGAGGTTTGAAGGCTTCATGGACAGCAACTAAGGTTCTTTCATGTTTTCTTCGTTGTAACCTTCATATTTGTCTTGTATATGTTTTGTAATGGAGAGTCTGTCTTGGACAAAACTTATAATTTTTCTTCATTTTTGTTGTCGACGTCGTATAAGGGACGCTTGTAGCATGTTCCAGTTCAGTGGAAACAAACATGTCTTCTTCTGATAGTGAATCCAACCATATACCGCCAAACACGATCTTAAATTTTTTTTACCTTTTATCGATGCGAGTGCGGATACGAATCATGATGTGCACAACTTTTGTTGAACTGGACTTCAATATTAAATAGAGTCATTAAATCATGGAAATGATCCAATCACCATGCTTTGATACCAATTGTTTGCAAATATGATTTTGATGGAGAAGAAATTGGGAAAAGGGATGAGGAAGGAGAACACGCATGTTGCACAGGGTTTTGGAGAATAAATGAGAAGATGCTTGGAGCGAGAATGAGAGAGAGAAATAAAAGGTGGAATTAACTTGAATTGATTCTAAACCTGGGCTACCATCACCTTTATGGACGGGTTAAATTCAGAAATAGAAAGAGAATAAAACTGAAATCCTAGTTGACTCCTAAAATATCTATTACCAAACTAAGTAGAGATCACATGTGATCTCTTGTTTACCTTTTATCGATGTGAGTGCGGATACGAATCATGATGCACGCAACTTTTGTTGAACTGGACTTCAATATTAAATAGAATCATTAAATCATGGAAATGATCCAGTCACCATGCTTTGATACCAATTGTTTGCAAATATGATTTTGATGAAGAAGAAATTGGGAAAAGGGATGAGGAAGGAGAAGAACACACATGTTGCACAGGGTTTTGGAGAAGAAATGAGAAGATGCTTGGAGCGAGAATGAGAGAAAGAAATAAAAGGTGGAGCGAGAATGAGAGAGAGAAATAAAAGGTGGAATTAACTTGGATTGATTCTAAACCTGGGCTACCATCACCTTTATGAAGGAGGGGTTAAATTCAGAAATAGAAAGAGAATAAAACTAAAATCAAATTGAAATCCTAATGACTCCTAAAATATCTATTACCAAACTAAGTAGAGATCACATGTGATCTCTTGTTTAAAAATTTAAATGGCTCAAATTGGACTAAATTAAAATGGCTTACCCTAACTTAAATTAATGACTCCAATTAGATGGACAGAAAACCCTAAAACAACAACAAAGCATTTTCCCACAATTAAGTAGGGTCGGCTAATGGACAGAAAACCCTAATTAATAAAAATCTTAATTTTGGCCTAATTCTTAATCCCATGTTGCACCACCCACGCCACTTGTAAACTCACCTTGCTTATCCTTTTTTCTTGAGAAACTTGGTTTTTATGCTACCTCCAATATATTCCAATTCCAACGAGAAGAAGTCAACCACATATATAAATGTGTGAACAAAAAGTTTATAGCTAGATGCTAAGGTATATGTATGGCCATATAAAAGGCGATCTGATTTAGAATGAGATTATAGGCAAAACGGTTGTGGCACCTATTGAATATGAAATGAGGGAAACTCCTTGAAGGTGGTTTGGATATGTGCAAAAGGTTAACTACTACTCCAGTTCAACGTGCTGGAAATAAGAACCTTGCAAGAGAGAGCATGGAAGACCACAGAGATATTTGAAGGAAACTATTTGTAAGAATATGGTTTGTTTGGATCTAAACCATGGTATGAAAATACCCATCTCAAATTGAGGCACTGCCATTTCTCCCCAACGTGGGCGCCACAGCCAGTTTTTTTCAATGTGTGTGCCTCATGATTGAGGTGGGCCTTGAGGCATCGAGGTGAGACAAAGGTGCTGCCTTGGTTTTGAGCCACACATATCAGTCATGTGATTCAGATTATAACTAGAACCCGAGCTCTAACCTCGGTAATCCATTTCCTACACTCCTCATCTCTGGCCCCTCCACCTGCTGCTGCTATTGCAGCCCTCTTACCATGGCTGCTGCTTCTACAACTCTGCCTTTTGCAGTTCCACGTGGTAAAACACAAACTTAGTTGAAATGATTTGTTTTTTTTTCTATTTTTATTCTGTTGTTTATTGTTCATGTAACTGCTGCTTCTGTTTTTGGCCATAATTGTGCTTCATTTCGCAGCCGTTTCCATTTCTTGTTCATTCGTCGACATTATTTTTAGCCTGAATAGGACCATGTACCAATTGCTTTTTGCAGCTGCTTTTATGTTTTAGTGGGGTGGTCTGCTAGCTTATATAAGGTGGACAGATTCCAAACATTTTATAATAACAAATAGTTGAACTTTTCTTAGAAAGGTATATGAAATTGCTATGCAGTTTTTGTGATATAATTTTAACAGGAGGTAATTGGGAACTGTGTTGGAAATGCGAGCCCACGGCGAGCCATTATGCAATAAATGTTATTGCAAAATATCATTCCCTGATCTGAAATGAAGAATAATTAATTTGCATAATAGGTCCCTTAGTACAATTAGGGTTATGTACCATGGCCATCTTAATAATCATACAGCTGTTGATTCAACTATTGAATCATAGAGGCTGGTGCTTGGATGAATATCTAAAGGGTTAGATTGAGGACTCATCAAGCACCATCAAATGATTGTTAAGAGATGATCTCCAGCCTGAGTAGGAGATGGCAATCCTTATCTCTTTAGGTTGATATCTGACCGACCTCTTGATGCAGGTCCTCTGCATAGGAATAGAGATTCGGAGGTGTCAGATTAGTTAGGTCAAAGAGTTGACTTAACGAGATCGAGATAACCAAAGTCCTATATCGTATGCTGTCATGATATAGGCACGCATCCTCTGACCGGGGACAGATGTGTTGCTATATGTCTAAGTATGTACATTTGGCAGACCAATAGGTTGATGACCTAATCAAGGTCTATACACTGGCGCGCTGGTGTGCATATAAGGGCATATGAGTAATAAGATTTCTCAAAGGGATCATACAGGTTCAGTTACTGAACCGGAAGACATGAGCTCACTCATGAGATATTGGGAAGAATCAAATTCCATGCGCATGGTCGTCTCGCTTTGGAAGCTTGACTGAATTTGTAGGTTTGATATATACTTTTAGTATATGATCAAGACCTAGGTATGATATACGCTTTTGGAAAGTGTATGATCGATACCAACTCCCAATGATCGAATGAGAAACTTACTGATAAAACCATGAAGTAGACAGTATAAAGTTGATCCAATACTTCGGGTTTAGTCTGAATCTTCCAGTATGCAGGATGTACAGGTATTGGGAATACCCGAGGGTGATTTGATCATAAACGATTGTATAACCATGACGCTTCCATTCCTAGGGAGTGATGAAACGGGTCTGGATTTTAGTGACTCCTCTCGGTAGAGAAGTAATCTGATCTTAGTCCAAGTGTTGGACATTGATCTGAATGTGATTCAGATACAATGAGAAGATTACATTTACGGTCTTGATTTAATCAAGCATCTATGGGAGGCCCGCGATCTGGATTTGAGATATGATCTCAATATCCATGTCACTATACGTGGAACAATACAATCGCCCTGTCCTTATCTCCAAGTATCTGCGGAGAGATTGCATTATTCTTGAAGGGTTCAAGAATAATTCCATAAGATCTAAGCAATGAAGAAATAATGATTAAATGTGATTTAATCATCTTGATGTGTGAAGAAATTATCCAATTTAATTAAATGTGATTTAATTAATGTGGATAAGAATAATGTGGATAGAAATATCCAATTATTCATAATATATTATAAATGTGATTTATAATGTATTAGAGAGAGCTAATTATAATTTATATGTGTTGATTAATTATTATGTGTATTGGATACACATTGTGTAATTAATTAACAATATGAATTATATGTTGTTTGGGTTATGAATATGATTCACAATTTTTTCCATGGCAAGAATGCAATATTCTCAAAGATAATTGTGAATTATTTTTGAAGAATAAAACCCAATAAATTTGTTGCAAATAAATAAGAGAGATTCCAAGGAGATATGCAATCTCATGGATTTCCATGGGATTGCAATCTCCATGCAATCTCAAGGGGCGGCACAACATTCCTATAAGGAATGTGTGGCCGTCCACTTGGAAGGTACATGGAGATGAAATCTCCATGTATCTTCTCTCCTTATTTGTTGGGTTGATTTAGGAATAAATTATATTTGATTTTGTCAAATATATTTTGACCTAAATTTGTTGCTTTTGACAACAACAATCTTGGCCATTGGATTGACACAAATCAATCTCACCCATTGATTTTATGTGTCCCATGGATTGAGATCCATGGATCCCAAAACCCTATAAATAGAGAGGCATACTATGCTCTCTAAGAACTGGCAATATTGGAGCTCTCTCTCCCTCATTTCTTCATATACGCCATCCCTCTCTCCCTCTCTTGTTGGTGGCAGTCCACCATACCCTAGAGAAGGGAATCGTCGTCGCCATCGCCACCGCGTTGTCGCTTCGACGTTCTTCGGTTTCTCCGTCTTCTTGGTGTGCTACGCCCACGAAGGAGACATTAGATCTCGTGTGACGAGATCAGGAGCAACCGCGCTTGGATCAACTTCTTGGATTGCGAGGACAACGCGGTTCATCCCCGCGCTCGCAAGCAGTCTCTCCGACGATCGGACTTGAGACAGGAGGTCTCTTCTCTTAGAGACTCGATCAACCACGCTTCAAGAGGTATTGCATTATACTTGTTGTGGTTATAGATGAAACGATCTGAGAATGGTTCTCGGATCATGTGGTTTCATCGAATAAAAAAAAATTTAAATTCCGCTGCACCGAACAACTAGTGCGACTAGTCGTTCCTCGTCGTATCCGATACGACGATCACGCTTCCGTGATGCGCTTGAGGATAATTTCCATATCCTTCAAACTGTTGAAATCAAAGTCATGATTCATGTGCATATACTATGTAATGTATGTTAATATTTAGCTTTTTCTTCTAACTTTTATGAAATCGACATGCATTTTATGTGTTATAAGTTTATAAGGAGGTGATCGGTGCAATTTTAAAATCATAATTCATGTTTACATATTTTATGCAATGTATATTAACATTATGCAATGTACGCTAATTTTTGTATGTTCACTGTGTTTGTAAAGTAGTAGTCTTAGAGATGTCGCATCTTTCAATTTTCATTTCTATGCCTTTTTTATCACATATACTATGCATGAAGACTTAGTTTGAAAGTTCTTTAATTGATTTAAAAGTATGGAGGATCGTGTTTTAATGTAGTTTTTGCAATATTGTAAAATATTTTGGTTAAATTTCTCGAAATAGTATGACTGCCTCCTTTCGCCTCATGTTTTTGAAACCTTGATCTAAGCTCGGGTATGGCCCACATCAGATAGGTTTGAACGCAAAAGGTTTATGTAGCTGATCACTCTTACAGGGGGTAATGCCTGGGATCTCATCATCATCTCTAATTTATATATTTTTTAAATTTCATTAGTGGGAACTTGGGAAACCATTAGCCAGATATTACTGAATCTAATGATACCTACCAGGGACACAGTGTAGTTACAGATATTCATATCAATCAAGAATTTTTGATTGACCATCACATAAATGGAGATTGAAGCATAAAAAAACTATCGGCAGCTAGCACAAAATGCTATGATATTCATCGGCTGGATTTGATGGATTTCTTGCATTATATTGGGCAGGATGATAGTCTAGTATATGTGGAGTCAGATTTAAGGCTTCTTTTTAATATACATTTTGCAAGTTCTATTACAAAATGCTCACATTTGTTTGCAAATGTCGTACTTGTGATCTTATAGGATCTCTACAGAACCATGTTGAGGAGTGGGAGCAACTCCAAAGAAAGCTTTCTCTCTGGTCCGTCCACAAACTTCATTGCAGGGGCTGCAGCTGGCTGCACGGCGCTTGTCATAATCTACCCTCTTGACATTGCCCACACCCGACTTGCAGCTGATCTTGGAAGATCGGATACCCGTCAATTCAAAGGCATCTGCCATTTTCTCCAGACCATCCACCAAAAGGATGGTATAAAGGGAATCTACCGTGGCCTCCCTGCATCACTCCATGGGATGGTTGTCCACCGGGGTCTATATTTTGGAGGGTTCGACACTGCCAAAGAGAAGATGATGCCTGAAGATCCCAAATTGCAGCTGCCATTGTGGCAAAGGTGGTTAATAGCACAAGCGGTTAGCAGTTCTGCAGGGCTCATATCTTACCCGCTGGACACAGTTCGGAGGCGCATGATGATGCAGTCAGGAATGGAAGAGATAATGTATCGTGGCACCGTCGATTGCTGGAGGAAGATATACCAAAAAGAAGGCATAGCTTCTTTTTACCGTGGTGCGCTTTCTAATGTGTTTCGAAGCACAGGTGCGGCTGCGGTTTTGGTTCTGTACGATGAGGTGAAGAAATTCATGGACTGGGGTGGATTATGATAGAACCGCAGGTATAGCTCATTCTTTACAAGGTCTGCCAGAAGTTTTAGTGTTAGGTTCTGGCACGAACTTAGGTGATGGTATAGGGAGCTAATTCAGCTCATGTTGCCGCACGGGTTGATGTTACTCTTTGATGTGCAGATGGGGCAAATTGGAGGTTGACAGGGTTGCCTCCTATTCTCATGTTTTGTATAGAGTAAAGAAAAAGGAACAGTATCTTGTAGGCTGTTTTGGATTGACCTCCAATTTGTGTTCGCACGGCAACAAGTCATTTCCTAAGTAGTCAAAAGCATCTGTAGTTCAAATAATAAATATGTACTCTCAATTGACTGTTGAGACGTGGCACCTGAAGGTGATCTGTTCTACTTCTTTAACATTAGTGGGAGAAGTAACTAACATTACCAAGTAGCTCGAAAGTTACTTTCTTACCGGTGATTAATTTCTCATCCGTGATATCGTTGACTCCAGATTAATTGCAAATTTGAGAAAAGATGTTACCTATCTAAATAGTTTAGAGATGGGTCACACCCTTGCAGTCAATTATTTGAAGTTCTGATATCATCCTTGCATCAAAAGATAAGTTTTGTCCCACCAAAAGAAAACAACGAAGAAAGCAACCGTCACTATTAACTGAGTTGTGGGCTGTGCTCCTAAGAGAGCACATCCTCTGCTGTACAGCTGGGATTTGCTGGAGGTCCAAAGACTCCAAACCGCACGATCAAGATCGAGCGGTTCGCACGTTAAGTGCCCACAAAAACTTGAATTTTGTGTGAACTGCTCGATCTTGATTGAGCGGCTTGGGCATCCTTGTGGTTTACAGCATATCCATGTACAACAGAGGATGTGCCCGCTGCTCTTAAACAGTATTACAACAATAAAAGGCCACTCGCAGCATATATCCATTGAAGTTGATGCGACTAACCTAGGTTCATCTTTGCTAATCAATATGCCAGTAATTGAATGTCCATATCTCAGTGAGAATAGATGCTAGGAGATAATTATTATTCGTGATAGGGCTTTACTTTATGATAATTGGAGAAGAGAAACATCACATACAAAGAAACAATAGAAGTCTGTGCATTTCTTGCTCCTTTCCTTAGTGAGAATAGTTGATGTTTTCTTTTGAGATTTTGCTAGAAATGGACCTTAAGTGGAAGAAAGGAGCAAGAAATGCATAGAGTTATATTGTTCTATTTATTATGATTCTCTTCTTGGATGGTCATGATAGTGACCAACCACTATAAATCTCGTGTGGTTGATTGGTTGTTACCCACTCGTCTTTATTCCTAGCCATGAGTCTTGATGATTTTCCTCTCCATAGCCAAAGTCAAAACCAAATCCTTGAAAACATGAACCAAAGTACCGGTGAATAGGATTGAAAGCGTAACAAGAAGAGGTAACACAATTGGTAGCTTCTTTTAATGACAGTGCATAGACAATAAAATGACATATTATGCTATGCTTTACCTACCCGAAGTTAAAAGGCATACGTGGAAAACACTCTTGGTTGCATAGGATGGGAGTAAGAAGGTAAACATCTACAAAATCTCGATGCTTACCAGAGAATGTCAAAGATTTAAGATTATCTCTGGAGACAGCATCAAGGAAATGTACACAAGGTTCACAAAGATCGTGAACATGTATCAAAGTCCAGGAAAGAATTCCCTAAAGGGGGAGCTATAAGCTTATCGATTTGCTACCAAGTGATTGTGAATAGAAGGTAATTATCGAAGAAGCAAATGACATTGTTGATATAAAGATGGATGACCTCTTAGGCAACTCGATGTCCTGCAAAATCAAGAATACTAATAAGAATGCATTAATAGACGTTTTGAAAATCAACCTAGAAGGTGAAGAGGAAGAAAATGATAAAGACATGACACTACTCATAAGGAAATTCAAGAGACTCTTGAGTTGAAGGAAGAAATATGGAAAAGAAGAATTAGCCACAAGTTATGAATGTAGAAATAAACGACATTTCTGAAAGGATTATCCTATCCTTAAGAAAAAAAGTGTGACGAAGGCAAGAAGAAGGTGAGTACATATTAGAAAAAAGGTAAAATGGGTTGCACCCATGGGGGAGCTAACATGGCTCCCCCGCCTCATTTTGTTCGATTTTTTTTTGAGAATTTCTTCCGTGGATTTTCATCAATATATCCCTATATTATGTCATTAAAATTTCACGAGAAATAGAAATTCCTACGGCCTCCATCCAAACGGGGTCGTTTTTAGCAATTCTGTTACCGTTAAAAAATGACTGTCTGGATGAAGGCTGTAGGAGTCTCTGTTTCGCATGAAATTTGAATAGCATAATGTAGAGATATAGTGATGAATATTCATAGAAGAAATTTTCAAAAATAAAAATAAAAAATATGCGAAATGATGTGGGGGGAACCAAGTTAGCTCCCCCAAGGGGCAGCCCCATTGAACTCTAGAAAAAATCCTGAAAATTTAAGAAAACTACATCCAACTCTCCAACTTGCCTATATGAATTCAACTAACTCATTTCATAGCAATCAGAGGTCATTATGAATTGTTATGCATTAAGGAAGAAAGAGGTTGATATTGGTTAAGTTGTCATTAATCCTTATTCATTGTCATTAGGAATAACTTGTCTTGATTATGAATACTAATGATGATTAAGCATAATAAGAGTGATTAAGGATTATAATAATGGATTAGTGGATATTAATTAGAGTTAAGAATATTTAACTTAACGGTACCTAATCATGATTATCACTAACTAAGCATCACTAGAAAATTAGGTGCTTCAGGGTAGATAGGTGCAAAACCATGGGATGGATATCACATGTTTTTCACGACGACATGCATGCTTGAACCATTTTCTAAAGCAATCTAATGGTAATTCACCTATCTAATGATTGCATGATTGGTGTTGAACTTGTAAGCCCTTGGTGATCCATTACTGTAACAAAAGTTATTGTCTTTTCATGTCCATCTGAAATGAATGTTTGTAAATGCACTTAAATTAAGGTATCTTTGTACAAGAAGGATTATGTACCGTGGCCATATTGAATATCATACATATTCAATAGTGATCTCCAATCTGAGAAAGAGACGGCAATATTTCTCTATAAATAGATTTTCGCCTGACTTCTTAGTGCAGATTCTATGCATAGGAACAGTGATTCGGAGGTATCGAGATTGTCAAGTCAAAGAGTTGACATGATGAGGTCGAAATAACTAAGATCTAAATCGTAACAGTCGCGATCAGGCACACATCCTTGGAGAGAGGTTTTTAGACCTCGTGGATCACAGAAGCGTGTAGATCGAATCGTATTCGATCAAACTATAGGATCCGTTATACGAATCAAGATACCCGTGGAATTTTAAAAATTAAAAATAAAAATGAAACCACATGGATTGGGAATAATTCCCAATTCATTTCATGAATACACGTGAGTAAGGAATTGCCTTTGAAGCGTGCTTTGCAATCCTCTAATCTCTAAAGCAAGAGACCTCATGTCTAAATCTGATCTGACGAAAACAACACTTGTGGACACAGAGATGAATCGAGTAACTCCCAACATCCAGAGAAACAAGCCAACTATGATAACACTTAGGTCCAAACCACCTGATTCCAAACCCATATCCAAACTGACTTGAATTTGCTTGACCCAATAAAAATCCGATCCGTGTCAAGCGATTGCGGATCGGATCCCATCCGGGTGCGACTGATCAAAGTCGATCGCATTGTACCTCATTTTGTTGCAAAAGCCTGCAACTCGATCTGAGCAACGAAGGGGTACAAAGACCATTACTAACTCTGTCTCAATGAACCAGAACCAATGGAAGCAACCATTCGTCAATCGAAGGTTGTTTGATCATTTTTAATCGTAAATTTTAATGAGAAAATCGGAACTCGTATTCCCTCAATTTCTGTACCCATCAAATGTCAAAAAAATATGGATATTGGAATTATATTTATCGTCACTTTGAGATGATCGAAACAAAATGTTACACGCTCGAATCGGAGATCCAGGGTGGTAGTTGCGAGGGTTTCAGTATTTCATTTGAGGATGGAAATGAGAGTATAAAAAATCTAACACATGCACCCCAAAATCATCTAGTGCCTACCCCGCAACCCCCCCCCTGTGCATCCCCCTCCCTTTCTTCCTCCCCCCTCGTGCTCTGACGAGCACGAGGTGGATTGATGATGACTCTGGAGCAATGGCGGTCAGCGTAATGGTGCTCTCCATCCTCCTCTCCAACTTTTGCCCTCTCCCTTTTTTAAGGCACAAAGATACCAAGTTAACTACACCTCTATTGCTATCTTCCATGTGTTTTCCACACATTTTCGATTTCATATGGATGTTAAAATGAATATTTAGATGTTATAGAGTGAGGGCTTGGTGGGGGTTGATGCATAATAGTTGTGATAATGCCTACCGTGTGTTAGACAAAATTCCTCAACAGAGTTGGCATGATATTTGCTTGTATTAATGCTTGGGGGAGGGGTCTTATGGGTGCATATAGGCATGTATGTATGTGCATATGCATGGACGTGTGTGTGGATGGTGTGAGCATGTTGTGCATGTGAACATGTGTGCACTTTTCTACTAATAGTTAGGATCATACGCGCCTAGTTAGGTTGGTTAGGAGAGATAGGTACAGTTGGGAATTGGAGAGCTGGTAAATGAATGCTCAAATATGTTGTTATTAAATCCTCAATACACCTTATGTCTATGATGGAACAAAACTAACATGATAAAGTAAGGAGAATTATTATATCATGGTTGCCTCTCATGATGTAACTCAGCTCAACTCAAATTGCATTTCCATTTCCATCTCGATATATAGTTTATTTTTGGATCCATGGAGAATGTTGTTAACGTGTGGATCTATAGTGACTGGCAAATGGGATGTGTGGTGGTCCCATAATATTTAATACTCGACCATCATCCAAAGTCAAAGTCACTCTTGTGGATGATTGAAGGAAAAGTAAGAGACATCAAGATGTGGGAGGATGAGTAACCTAGTTATGGACATCCCTAACCATGGGAACACAAATAAACACACGCACACATACCCCTACACGTGTGAGACGCCATGAGAATAAATAAATAATATGCACTCACACCATTATAAATGTAGCGGGTGGGATTTTGATGTAAGGGACATATATAAATAAATGTATAATTCTAGGTACCTACTACTCCACACTTAAAGACATAATTTTAAAAAATCCATGTTAACCACTTGTGACTTATTGTAAGTGAAATGAACATATACATAACTGTACAAGCAAGCCATGATAATGACAAGAACTCTGATATATGTATCTATGTATATATGTATAACTATGTAATTGCTATTGTTCCTAGTATTCTTACCCTTCTGTGGGTAAATCAAAAATCATCATCGAGGTCATACTACATCAGTGGATAATAAACTATATCATTATACCTTCCTTCCAACAATAAGAATAAACTACATTAAAATAGGAATCATCTTAGATCGAGGATCATTTTAAAGGACGAGTAAGGACTTAAGATGAAAGTTGTAATTGATTGATGTTGACTCGGATAATTGGTTTGATGAGAATCGATGATGACAAACATTTATGTCAGTTGATGTGCCCCCTACACCTGATCATACGAGGGTACAGTGACCCTCAACTGGGCTGGAGTTAGGACGTCCAAATTGGGCAGCGACCGCCTTGTGAACGGGCCTAGGATCCACTCTCTTCCTCGATTTTTATCACGAGCTCATAGTTTTTTTTTTTTGCTTCTTTAGACGGTCATGAAGGACCAGTGACGACTGTCCCTCCGACGACCAGAAGCTTATCGGTGCTTGATTCGGGGTTCGACGATCATAGAAGACAGTTTGGATAGTCCCTTCCACACTTCGGTTACTATCTCCAAAAAAGTGGGCTTGGGTGTGAACTAAAGGGGACGGTCACGACCGCCTCCTCTATTTCTTAGGAGGGACATTTACGATCGTCCCCTCTGACCACCAGGAGCTTAGTGGTACCTAATTTAGGGCTCGACGACCAGACAGTGGTTTAGATTGTTCCTTATATGCTTCAATGGCCGTCTCCAAAAAAAGTGGGCTTGGACGTGAACTGGAGGGGGCGCTCACGACTGTCCCATCTATTTCTTGGAAGGTACGATTACGATTGTCCCCTTCGACCACTAGGAGCTTATCGGTGCCTGATTTGGAGCTCAACGATTTAGATTGTCCCATATATGCTTATTTGACCGTCTCAAAAATAATTGAACTGGAAGGGAATGTCCTAATCGTTCCCTATATGACTCAGAGGAGGTGGTTAGGGGCATCCCCTCTGGCCATGGAGGGGACGGTCTTGACTGTCCACTATATATAAACGAGGAGACAGTTGCAATCCTCCCCACCAAAAACTTTTCAGGATAGTTAATGATCGTCGCCTCTACTAGGATCGAAAGGGACAGTCTCAACCGCCCCTTATGACTTCCAATAGGGGATGTTCATTTTTTGCATCGCCCATGGTCAAATGCAATGGATTTAGAGGGGAGGGTTGCACGACCATCCCCGTTAGACAATGGGGACGGTTGCACGATGTAACGACCCCGTTTCCTGGGCCGTCGGATCCTCCCATATCCAGATCTGGTTACTCAGCAACAATTTATTCAGCAATCACAACTAGCATTCAGAAATATACTGCAAATAAAAATACTCGGAAGAAAGTATTTCAACACGTTTCCATTCACAAAATAAAGTTTAGAGGAACCTAGTAGAAAAGATTTCAAAATCATCACAAACCTCCCTTTTTTCTTTTCTATTGCAATTTCTCGATTATTATATGATGATTTCTTAACTTTCCATATATAGAAAGAGATGGACTATAAATGACATCTCTTATGTTTTTGATACCAAAGGGATATTAAATGAATGGAATTGGGATATAGATGGAATATAATGAAAATAGAGCCACTTTGAGGTTCACTATGAAATGGAATCTTATAAGTGAGATTTCGAGTAAGTGTTTACAGAATCTTTTTCTGTCCGAAGATATGATTCATCGAAATAACGAGTCACCCCTTCCGTTGATATGGACACGTCTGAGATCAACAAATGCTTGGGAGTTCCTCTATTCAATCCTTTTCTTTCTTCTTGTTGCTGGATATTTCGTTCGTATACATCTTCTCTTTGTTTCCTATCTTTACTACCAGTCGTCTGAGGTAAGCCAGTAACGAAATCCATGGAAATGCTTTCCCATTTCCATTCAGGTATAGGGAGGGGTTGCAATAATCCCGGTGGCTTTTGGTGTGAAGCCTTTACCTGCTGGAAAGTGAAACATGAATTCACAAACTCAGCAACATCTTTCTTCATTCATGGCCACCAAAAGTATGAATGAAGATCCTTATACATCTTCGTAATTCCTGGATGAATAGATAATCTAGAACAATGAGCTTCTCGTAAGATGTCTTTCCTTAGTTCAAGTGTGTTTGGTACACAAACTCTGTGATGATTATACAGTAAACCATCTTGTATCTGGAATCCCTCTATCTCATTCTTCTCAAGTTGTTGTTTTAAGTCTTTGAGGACTGGATCATCCTCCTGTCCTTTCTTTATTTTATCCCATATTTCTGGTTTGTATCGATGAGGAATAGTTATAGTATCAGCACTACTATCAAATGATTTCCATTCACTTAACGTTGATAGTAAACCCCAGAAGTGGATAGCACTCACTAACCCGAGTGAATAAGTTCTTCTGCTAAGGGCATCTGCTACGACGTTCCCCTTACCAGGGTGGTAGGAGATAGTGCAATCATAGTCTTTCAGCAACTCTAGCCACCGTCTCTGTCTCATATTGAGTTCCTTCTGATCAAATAGATATTTCAAGCTTTTATGATCGGTGAAGATTTCAAAAAGTAATACCATACAGGTAGTGTCTCCAAATCTTTAAAGCGAACACTACGGCAGCTAATTCAAGGTCATGTGTTGGGTAGTTCTTCTCATGTGTCCTGAGCTGTCGTGATGCATACGCAACTACCTTACCATGTTGCATAAGAACCGCCCCAAGTCCTTCTTTTGACGCGTCAGTGTACACTGTAAACCCTTCACTCCCGGAGGGTAGAGTAAGGATTGGTGCAGATGTTAGGCATTCTTTCAGTGTCTGAAAACTAGCTTCACATGTATCAGACCATAAGAATGGGACCTCCTTTTGAGTTAGTCTAGTCATTGGCAATGTTATCCGTGAAAAGTCCTTCACGAATCTTCTATAATATCCAGCTAAATCCAGAAAAGATCGTATTTCTGTGACAGTCTTCGGACGTTCCCAACTCATCACCGCACTAACCTTTGTAGGATCAACTGATATACCTTCCCCAGAAATAACATGGCCTAAGAAAGATACTTCAGATAGCCAGAAGTCACATTTGCTATATTTAGCATACAGTTTGTTCTTCCTTAGAGTTTCAAGTGCCTTCCTGAGATGATGTTCATGCAGATACTTATCCTTTGAGTAAATAAGCACATCATCAATAAAGACTACTACAAAGTGATCTAAGAACTCCTTGAATACTCTATTCATGAGATCCATGAAGGCTGCTGGGGCATTTGTTAGTCCAAAAGGCATAACTAAGAATTCATAATGCCCGTATCTAGTCCGAAAAGCTGTTTTGGGAATATCTGTATCTTTAATTTTCAACTGATGGTATCCAGATCTTAAATCAATCTTGGAATACACAGTTGAACCTTGTAACTGATCAAAGAGATCAATCTATTCTTGGCAGAGGATACTTGTTCTTTATTGTCCTCTTGTTTAGTTGTCTATAGTCAATGCACAACCGCATCGAGCCATCCTTTTTCCTAACAAATAAGACAGGTGCACCCCATGGTGAAGTACTAGGACGAATATATCCTTTATCTAACAGTTCTTGCAATTGTACCTTTAACTCTCGTAACTCAGCTGGTGCCATCCTATACGGAGGGATAGAGATAGGCTGAGTATCAGGTATGAGAGAGATTTCAAATTCAATCTCTCGCTCAGGTGGTAATCCAGGTAGTTCCTCTGGAAATACATCAGTAAACTCGCACACTATAGGCACATCTTCTATCATTCTTTCTTACCATGATGTAGTGGATACATAAGCTAAATAACCTTGGCACCCTTGCTCTAACAACTGTTGTGCCTTCAATGTAGAGATATATTTGATATTATCATTGGATGTCTTTCCAATGAACTGGAACTCTATCGAGTTAGGAAGGTGGAATGTTATTGTCTTCTGGAAACAGTCAAGACATGCATGATGCCTTTCTAACCAATCCATTCCTAGTATAAGATCAAAGTAATTCAATTCGATAAGTAGTAGATAAGCAGGTGACGGATGTCCTGCAATTTGTCCCACACAGTTGTCTAAGGTGTCCTTGAATTATAATTGACCTCCTGGTTCCTTACCGAGATAATGGTTTTGTGCTTGTATCGGAATCTTACCTCACAATAGGAATAATATATTCTTCTCCTTCTCCTTCTCTCTCTTTTTTTCCTACGAAGCAGCTCCTCTATGCTCTTCCAAATGGAGTAGGAGCAAACAAATTCTATAGACCGATGGAATATAGACTCTTTCTTACGAGGATGAATAGAACCCTCAACTCTATTATCTGCGGGTCTGGAGGACTTTGATCTCTCATTGTGGCATTGAGTCTTTGCATTAATGCCTATTACCTTTGACCCATCTCATGGATCATCACTATCATAGCTGCTAATTTCCTAGACACAGCTTGGTCTGTCATGATTCTGGGATGAGTCAAGGTCAAAGGTCAGATCGTATATGTCTTAGCATGATGTACATAAGGGACAATGACTTGTGAATGGTACTGCAGTCATTTATTAAGATCAAAGGATCTTAATACAACCTTAGTTTCTGAATACCGCTCATAGTTATTAATTACTAAATAAATTACTGGAGTAACCGAGCTCTGATACCAATCTGTAATGACCCCGTTTCCTGGGCCGTCGGATCCTCCCATATCCGGATCTGGTTACTCGGCAATAATTTATTCAGCAATCACAACTAACATTCAGAAATATACTGCAAATAAAAATACTCGGAAGAAAGTATTTCAACACTTTTCCATTCACAAAATAAAGTTTAGAGGATACATTGTCCCACTATAACCATTACATGTACATCAGCTTGAAAGGAAAATATACAAAAGATTACTAACTACCTTAAAGAGTAAAGCTATTGTGGCTGGCTGGATGTCTAGTATGTAAGCCGGATGAATTTTTAAAGTCCTTGTTATGTCTCACCGATACCTGTTGGGTTTTCCATAAATCATAGGATAAAAATTAGCGAATGCTAAGTAACGAAGAAGAGAAAAGCAAATAAATTGTGTAATTTTTTTCAAAACTTGATATCACAAAATTTCATTCCTTTTCATTAATTTAAGTCTTATTCCTTTCTATTCCACATCAGGGATTAGTCCAGGGGAACCCCACCATTCTTGGACTCCGAAGTTGTGGATGCTTCGGGATTGGAAATTGTGTTGATCTTGGTAAGCTTATGCCGCCGCACGTCGCCTCAAACAATCCTCCAATACTACCCTGACAATTTCCTTTTCTTTTATTAAACAGGGTCTCAACCCTCAGCCTGGAAAATCAAATGAGCACACCGTCCTCGAGGACTCGGTTGCTTAAAACCTCAGGCTAACATTTAATCATATAACCTAGCGGCTTTAAATACATGTTATCGTGATCCAGCCGCTATTGAACCACTCGTGCCTCCACATGACACGACCACATCTTCCGTCGTTCCAACCCGAATATATTGGCTCCCGGTACCACGCGTTGCAAAACATTCAATTTGTGCGCACTTATCATAACAGGGCAACCGTGTACCACCTAGGTAGGGAAATGCCAATACGGGTTCCTTCCGACAACCTACAGGTTGCATGCCCGACCTGTAGTACTACTCCCAGTCATCCTTATCGTGACACATGATCCTTTTCAGGATCCAACTCAAATCACACCAATTCACATGATGTAATTCTTTCGTTAAGTCTTTGATTTGGATAAACCGCAATACTTGGTATCGACTCACATATATATTATTCATAACCATATGTATACTCCTATTTATGCATGTTTTAACTCCCAAACCCTAACTTTCAGAGCCAACGCATCAATTTGATGTGTAAATCTTATTTTAGTGGGAATTACAAAGCAATTCTTCAGACTTTTTCAAAAATAGCCAAAATTAGGGTTCTTCGTAGCAAAGAACACAAAATCAAGAATTTCAATAATTTCGTATGAAAACCCAACAACAAAAAGAAGGATTTCGTTACCTAATCGAGCTCTCTCTCGTGTATGCAAGGCTTTATCGAGTTTCATTTTTAGAAAGGCTAATTTAAGGCTCCTGAAAAGATCGAATTTCATTTTTCGTATCAAAACGCTAAGAACATGTTAAGAACGCGAAGAACGAACGAAGAACGTGAAGAACGCGAAGAACACGAAGAACGTCAAGAACATATTTTCTCTTAGAAATTCGGCAGAGTTCGCCCTTATATCGGGATATATTTCTCGGAAAATTTCGGCAGAGTTTTCCCTTATATCGGGATATATTTCTCGGAAAATTTCAGCAGAGTTTCCCCTTATATCGGGACATATTTCTCGGAAAATTTCGGCAGAGTTTCCCCTTATATCGGGACATATTTCAAAATAAAACGAAAAGAGTTTCCTCTATAAAATCAATCGAGAGGAAAATAACCATGAAAATGAAAGAATATACTCAACAACAAGAGATGAAGAACCGGTAGACACCACACATCTTAGGTGAGTGAACGTGTGACGAATCACAGGGTCACTGACGTGCACAGCCGCCTGCACCTAAGTAGGGTATTACACAGATTTCTCCATCAAAATAACTATAAAAGCATAATACGAAGAATAGAAACATAAACGATGGAGAATCGGTAGACACCACGCGTCTTAGATGAGTGAACGTTTGACGAATCAAAGGGTCACTGACGTGCATAGCCGCCCGCACCTAAGTAGGGTGTTACATAGATTTTTCCTCGAACCACAACAGGAAAACGAATCGGAAAGAAATATGAATCAAAAACAAAACTTGGAAGAACAAGAGTATGAATTGAAAGCCTAGCTTACGAAGCAACTAAGAGAGGATCATACCTTTCTTCTCCTCGTTCTCCCGGCAACGCTTCGCTAGCGCTCCTCCCTCGCCTCCCACTCCTCCTCCCAACCTCTCGACCCTAGCCCTTGGGGTGGTGGTAGTGTAAGTTGTAGAGAATGAATGGGTAGGGGGGTCTATTTATAGGCCCCAGAAAACCACTAACCATGGTAGAAAAACATGGTTTAGACCTTAACCATGGTTTAGCGGCCCATGGTTTTGGCCCATGGTTTTAGCCAAAACTTATCCCAAACTTGGAGCTTAAGTTAGAACATTCTAAAGGATTCTAGATTCGCTAATGACGCTTAATTAACACTAATCGTGATTAACTTTCACTAATCGCGATTTAACTTCCGCGGCTTACGCATATCTTTTGTTAACTATTGATTAGTGTTTACTAATGATCATTAGCGGCTTTCAATCGTCATTAATTTCTTTAATCATGTTTAATTAGTCTTAATGACAGTCATTATGGATTAATGACATCTTAGCCTTCCTTCCTTCTCTTTCTTCCGAAATTCATAACAAATCGAAACGAAGTCCGATTCACACGAAACAAATTCTGCCGGTTTCCTCTTTACGAGCCGGATCTTATTATATAGGATCCGAGATATGCCAAGTTCAAGGCTTTACACACGACCATCCCCGTTATTAAACGGGGACAGTTGTGGGCATTTAAGAGATGATTTTTTATTGTCCACTAAGGTTACTATGCTTACAATATGCCTTCACTTGACATGTCCCGTTGGAGCTGAGTTTCCATAAGAGTTCCTATGTAGGAGGACCCTTAGATTTTATTCGAGCTTTTTTTATCATGTTCCTACACCAGCTTGGGCAGGAGCGGAGTGTACAAAGAACCGGAGAGTCTCTCCCATCCGTCTTGGGGGTCGTAGTTGGAGTTTGACCTAACTCCCTCCTAAATTGCCCTTCCACTGGGGGAGTGAGACAGATGAGTTCCTTAGGAGGGGCTTCTTCACATCTTTGAGTTTAGTTACCATTTCGCCATTAGGCTTTGACGAGGGAAAAGATCATGACATAGAAATCATCATCAATCATCCACATCTTAATGAGATTCATTACTACATCATATAAATGAAATCGATGGAAGGGTATGACCTATCTCTAGATCTCTTATTCCCACGTCATCTCATAATTAACAAATGAATTTGGTAAGTGTTGGGCTTTTGGGTTGGTGAGTGAGAAAGTGTGTTAGTGTGTTCGGTGGTTAGTGTTGGTGTTAGATATGGACAAATCTTAGAGTCATGTGTTGTTGGATTACATTATTCTTATGTAAGTAGTTAATTCCATGTATGTTGTCGTTGCTCATCTACTTGCTTCTCTTATTTTGTATCCTCTTAAATTCATGTTTAATTTTATTATGAATGCTTGTACACAATAATTGTTGACGTCTCCATGTCCCTAATATGGATGGCAAGGAAGGTACCTCTAGTCGAGTAGCTTGGTTAGCAAGGTTCCTAGATATTTAGTGGACGGTGCATATATGTATGTCTTTTTTAACGGTGTACATGATAGCTTCTTTTATAGTTGTATTTTTATTGTGCTTGCTCTCTCATTTACCATACTTTTGAGATACATGTACTAAACACTTAGTTCTCTTTGATACATGTTATGTTATATGGGATCTGATGTTTGTTTTAAATATTTTGTTGGAAATATTTTATCTTAGTGGAGTGCATTTCTTCTTATGGTGACATGTGATTTTATGTGGTTTATTCCATTATTGTGAATGAAATTCAACTCCTGGAAATTTTTTCCTGGATTTTTATATTCGATGAGAACTATCATGAATTAAATGACGCAAATGTTGTGTAAACTGATAACCCAGATCATGTGGCTTCACAACTTCCTCGTCAGCCTTAGGGCAGTGGATTCCACAACATGAGAGGAGACATCTAGAGAGAGAGATGCCTAGAGAGAGAGAGAGAGAGACTTGTTGCTTGAATTTTTTTTGAGAGCATGCCATGCATCTCCTTATATATGAATTTAGACCGTTAAGATTGCAATCCTTGTTGCAAAATTAATGGTCAAGATTGAGGGAGCTCAAACAAAATTTAAGAGTAAGAGAGCTCTCAACAACTTTTAAGATAAGGATTAATAACTAATTATTAATTCCATTAATACTTAAAATAAATAATAGGATAATTATGATAATAAAAAGAGAGAGATAATCATACCTCCTAATACATGGTAGACGTCCAACATGCTGGGGTTCACCATAGACGGCTACTCTATATAGGATACATTTACCCCCTCCCCCCCCCTTTATCTTTTAATTATAGTAGGTTTTAGCACCAAGTAATTATCCTTTTGTTTATTTGATTAAATAATTTATAACATTTACAAACTACACCATTGATTAAAATGAATCATTTTCATTAGTCCAAATTTAACGTAAATCCAATGTACATTTATATCGGAATGTGAATTCAATTTACATATATAATATAATTTGTATATGTAATTCACAAAATTAAGTCTAAAAAATAATGTGGATCATATCCACATTATTACATAAAATTGCTATGGATCACTATTCACATTAATTTATTATAGATAATTAAATCCAATTTAATTATCTTAATTTTCTCTCTTACCCTTTTAATTGGAATTTGTTTCTATTGGAACGATCCACGAACTCTTTCATGGATACTGTGCCTTGTTCGCGGATACTTGGAGATAGGGTTAGGGTGAATGCGTTATCCATGCATAGTGATTTGGATATTGAGATATAATTCCATATCTGGACTTAAAAGACCTCTTAGTGTTGTCTGATCATATTAGACAATATATTTTATCTTCTCATCTGTATCCAATTCAAAATGTGTCCAATATTTGGACCAAGATAGAATAATTAATTCAACGATCAGAGTCACTAAAATCCAAACATGTTGCATGACTCCTTCGGAATGAAAGTATCATGGTATATAAATAATTTATGGTCACATCACCCTCGAGTATTCCTAATACTTATACATCTTGCATACTTGAAGATTGTGATTAAACTCGAAATCCGAATCCCATTTGAACTATCTTCTTTGGAGTTTTATCATTAAGTTTCTCATTTGATCATTAGGAGTTGGTGTTGATTATATACCTTTCAAAATCATATATCATACCTACAATCCTATATTGTTTCGTAAACAAGATGACCATCGATGGAATTTGGTGCTGGTTCAGTGATGAACATGTATGATCCCTTTGAGAGATCGTAGCACTCACATACTCTTATGTGCACACCGATACGCCGATACATATAGCTTGATTAGGTCATCAATCTAATGGTCTACCAAATATACATATTCATACATATAGTAATGCATATGTCTCTAGTTAGAGGATGTGTACCTATATCATGACAACATATAACATATGACTTTATTATCTCAATTTCACTTAATCAACTATTTGAATTAGCTCATCTAATAACTCCATATTTCTATTCGTATGCAAAGGACCTGCACAAAGACGTCAGTTGAATGTTAGCCTTTGGAGTGAGGATTGTCATCTCCTTCTCAGGCTGGAGATCCTTTTTTGATAATCACTTGACATTACAGTTGAGTCCCCAATCTAACTCTTTGTATATTCAAGTCAACACCAGCCTCTATGATCCAGCAATGGGATTAACAATTGTATGATCTCAAGATGGTCAAGGTCCATAACCATGTTTGTACATAGGGACCCAATAAGTGCATGCATATTATAAATTCGAAAGGGGAGTGAAAATCAATAACTTTTATTGATATTTAATTTTATAATAATACTTACTATAGAAATGGTCCACCAAGAGCTTACATGTCTAGCAATCTTTTGACTAGAGATATATATACATATATGTCTGAATGTGCACATTAGACAAACCATGAGGTTGAAGACCTAACAAATGTCTATATACTGGTAAGTTGATATGCATATGATGACATATAAGAAGTATGATCTTTCAAAGGAATCTTACGTGTTCATACTTGATGAACATGGAGGCAGAGCTCACTCATGAGATATTTTGAGGTCATGTAGAATTCCATGCATGGTCATCTTGTTTAAGAAATAAGCTATGAATTCGAGATATTAATATATTATTTTGGAAAGTATACAATTATCATTATGACCCAAATTATCGATTGAGAAATCTAATGATATGTTATGAAGGTAACAATCAAACTAGGGTTAGAGCTTTAGATACATAAAAATTTTCCAGTATGAAAGATGATGAACTATTGGGAATACTCTACGTTAAAGCTATCATAGATCATCTTTTATGTCACTTCCATTCTGAGGGAGTGACGAAACTAGATATATTTTAGTGACTCCTCTACATGACTTAATGATATGAGAATTAATTGAATTAAGTCTCATTTCATTGGAAACAAATCCAATTTTTCATTCCAATTTTAATGTCCAAATGTTGGAAAGAAATAACAATAAAAATAGAGAACTCACTTCTTGAGCTCATTTCTAAGCTTCAAATGAGTTGGACGATGAAATTAGAAATGAAGTTGGAAGCTGAGTTCATCACCCTGATCATTGTTGATCTCATGGACATTGTAACATGTTTCATTGAGCTATCATAGAGTGTGGATCATTTTAACTCAAGCTCAAAGATAGAGTGTATTGCGTTTCATCAACAGCGATTTAAATACTGAAATTGGATAGATATTCTAAATTCAAGTCATTATACGTGGATAGTATGAATTCCTTGACATTATTTTCAAGTATCTACGATTGTCACGAGTCCTAATTGGATTAGGATTTGTATCATGTGATATCAAAATTGAGACAATAATTATTATTGTCATAATTATATTTCTACAATGATATTTTTGTGAATACGATTCACAAATATTGTTGATTATTTAATATGAATAATGATTCATAATAATTATTATTTATATGAATTTATATATTATAATTAATTGTGACTCTTATGTGAATGTGATTCGCATTGGAATTTCAAATGTAAATTGGATCTACATTTTTCTTTTAGTTTATGAGAAATTATTAAGTTATGAGGATGTTCTCATGAATTCCCAATAATTATAATTATATTATCTTAAAGATAATAGAATAAACAACAACTACAACAACTAAATAGGACAAGGTGGGCGTCCATACTTGGAGAATCATAGATGTCCACCATATAAGTCCTAATGAGATTAGGCTTACCTATTTTTGTATTTATTTATTCCCTTATTTTGGATGGTAATTAAAGGAAATAACCAAGTCCTATTTCTTGAAGGACATTGATCATTGTATTTGATCTACCATCCAAGAGAAGAGAGAGGGCGTCTACTACGAGGAGTATAACTCCTCATAGATTCCCCCCTCCATATAAGAGAGGGCATAGCCTTTCTCCAAAGGACATCTTCAAATTCATAATTCCATTGTTCCCAAATTTCCTTGAAAGAAAGAGAGAAAAGAGAGACCAAGACTAGCTCACGAGGGGTTTTTGGTATAGATTTGCTAGGAATTTTATTGATGAGATATATTATAGTCTATGTTATATATCCGCAGAAACTAAGAGATAAATGTGCTTTACTCATAATTGATCTGACTATATCCATGATGGTCCTGATGCATGTTTCAACAACACCGTTTAGTTTGGGTGTTCCATGAGGAGTGAGATTGGATATAATTCCTCTCTCTTTAAGGTATTCTTTGAATTTATATGAGAGGTACTCGCTACCTCAGTTAGGTCGAATCTGTTTGATCTCCCTGTCGGTTTGATTCTCAACCAAAGCCATGAATTCTTTGAACTTTTCAAAGGCTTGAGATTTATGACGTAATAGGAAGATAACCTTATCGTGAACAATCATCAATTAACGTCAAATAGTATCTATATCCATTTCAAGTCGTATAACTGAAGGGACCGCATACATCGGTATGTATTAGGTCAACTATATCCTCCCATCATGTACCTTTATACTTGAAGGGACCACATACATCAACGGCTTCATATTTCAATGTTCTTAGATTCGTTGGAAAGGTCTCGATGAGTAATACAAGATAGAGTAGTCATTTGTCTCATTTGGGCATTAGACCAGGTCTGAAATTTATAATTAGTAAATTCTATACTTTGAGGTCTCCTCCTTCAATAGCAAGATTTAGAATTCCATCCATTTTCCTATGAAAGGTGGCTCTTTCTTCTTCAATAAGCAATTATATCTTACCCTTTCATACGAGGGGTTGGGGGCAAAATTACGTGAAAGATTCCGGTAAAAATTTTCACCCAAGGCTCTCCATTTTTGGTCGGTTTGCCACTCAAAACTTGTAACTCATGACAAACCGCGCCACTTTAATATTAGCTCACCAAATGTATGTATTCTTTACTTGTCTGATGTGGAAAACCATATGCCTTTATTCACCCGATGCTCCTTTTACAAAAAAAAATATTTTTTCATATTCCAATTTTACATGACGACGAGTTCTGTTTGGGGATGTTTTTGGCATTCCAAACTTCTCATCGCATACATCCTCCTATTGATAGATGAAAGCCAAGCAGACATCTGTTTGGTGCTCGATCTGGAAGGAGTGTTGTACGTGGATTTTTCAGGGTATCTCGCATCCTCCCTTGAAAATTGCGAAGGAAGCAGTGTTTTTCTTTTACCACCTACCCTGATTCTTAATCCTTTCCTAATCAAGTATATTGTCTTGATCAGTGTAACTAGATTTATCCTTTTGTTTTGAATAGGTAAATATGGTGGGAGGGGGGTGTCGAACTCTAGTCCTTTGAGTGGTAGGCATACTGCGTTACCACCCGACCATTGAAATGGGTTAGACTTATCTTTTCAAAAGCTAAAACTCTTTACTCTTTATCTTTGACTTATAGCCAGGAAGTGAAGGGAACAAGGTGATCCCACTCCCACACCTATTGTCGGTTGGCTCTCAAGAAGTGAACTCAACACCCCCCTACCTGCTCATGAAAACTATATTCGTTTTTTCCCTCTATTGCATGAATATTAAATCCCCTGGAAGTTATTCCTAAATTGTACCAATTGTTGGGCTTCCATTTGCGTGGATCTTTTGTTTGATTTTTCATGTGTTTGGCATGAAAGGCAGCAATGTCTATCACTAATTTCTGAATGAATGAAACTTTGATCGTGGTCTAAAAAAGAAAAAGAGGGAAGTACAAGTGTCCTTTTTATTTAGACACACAAGACACACACAAAACGGAGAACATAAACCAATATACGTGGAATACAACATCTAATATTAGAGCAGGAAAATAAAATTCACTTTAAAAGGCAGAAAAATAACATAAAGGGATCCAATCTGGCCAACGTTTTATTACAGATATCAAATCCATCTCCCGAGTCCCGACTTAGCTATGGTCATAGAAAGGTTGCGTGATTAAACTTAAGTACCCTTGTAATATTAACGGGAATTTACAAAGTTTTTCTTCCCGTCTTTCCCTGGGGTGCTTCTTCTCCCCCCCGCGGTACCATCTCGGTTTGCCCTCGACGTCAACACACGCGCCATGGCAGCCGACCGAAAGCTCTTTGCAGCGGTGCTACCTTTAATTTTTTCTGCCTTCTTGCCCTTGTCGTCTCCATCGCCTCCCTCGTCGCCGACCATGCACAACAACAACTGGGCTGTCTTGGTCTGTACCTCAAGGTTTTGGTAAGAAACTGTTCTTGACTTGGTTGGAATTGCTTTTCTTTCTTTTTGGTGTGTATGTTAGGTTTTTTTTTTGGAGGGAGGGGGGGGGGGGTGAGTTGTTGAGGGGCTGAAAAACATAAATGACATTGGATCTTGGAGCGATAGCTTAAACTAGACAGAACGAGGCGAAGACAATCAATCAGCTTTTTCTTCTAACCACTTGAAAACTGGCGCTCCGAATTGCTGCCGATATTACGAGCTAATAAAGTATGGCGTTACTCTTGAATTCGTTACTTGGCAATGACGGACATAGCCAGACGAAGTTCCGTTTCAAATGTGCAGGACGTTGGATCAAGATTATTGTAAGAATGGTTAACAGCAGGGAAGTGCTGGAATGAATCTGTTAATCATGCGGCATCCGCTTAGCCGACTGCTTTTAACAGGAGGGGAGATATTCTTTGTCATCTAGATTGGATGTAAAATAAATGATGCAATTTTTCAGCTATTTTTGGTTTCTCTCCAAGAGTTGATTAAACCTCGGACAGCAAGTGGCAGATACAATGTTACAGAGAAAGTCATGTATTTTTTCAAAAGAAAAAGCCCATCTGTAGGTGCTTGGTTTCCACCATTTTTCTTTCTGATTTTAATCAGATATAAATAGTGTTGATTTTCTGTTTACGTACCTCTGCCTTAGCCTCCCCTGATGCTTTAACTTAACGACACTTTGCAGGTTCAACTACCGACATATGGCCAATACCCTGTCGCTGTATAGGTAAAGAGGGCATTATACCTCTATAGTAGCTTTTTTATGTGTTCTCTTGGTTGAGACTTTTGAATGGATGTACAAAAACAGGACAGTTAAGAGGCTAGGAATACCTGATGAGAGGATAATTCTTATGTTGGCAGATGACATGGCATGCAATGCAAGAAATAATTTCCCTGCTCAAGTCTTCAACAATGAGAACCATCAACTTAACCTATATGGTGACAATGTTGAAGTAAGTGTTTGTATTCTCATGTTTTCTCAAAAAATCGTATACACTATGATTATTATTAAATTATTTAGTACTATTTCACTATCTACATAAATTTTGTATGATGCACATCTACTTTCTTTCACATGGAAGACTGATGGTCTGCATTATTGGAAGTATATATTTCAAGTCCTTAAGGCCCAAAGATATTACGAAGCCAGCAACCTAAATAGCACATTTGCAAATGCATGATTCCTACATAACTTCTCTTATAGAAAATTGTTTGTCTGTATATGATTACAAGAAAAATTGGTTTAAGCATCCATTTCAAAGCTTTATGTTAGACCAGGATGTGGCTTGATTATATTTGAAAAATTCATGCTAATGTTATGTGACATGCAATTTAAATCGAATGTTTTGTTCATAATATCTACTATAGAATGTCGAACTGTCGTGATGTTTGGTTGGAATTGTTTTGTAAGCCTTTTCCAATTAAATCATTTTCAAATACTCGTTTGTGTTACACAGAATGTGATATTGCATTTCTTCTTGATGCATTCGGGTTGTAAATTGTCGTTCCATTTGCATAGGTTCTTTAGTTACGAATCTAGTAATATATGAATGTAAATATGTGTAAAAGGAAGTGGATACTCGCTGGTACAGAAATCTCCATAATTTTCGTCATCTCTTTGTATCATAGGTAGACTATCGTGGATATGAAGTGACAGTTGAAAACTTTTTGCGGGTTCTGACTGGGAGACATGAGGCTGCTGTTCCAAGATCTAAGCAACTTCTAAGTGATGAGGGCAGCCATATACTTCTATACATGACTGGTCATGGTGGGGATCAATTTTTAAAATTTCAAGATTCTGAAGAACTTCAGAGCCATGATTTAGCTGATGCAGTGAAACAGATGAAGGAAAAACATAGGTAAGCATGCACTATAACATGCTTCTAAACAATCTTTATCTGCATATTAACAAATAGCATGTCACTGATTGTGTTGTAGTTTGTTTTGTTCAGATTCAAGGAGATGCTTATAATGGTGGACACTTGTCAAGCTGCTACCCTTTTTTCTCAGGTCCATCTTTATAATTCTTGAATATTTGCCTTTGTTTCTGGTTATATATATTGCTGTTGCCTTTTGATTTCAGACACTTGTTAAGAATGTCAAAATTTTGTGATTTAAAAAAAAAAGAATGTCAAAAGTTTTTTCTACTGGATACATAATCTATGTCCTTGGATGGGAAACTTTTAGCATCTTATGACTTCATAACAACCCTTGAATTAGTAAACACCAATGTTGCAGAAGATGGTATTCGGTATTCAGTCGGAGGGTAGAATAGAGAATACTCGGTATTCGGACGACTATTTGGAATTATTCGGTTTTGTATTTTTTAATATAAAAATTATTTGTAATACATATATTCTTATATTTTTATACATATATGGTCATTAGTTAACATGAATCCAAGATAAAAGTACCCATCAATATAATAGATATATAGAATTTGACATTTGCGGTGATACCGTGATAAAATGCAACCCATAAAAATTGAAAATTGAAAATAAAAATATAAAATATCAAAAGTCTAACTCCAGTCGGCCGAATAGTCGGGCGACTATTCGGTCTGGCCGACTATTGATCGACTGGAGTGCTGTTCAGTCGGGGACCCCCCGTACCGCATAGTCGGACCGACTATTCGGGATAGTCGGCCGACTATTGCAACACCGGTAAACACTTATTCTTACGTACCATAGGTACATACATTCACATCTACCTACATGCTAACTGCATACATATACATACATCATTATGTGCACATTAATTCATACAGTACATACATAGGTATATACATATTATGATGGCTAAGGCATACACGTGTGTGCAAATTCAATCATATATAACACATTCATTGCTACACACAATTTCTTACATTTCTCCAAAAAGTGCTTGTACATCCAAACACATATGTACCAGGACCACACAAAGCTGAAATATTTGCCTCAATTCTTTTTATATCTTTTAGAGACCGCACTAATGTTTCTCCAAGGTTTTTGGTTTGGAAGAGCGTGTGAATTGTAAGGTGGCAGTACTTTGGATTATCTAAATTCATGGAGACAAACAAAATGCAATACATATTTTACATATTTCAACAAACTATACTAGTTTAGAGAAACGAAAATATTGACACATTATTCTGTACAGATGACTGCATGTAGAGAAGTAAATTAGCCTGGAGTAAAATTTTCACTTTTTTATAACTTCATTGTATGCAAGTATATTGATTTACTGAATTAAAGCTTTAGATGTTGCTTGATAGTCTCTATAGCTATAATATGATTATGGGGTATTTATTTATTTTAATTATGGATGTTTATTTTTTAAGAGGGCATCCCCTCCACAACTTTATTGGAAGACATCTTTGGACTCAATTATCCTTTAATTTTTGAAGCTGCATTCTTCTGGTGTTTTGGCTATTGGGAGCAGTATGAAAGGAGAAAATTCGTATTCTCATCACCTTGACTCTGATGTAAGATGCACACATCATGCTACTAAGCTTCCTCTTTAGTATGACCATTATTAGCGATTTGATTCTGGACTTTTGTCAGATTGGGGTATCAGTTGTGGACCGCTTTACTTATTATACTCTGGCATTCTTCGAGAAGTTAAATATGTACAGCAATGCCTCTCTGAACAGGTACTGTAATACGATCATAAAAAAATGTTTTATATTCTCAATTTTTGTTTCTTATCCCCTCCATAGGAAAATATTATCCCTGTGCTGTACTTCCTTTAACAATAGTAACTGCAGTTGAGATTCTGTATGTGATAAATATACTTTGCTTGGTCCAACTTGTCCAAAGTTTGCCGAACTTTTTACCAAAGAAGTGCGACTACATTTAGTCTGACTAACATTGATCAGATCATTGTTGTCCGCATTTCCAGTCCACATTTTCCAGATGTTATTCATGAATTGATATGATACATAACTATTCATACCTTTGAAAAACAATTTTTGACTTGATCAGGAGTTCAAAATCTTGTAACTAACTTCGCTGCATCATTTGCTATCATGAGCGTCTTCAATGATTATTTGGAGATCGCATATGTTTTTTTAGAAACTTAGAACTATATGAAATGAATGACATGCAAGGAATATTTCATTCTAACCATGAGATGTTTAAACTACATGATAGATCTTGACTAGGAGAAGTGATAATCAAGAAAGGATCTCCAACCTGAATAGGAGATGCCAATCCTTACTAGTTATTTCAAAGGTTGACATATGGTCGAGCTCTTGATGCATGTGTTCTCTGCATAGGAATATAGATATGGAGGTGTCGGATGAGTTAGGTCAAAGAGCTGACTTAATGGGATTGAGATAACTAAGACTTATATCGTATGCTGTGACAGTACAAGCACACATCCTCTGACATGAGAAATGTATTACTATATGTCAGAGTATGCAGCTCATATCTTCTTCAAGTGCCCCTACTCTTCAGCGGTCTGGACTGGAGAGCTTTGGGATTGACTTGGCTCGCATATGACGATGATGTGGCTTTTTGGCTTTCTATCCGAAGGGTGGGGTGCGGATCCTCAGATGACATGTCTCCGGCCTTCACGACTCTGTGGGCTCTGTGGCCGGGAAGAAATGATGTTATTTTCAAGAACCAGAGGTTCTATTCGGATAATGTTCTTTGGCACTGTAAAGCCTTACAACTTCTGGGCTTCTAGCTAATGTACCTAACTCTTAATCTTTACTAGTGAATATATCAGTGCGGTATCTTCTAACTTGGGAGACTACCCAAAGCTTCTCATAAAAAAAATGTCAGAGCATGTACATTTGGAAGATCGATAGGTTGATGTCCTAATCAAGGCCTATACACTGGCACATTGGTGCACATGTGAGGATAAATTATGAATACAATACTTGAAAGAGATTATATAAGTTCACTACTGAACTAGAAGACATGAGCTCATATTAGGATAAACCAAATTCCAACATTGTCCATCTTGTTTTGGAAACGAGATATGATTTAAATGTATAATATATGCTCTTGGAAGCATATCATCGATGTCGACTCCCATTGATCAAATGAAAACTTATTGATAAAATCACAAAGGAGAACCTAAAATGGGATTTGAACTTGGGTTTGATCACAGTCTTACAATGTGTAGGATATACATGTATTCGAAATACTCGAGAGTGATGTGATCTTAATCAATTGTATACAATGATGCTTCCATTTCGAGGGAGTGATGAAACAAGTTTGGATTTTAGCGACTCGACTCAGTAGACTAATTATCCAATGTTAGTCCAAAGATTGGACACTTTTTTGAATTGATTTTAAATACATCAAGAAGATTGATAAGTATGATCTGACAACTCTAAGAGGTCCTCTGGATATAGATATGAGATTGGATCTCATTATCCAAGTCACTATACATGATTACATGGCATATAGAATCTCCCTAACCTTATCTCCAAGTATCCGCAAAGAATGCACACTATCCTTGGAAAAGTTTAAGGAATGATCTTTGAGAGCTAGATCTAAGTATTATGACTATACAATGATATTTGAATCACACATTTGAATCACTGTGTGTGAGAAATTAAGATGATAAATTGAATTTAATTATCTTAAATAACATTGTGGAGAAAAGAGTGAATTGTTGTGTTAATTCCTTGGGTCTATGGTCTCTTATACTAGAGAGAAACCCTAGAGAGTGAAAAGGGGGAATAATATATATGACCCCAAAGGGTTACTTGACTAAAATTAAATATAAAATACAATAACTTTAACACTTTTCCTCAAGGGGAGCATATCTGTCGATCACGCCCAACAAAGAGAGTGCAAGGGGTTGTACCCCTGTGGCACAACCATTAGCTAGAGTTAAACCGTACTCCCAAAACTCGAAGCACAAAAGAAATTCAACAGCCTTATTATATGTAATATCTTAAATACATTATGATAGGGAAATGAAGATTTTGGCTTTATGAATCTCAGTCATCCTAGACTTCCAATGTAACGTAGAAATCTTCACATGTAGTAGAACTGCCCAATTATGGATATACCTATTTCAATCTATACTAAGGAACCTTAAAATGAAATTAATGTCATGTGCAAAGAATCTTCCTACACTTACACCCAATAGTTTGTTTTGCATTTCTTTTTAGTCGTACTTTCAATCAGCGATAGTCTTATTCATCCAATCAGTATCATTATTCATCATTCTGAAATTTACCACATGTGTGTTAGATACATCCATGAAGGACCAAACTAGTAGCCATTTCTATTAGCTAGATGTGGACATAGATATATGGTTTCATAAGCATATGAAATGATAATTAATAGCACTGTTGTAAAAGTCGGCCCGACTAGTCGAGTCGGGGGGGTATCCGACTCGACTAGGCCAAATCGGCCTATAGTCGGGTCGACCCGATTAGTCGCCCGAGTAATTGGCCTAGTCGGCCGACTAGTCGGCCGACTTTTGCATAGAAGTTTTAAACTGTTTGTATACTGTTTTTGTATACTTTTTTATATACTTTTAATTGTTTGTGTTGTTATTACTTAGTCATTATTGCTATAAATTCAAATATATATGAAGTGGTTTTATACTTAAAATAATACAAAAATATTCCTCCTTTTGCCTTAACATCCTTGTGGACACATGAAAGTACGGTGTAAACTAACAACGTTCTAACAAACATTTAGCATCCTTGACTACAACAGATATGTATATGAATTCTTTTACATTATCAAATTATGTCAATAACTATAAGGTTATATAATTATTACATCTTTTTATTTATCTTTTGTGATTTGTTAATTAGCTTCGTGATTCTTAATTACAATGATTAGTAACACGTGAGTTTGTTGATTAGTAACTTGTGAATTTGGTTAGCTTTGTGTTTGTATGTATTAAAATTGCTAAATTTGTGTATATATATGAGAGTGTATGTATAAAAAATCGATTTATATATTTAAAATAATTAAAAAAATCAAAACCGACTAATGCCCGACTAAATCCGATTACTCTCCCGACTGCCGATTAATCCTTAGTCAGTGACCCCGCCGACCGAGTACCGACTACCGTTTTCTGCAACCTTGATTAATAGTACCGATCGTGGTGACCCTTACACCTGACTGTGCGAGAGCGCAGTGACTCTCAACTGGATGGAAGATAGGAAACCCAGATAGGACAGCGGCCACTAAGTGCGCGGGTCTAGGATCCCGGTCCTTTTCGATTTTTACGCGAGCTCGCAATGTTTTTACGCCTCGTTGGGATCCCGACTTTTGATCAGCTTTTTTGACCCTCTATATTAGGATACCCATGCGGGGGATCGTCGGTTTTAGTTTTTTGTACAAGCTCATTAGTCCGTACTACTCAGGCTGATTTGTAGAGTGACTTTTCCGATTAGTCTCTCTTACCTGTCTCTGGGATGTAGTTTTGGAGTAGACCTTTCCCTCTATTGGACCACACTTTCAATAAGAGGACGAGACAAAAGAGTCTCCTTAGAAGGCTACCTCATCGCTTGAGTTTTAATTATTTCGCACCAACATATTTGACGATGTTACATCTGAATCATGTAGGGTCACATCTGAATTTGTTACAGTTGAAATTAGAAAAGTTATAGTTGAATTCGAAAAGAAGCACATTAGATCTTAGTTAAAAGATGGAATCAATTATAAGTTGTGTTGGCTAGAGTTGATGATAATTAAGTTAGTGGACGTGTTAGGAACTTAGTTAGGATGCATTATACAACACCGCATGCCTAGGGAGGCACCCAAACCAAAGACATTAATCATGCCTTAGAGTCATAGTGTGAGGTCATATATTGATCAAGACTACAAACTATCCACTAGACTTGAAAAAGCTAGATAGAATTGAGAACCTGAATAGAATCTCATCTTTTCTACCATTAAGAAACAAAGAATCAAATTAAGCATCACCTCATCAGCTTCTCATCAAGATGCATAATATAAGTCTATAGCATCTATTTATGGGCCATTAACTAATATATGAATATTTATAAAACTACGGGGAAATGGAGAAATCATATATATAACATTAACCATATTATAAAAATATGACTTATGAAAAGGATTAGGTAAAAACACGGGGCATCTCTTCTGAGTAGCAAATAGTTGTAAATTTTAAATTGTTTATGCCTTACTACTTGTTTCTTTTGCAACAACTTTAAATGCCTACTTATTTTAGTAAGTTTTTGGGAAGTATCAGTGTCTGTTGACGCTTCTTGTTCCTTGCATGTTTTGGCAAGCAAAGAGCTTGCATTGCAGTAGCTGGTTGATGTTTCCTAGCATCTGTACATATATCAGATGGTACAGTTACCTTTGTTTAGTTTTTGTTCAGTTCATAATGCAAATGCTTTTCTTTCTCTTCTATATATATTTGGGATATATGTATAATTATCAGTTTATTTTGTACATATTGTATAAAATGTGAAAATTAATGAAATGCAATGTTGGTGACACTTGTTATTGGTTATGTGGTTGTTATATTACTTTGAACGTCATACAAATAACAAAAGCAAAAAATTTCTTCTAATTTTCAATAACTTAGTGAGATCGCTTGTGAATGTAATAGTCGAATGCGGTATAAACGGGTGCTCAGATCCGAGAAAGCGTCATAGTTTGGTATCAGAGTCGCGGTACCCCGATACACACATTTGCAGTATTATGGTTTCGATCGCATTAAGTCCTTGGATAATGACAGTCTCCCGACTTGTCGCAAGCCCGAGAAGGGAAATATGACTTTCAAATTCCATAACCACAAATATCACCAATTTCATTACTTTTAATGTTATATCCCATAAGAGAAAAATCATATATTATAGTATCTATGAATAACAAATTTATGACTAATAATGATTCTCATGCAGAGACATAATGTCCAGAGCTGCTCAGGATATGAGTCATATGACAGACCGTTTGGAGCACATCATGACCGCTCTTATCGATCTCCAGCAGCAACATGTTGCTATGAGAGGCTAGTAGGACCATATTCTGGGAGATCACATACCGACAAACTGCAATAGAGATGAGATTTGAGGAACTGTCAGATCTTACACACCATCCATCTCAGGATGGGTCCAGATAGGACCAACCTCAGTCAGTTGAGGTACAACAACCTCATTTCGATGATTCACATGACGAGTTGTCAGAACATGGAGCAGATGATGGGGATTATGATAGGGAGCAGGACTCTGTAGACTTTGCAGATGAGGATGCACATGAGTACCCTACCATTCACAAGCATCAATCGGTCTTCACTTCCTACCAACGGGCCAATGTGCCCATGTTTGAGGGCACTGGTATGTCAGATGTTTCTTGTAGAGCTTTGTCAAGGACGGATGTTTGTAGAGCTTTGTCAAGGATGGATGACATCCAAAGATTACTTTGTTCGATACACCGAGCTATCTCGACAGACACCAGCAACTGCCGTATTTCCAGATAAAAATCTAGAAAAGTTCATCAGAGGTATGCGAGAAGAGGTACAGGAGAAGTTGGTCGTATTACACATCACTTCCATCTCTGAGCTGAGACTATTGATGCAACAGAGAAGATCGATGACATCCGAGATCGATGATTTAGGAGCTCGTATGGAGTTTCACCTAGACTACATCGATCTTTTGGACCAATTCATCGACCATTTCAGCAGTAGAGGTCAGCCAGGCATTTCCGACCTACAGGTTTGGCATTCTTAGTGTGACGCTCTCAGATTCGGGTACCCATTTAAGCCGCATTCACAATACAACATTCACTAACATCGTATTAAGTATACGAAAGTACCGCCGTCTAAAATATACTCGATCTCCAGGAATCATCAACCCGCTACTGTGCTGCAGGTTGCTTGCCTACCAAAACATAAAAGGTAGAAGAGGTGCCATCGAGCGTTGGAAAATCTCAAAAATTTAATAAAACAATCATACATTTTATGGTGATTGTAAAAGTAGTAAAGTGTAAACAACTAAAAAGTTATAACTACTTACTGAGAAGAAGGTTTTCAAACTACTATAAGGGATGCTTCAAGTTTTTACCCAATATCTTTCATATGTTGTATTCTTATATAGTAATTAATAGTTCATATGTATGATTTCTCCATTGCCCCTTAGCCCTTCATATATATATATAAATATTTATTTATTAATCATCAACCCTTATGTATACGTATATTATTCACTTATTATTCTGACGTCGTGTTTCAAATTTTTGATGACGGGAAAGGTGAAATTCTAATATGATGTATGATTCAATCTAACCTCCCAAGTCTAGTGGATAGTCTGTGGTCTTGGTCTGTGTGTGACCTCACACTATGACTCTAAGGCGTAACGAGTGCCTTAGGGTTGGGTGCCTTCGCAGGAATGCGATATTGTGTAATGCATCTTAACTAAGTTCTCAACACATCCACTAGCTTATAGAGATTCTGAATCTTAATCTAACTTAATTATAGTCAATTCCAAAACAACTCAACTTATCATTGATTTCATCTGTTATCCTAGATACATTACATCACAATCAACTTTGATTGTAACCCCTCCAATCCTCAATTACAGCCGTTTTAGATTTAGCTCGGAATGATTCAGATTTAGCTTTGAAATTTAGATGTAGCATCGCCAAGCCTGTTGGCTGAAAGTAACTAAAAACTCAAGTAGTGAGGAGGTATCTTCTGTATCACCCTCTAATTGGAAATGCGATCCAATCGAGGGAAAGATCTACTCCAAAACTACACCCCAGAGACGGGTGTGAGAGACTCTCTGGAAAACTCACTCTAGAAACTGACCTGACTAGTACAGGCTAATGAGCTCATACGAAAAACCAAAAACCAAGGATCCCGATCCCCTACATGGGTATCCTAAAACAGAGGATCAATGGAATTGGTCAACAATCGAGATCTCAATGAGGCGTAAAAACACTGCGAGCTCGCGTAAAACAGAAATAGGTCTGGGATCCTAGACCCCCGCACTAAGCAGTCGCTGCCCTAACTGGGCTTCCTATCTCCCGCCCAGTTGAGAGTCATCGCGCCCTCGCACGGTTAGGTGTAAGGATCACCTTGATCAGCACTATTCATTATCAATCGTCATTTATTCATCGTTATCTTTTCTTCTTTACTGATCTAGGTCTTTCGGTCAAGATCTTAATGATCTCACCGAAACACCCAAATGATATCAATTGAATTACCTTGGCATTACATGGAAACACCTAGCTGGTTCTTTACTTTTCTTGATATCTAACCAAACAATTGATTTATAATTATACAATAGTTATTCACAAACTCCAATTCTTTAATTCATAAGGATTTTTTTAGAGTCTAGATCTTATGCACTTCTTGCTATTCACTTTAAGAGGGTATTGTCCTTTGTAATTAATTTCAAATCCTTATCTTTGAGATTCGTAACAACCCCATTCTGTTAATATCACACAATTGTAACCTCCAAGATTATTCAAGCACTAGGTACTGCAACCATTGGTTTTAATAATAATGTAATAATGTTAAATAATGGTGCAAAGTACCATCGAAAGTGAAGTTAAAAATTCAAACTCCAAAGATGGTCTATTTATAATTCAAGCAACCGTACTATGACTTGAATTTTGCAAGAAAACAAAACCAGAAGAAAAATCTTCCCATTAAAAACTAACCAAATTCATCTCTAAACAATCATAAACTCCACCATTCCAATAACCAATTACACTATTATAGAAGAACCCACCCTGAGAATGGTCAGAAAAGAGAAAGAAATAATTTCCTTTTCATGAACTGTATCGAGGATTCAAATAATCTATAATAATAAGAAGCAACATCTGTGTTTTTTTTAAAACAACTATTTTATCATCTGCTTACTGTTGTAACAGAGACTGAAATTTCTCAGTTAACCTTTTTTTAAAAAACTTATCAAGTAAAGAATGACATGCAATAGATCAGATAAGATGAGGTTACCTTACATGCAATTCAATAGTAGAATATCAACTCCTTGTTATTTAGATTTTTCAACTAAGTTACTTTTATGTTGACAAATGCTAATTAATTTTTTTATACCACTAAATATGTTGTCTCTATTATTATTTTTTGTTACACGTTATATAGTTATTGTTAGAAAATAGGAAGCGGATGCGAAACATGGAAAAAGATAAAGAAAATAAGAACAACGGGATTTACGTGGAGCCCTACTCCGTAAGGAGCGGGATGAAACCACATGAGAATGCCCAGAGGGCATGTGTGTGTATTGCACTTTCTCAATGGTTACAGGAGGTCTGGGGCTCCTTATATAGTCTCTACAGATCCTCCAAGTCTCACCACTAGTAGATGTGGGACTAAACATATGGATGGGGTAAATGGATCTCTCCAAGATCCATTTACCCTCATACAAATCATATGGCGCACAACCAAATACTCCAACACTCCCTGTCAACCTGGAACATGCAATGCTCAGCTTGGACAAACAAAAGAAACTCAACTCACAATACATGACACTACAAACAATATCAACTCAACGCGTACAACTGTCAGCTGATATCGAGGACGTTGTTTATCATGTCATATAGGTGAGGAGGACGAACGGGCTGGAGTGTAAGTCTGCTGAATCTCCTCTCGGAGAGCATGTGCTCTGAACTGCACCTGTCAGAGTCAATGCAACTAAAATGAGTCTCCTCGTCGGAGTACTCTGACCCGCCACAAGATGTGGACAACTGCTCCATCTATGAAAAGGGCCGAACTGAAAAGGCCGTAGAAGTGCAATCCTCCTCGGAGTCAATGGTTGCTAGTCTGAAAGAAGTCTCCTCGTAGGAGAACTAGGTCTCTCCCATCTGGCACAGAGAATGGTACACTACCCTGGAGTACCTATGATAGCACATGAAACCCCTTACCAACATGGCATCGGGAATGGTCCTCTACTCTGGAGTCCCTATGGTCCACATGAAAACTCTAGTCGAAATAACAAGAAAAGATGGGGACCAGGAACAAATGATGGCAAACATGTGCAATCTAAAAAAAGACTTCATACTCGTGCATATGTGAATCTGAGGACTCGGAAACAATCGTCGAGTCTGAACAACTGAATCTGAACCGTAGAATCTGGAAAATAACTGCCTGGACTATCTATATCTGGAGAATAGACTTGTGACTCTATACAATACTCTCCCTTTCTCCCATACTTGTCAGAAAACATGGACATCGACCAAGTTGGGAGAAGACAATAACACGAGGAAAAAGAAAACATCAAAGTAAGCCGTTCACACATTTGTCGGCTTTTCAAATCATTCATCATCGTCATTTTTTTTTGAAACAATTTTTTTAAGCCGTTGACATTTTTTTCGGCTTTCCTTGCATTATTTTTTCTCGGTTAAATGATTTTTTTTTATAGCCATCACAATTTTTTAACCATTCAATCTCTATTTTTTTACGGCTTTCTTCCTTTTTTTAAATAATTGCCTACGGTTTTTTCCTTATATGCGACCTTTTTTCAAATAATATTTTTTTACTTTGGAGCCTCCCCCCCTTTTTTTCAACGAAACATGTAACACCCTTTTTTTTAATAAGCTACAACTCACAGTAGGCTCTCATCTGAAAAGACCGCATGCATGTGCGAGTCTGAACCTCAGAAATGTTAGTGCTATCAAATACATGTTAATACCTAAAGACGGCATACATGTGTCAGTCTTATCGAGGAGACCCCTGCTTCCATATTACTATAAATGCTAGTGCTATCAAATACATGTTAATACCTAAAGAAATGTTAAGTCCGTCTTATTGAGGAGACCCCTTCTTCCATATTACTATAAATGCTAGTGCTATCAAATACATAATACCTAGAGAAATGTTAAGTCCGTCGTTAGTGATATTTATTGTGAAGAGTGATTTATTCATAGCAAATGTTGGGTTTATTAGATATATCTCTAGATAACACAAATAAACCAAATCAAAATTTGTGGAAGAGCTCAGAAATTAGATGGTTGCAGGAGCATTGATGGAAGCAAAAGAGAGGATGATAAACACATGTATGACAGCAAAGAAGGGTAGGGAATTGTACCTAATTAGTCTTCCAATTTGGAAGGAGGTTTGCATGTAGGAGGATCTTTAGGACAACAAGATGCAATAGTTTCAATGGGCAAAGGAGCAGCTCCAGCAGCTGTTCAATTTGAAAGAGAAGCACCAGGGAGTGGGGCTCCTACTGTCTTGCTTTATCAACAGAAGTACCTTGATCAACTGCTGCACTATAGCTTCAGCTCCAATGGAGCAATAGCTCCAAGTGGTTTGACAACAACTTGCATGGAAGTGGGGAATTGCTGTGGGGAAATTTAAGAACAGGAATAGAAGAGGGAGAGTTACAGTTGGAGCTTTTTGTGGAATTGGGGAATTTTGAGAGAGGAGAGGGAATATATAATAGAGGGGAGAGATCCTCTCGTTGGAGAAGACGAATGGGAGGGGGAAGGTTCCTGGAACCTTCCCAATCTCTCTTTCTTTTTTTTAAAAAGATATCATCAGTGACATAAGCATGCTGATGTCATAAGTATATCATTTATTTACATTTTTATCATTATTTGTATTTATTTATATATTTTAGGAATTTTGCTGGAATTTATGTTAGCAAAAAAATCTATTTAATTTTTTTTAAACCTAAAAATCTTTTTTTCATACTTAACCGCATTTGCGTCTCGGGCTCCGGATTTTGACGCATAATATCTCGATTTGATCGTTTCTGAACTACAATCAACATGAGTGTAATATTGATATAATTTCGATCGGGTTTGGATCTCCGAACTTTTCGAGATATTGTTTTGGTTTAGGTTTAAATTTTGTGGTTTAAAAATATCAAATGATATCCGATTAACGAACGATCGATTTCGTTGGTCTTGTTTCGTCAAATCTTATTTTTTGGCAGTCTCGATTCATTTTGTGGCTTCGGAATTTGTGTCACGACGTTTTCGGATATGCATTACGATGCAATCGATTTTTAGTCGATTTCTCCCGAATGACTTTTGATATGCGATCAGTTGATCGATTAAATTATTTATTATTGTTTGATGACTTTATTGGGTTAATTGGACTCTAATCGGGTCGAGTTTAGTTTTAATTGGAATCCGGATGTTACAAATATAAAAACCTCAAAGGGAGTCTTATCCTCGAGGTTCGAGTCAAGGTTCTAACGTATCTTGTTTGGATTTCATATGACCATAAAAACCTCAAAGGGTTTTGAACCCATAAAAAATCTCAAAGAGAAATCAAGCCATATTACTTTAATATGGAAATGATTACAAGAGCTTGTTTTAATTATTACCTATGAAGAGCTGCGGGTATCGTGCTCGCATGTCAGCTTCGGTCTCCCACGTCGTCTCTTCAACACCGTGTCGGTGCTTCAACACCTTGACCAAAGGAATCTCCTTGCTGCGAAGCTTCTTCACAATACTACCTAGGATCTGCACTGGCATTTCTTCGTATATCAAATCTGGCTCCACGTCTAAATTCTCGTAGTTGATGACGTGTCAAGGGTCGCACAAATACTTCCTCAGGTTGGAAACATGGAATACATCATGAATAGCCGAAAGATGTGGAGGAAGGGCTACTATGTATGCCACCTTCCCACTCTAGCCAAAATCTTGAATGGTCCAACGTATCATGGCGCAAAACCACATACTCCAAATCTCTGTACTCCCTTCATGGGAGATACTCGAAGGAATACCCAATCTCCTACTTGAAATTTTCAGGAATGTTATTAGTATGAGATTTAGTTAAATTTGCAAAAGGAGCTAAAGAAGAGGATTGGATACCTGAAACTCCCAATCTCTCCTCCGACGATCTGCATAGCTCTTTTGGTGGCTCTGTGCCGTCAGAAGATTCTGCCTCACCAGATCATAGCTTTCGTAGTCTCCTTCAGGAGATTAACGGAGTAGAGAGAATGATCACTTACCTCACGCCAACTGAGTGGTGTGAGGCATCTCTACCTAGATAGGGCTTCGAATGGTGCCATGCCTACTATGGAATGATAGTTATTGTTGTATGTAAATTCCACTAACGGTAATGGTCCTTTCAGAAGTGGTGGTTTCTAGTTTGGAGGAGTGCGAGGGACGGTCGGCGGTGGTGAGGTTTGGGAAGAAGTTGGCGCGTCTGAGGAGCGCTCTGGCTATGTTCAAGAAAAGGTCGCGGGAGGCTAGGGCGTCAGCAAGGAAGGAGGCGGAGGACGTCGTTGCGGCAATGGATGCTTTGGAGGGGGTAAGGGACCTCTGCTTTGAGGAGTTGGACTCCAGGGCTGCGGCATTGGCCGCGGTGGAAAGGGAAGAAAGAATGAGGGTGGCGGAGTGGCGTCAGAGGGCTAAGGTCAAATGGATCAGGGAAGGGGACGCTAACTCGTCCTACTTTCACAGGGTGGCTTCTAACAGGAGGCGGTCTAATTTTATTCACTCCATCTCCTTCGGGGGTAGGGAGGTTGTGGGCGAGGAGGCTTTGGGGGGCGAGGTGGCCGCATACTTTAGGGAGTTCTCCTCGGCTCGTGCGCCCCGTCGTTGGTACTGGTTGGGGGAGTATGCCTCGCAGCTATCGTCCGCGTGCTGTGCGGAGTTGACAAAGGAGATCTCCTTGGACGAGGTCAAGGCTGTTGTTTGGGATCTCAACAATGATGCCTCGCCAGGTCCGGATGGTTTCCCTGTTGCGTTCTACAAGGACTTCTTGGAGGTGGTGGGGTTGGAGGTTTGGGAGGTGGTATCGGAGTTTTGCGGTGGAAACAAGGGCTTTGACAAGATCAATAGGGCTCTCATTGTCTTGTTACCTAAGACTTCCTGTCCACAGGCTATTGAAGACTTTCGGCCAATCGCGATTTCCAATGCTTTATACTTGATCGTTGCAAAGGTTATGGCGCGGAGGTTAGCGCCGTTACTTGAAAATTTAATCGAGCCCTCGCAGGTTGCTTTCATCAGGGGTCGCCAAATTTCCGATGTTACGGCCCTTGCTTCTGAGATGGTGGAGAGCTGGGTGAGGAGGGGGGAACATGGGATCCTTTGGAAGGTGGACTTCGCAAAGGCCTATGACTCGTTGGACTGGAATTTTCTGTGGAGGGTGCTGCGGGCCCGTGGATTTCCTGTTTTGTGGATTTCGTGGATGCGCCGTTGCATTACTACTGCCTCTTTCTCTATTTTGTTGAATGGTCGTATCGTTGGCAGTAGGTTTCAACCGAGGAGGGATGTGCGGCAGGGGTGCCCTTTGGCACCCATGTTATTCGTTATTGCGGCGGATGTCCTGCCTAGGATGGCGGCTAGAGTGGTTGCGCGCGGCCTCTCCTTGGGTTTCTCGTGCGGCTACCGGAACGTTCCTACCCTTCAATATGCGGATGACACTATTGTTTTCATCGAGGGAGGCTTGGAGGAGGTCAGAGGGATGGCGGTGACGTTGAGAATTTTTAGTGAGCTCTCGGGGCTCCTCATCAATCAATCCAAATCCAAGGTGATTCCTTTCGCATGGGATGCGGGCTCGGCGGCGGCTTGTGGGGAGCTTCTGGGAAGTCTTCCCTCCTCTCTCCCAATCGATTATCTGGGGCTGCCGCTGGGAGCGAGGAGGTCGAGGTTGCATGATTGGCACAAGGTGGTAGACAAGGCGGAAAGGAGGCTAGCAGGGTGGAGTGCGGCGTTGCTCTCCCGGGGAGGCCATCTCGTTCTTATCAGTTCGGTCCTTGCTTCTATCCCTATCTACTTTCTTTCAAACTGGATTATCCCGGTGGGGATTAGGAGGCGTCTCGAGGGCCTCATGCAGAGCTTCCTTTGGGGAAGAAGGGGGCCCTCTTCGCGGGGTCTTCACTTGGTGGCTTGGGAGGAGGTGGCGAAGAGAAAGTGCGATGGTGGTCTGGGCATTCAGCGGCTGGATTTGGTTAATGACGCGTTGATGCTCAAGTGGGTTAACAGGCTTTGGGGCAGCGCCAACAGCTTCTTTCCCTCCATGTTGCGGGATGTTTTATCTCTCGGGGTGGAGATGTTGCGCGACGTGTATATTCGGCGGTCTGGAACCCCCTTCTGGCGGGGATCACTTCGGCGGTGAGGCGATATTCTCATCTCTTTAAACCTATGCTTGGGGATGGTAGCTCCTTTCTGTTCTGGAGCGGCACTTGGGCGGGGGAGACCTCTCTCGGTGATTCTTTCCCTCGCCTTTGCGCTCTGGCTACAGATTCTCGTGCGACGGTGGCCTCCTCATGGAGTGGGAACGAGTGGTTCCCTTCTTTTGCTAGCAACTTCTCGGATGAACGGTTTGAAGACCTCTTGGCTCTCCTCCAGCTGCTTAGGGTTGCGCCCACGCAATCGAGTGGCAGGGATCATTGGGTATGGCGCGATGACGTCTTCTCCACAAGGCGGGCGTTCAGGGCCATCTCGCAGCAGCCGACCTCTCGGCAGGACCTCATATGCAAGGATCTTGATTGGTTGTGGCGTCTGAAGCTCCCTGAGAGGGTTGTCTTCTTTCTATGGCTATTGAGACGCGGGGGGGTGTTGACCCGAGATAGATGTGCGAGGTTTGCTGCGGGAATCGACTCCTTGGATTGTGCGCTGTGTGGCGGCAGTGTGGAGACCTTGGAGCACCTCTTCTTTCTATGCCCGAACACTGCTACAGTTTGGGAGGAGGCCCAAATTCCGTGGCTTAACGCCTCTTCAGCTTCGTCGTTTTGGGACTCGTTGCGTTCTAACAAAGATTGGCCGAGGAGGGAGCTGCTCCGCCCTTTCGCATGCATTTGGGCGTTGTGGCTTGGACGGAACGCGAAGATTTTCGGGGGTCAAAGGTTTTACAAGGAGAATATTCTCGCGCACGTTTCTTTGCTTGTCAATGACTGGCTGCTTCTGTAATGCGTCTCTCTTTTTGGGTTTCATTCGGGATCCGCTCGATCCTAGGTGTCTGTAAAACTATCTTCTTCCTATCTTTCTTCGCCTTATTAATAAAATTTTGGGGAGATCACCATTGCGTGCATCCCCCGAAGAGCTTTGGCTTCAAAAAAAAACCCTTCCACTCCAACGTGCATGCGTGAAACAAATCCTCAAGCGTCTGAATGGTGCGCTCACTCTGCTCATCGGTCTGCAGATGGTATGCGGAACTCATCTTCAACTCTGTATGTAGTGCTGACATGAATTGATGCCAATAATGCGACGTAAACCTCGAGTCCCTGTCAGACACCACCCCGTGTACTATACCTTGAAGTATGCTAATGTTTTGTACATAAAGCTTGGTCAATGTGGATAGAGTATAAGTGATGCTGATATGTATGAAATGAGCTGACTTGGCCAACCTGTCAACAACAACAACCCAAATGGAATAATGGCCACATGGTGTCTTTAGCAATCCTATGACAAAATCAATAGAAATACTTTTCCATTTCCACTCGGAAATGGGAAGAGACTGCAATATTCGTGGTTGTCTCCTGTGATCAGCCTTGACCATCTGTCAGGTCTTGCATTTGCTAACGTGTTGTATCACATTACGCTTCATTCCATCCCACTAGAAATGTCGACGCAAATAACGATACATCTTGGTGCTACCTGGATGAATAGATAATCGTGAATTGTGTGCCTCATCGAGAATATCTCTGTGTAACTGCTTATCGTTGGGCACAATGACCCGACCTGCCTTCCATAAAATGGACTCTATCACAACGAAATCATCAACCTCATCCTTGACGGCGCGCATGTATGTCGAATCTAAGGATCCATATTTTGGCCTTCGATGATGCGATCTCAGAAACTACCGAATCGTGGAGGCACGACTGTGGATATGGATACACTCTCATGAGGATGCCAATCAGTCAAAAATACGAGTATATCCCATGTGTATAGCCAGTTCGTCGTACCCTCTGCATGAGCTCTCCTGCTAAGTGCATCAGCCACCACGTTTCCCTTACCGGCATGGTAAGAGATCATGCAGTCATAGTCCTTCAGTAGCTCGAGCCACCTGCACTGTCTCATGTTCAGCTCCTTCTGATCAAAGATGTACTTTAGACTCTTGTGATATGTGAAGATCTCGAAATTCATCCCATATAGATAGTGGCGCCATATCATCAAGGAGAAGACAACTACAACCAACTCCAAGTCATGCGTAGGGTAGTTCCACTCGTGCGGTCTCAATTGTCGTGACGCGTAAGCAATCACTTGACCTCTCTGCATCAATACAACTCCTAGACCTTCTCCAGATGCATCCGTGTAGACTGCATAGTCTTGAGTGCCTGAAGGAAGAGCAAGAATAGGCGTTGTAGTCAATCTCTTCTTCAATGTCCTGAAGGCTTGCTCGCATGCATCATCCCAAATGAATATAACTCCTTCCTGCGTCAATCGTATCAGAGGGTGAACAATGCGTGAAAATCCGCTGACACATCATCTGTAATAACCCACTAGTCCAAGGAAGCTTCGAATCTGTGTAACTGTCTTGGGTTGTACCCAAAACATAACTGCCTCAATCTTCGCAGGATCTACTGCGATGCCTACTCCAGAAATGACATACCCTAGAAATAAGGCCTTGGATAACCAGAACCCACTCTTGCTTAGCTTGACATATAGCTTGTGCTCTCGCAATGTGTCCAAAACAGTCCTTAGATCATTCGCATGATCTCATTCATTCCGAGAATATATGAGTACATCATCAATGAACACCACCACAAACTTGTCCAAATATGGACGAAAAATCATGTTCATCATATCCATGAACGTTGCAGGTGCATTGGTGAGCCTAAATGACATCACCACAAACTCGTAGTGTCTATAGCGTGCCCTGAAAGTTGTCATCGGAATATCAGACTCTCGAATCCTCAACTGATGATAGCTTGAACGAATATCGATCTTCGAGAACATCGAAGATCCTTGGAGCTAATCAAACAAGTCATCGATACGGGACAATGGATAACGGTTCTTCACCGTTCTCTTGTTCAACTGACGATAATCAATGCATAATCTCATGGATCCATCCTTTATCGTTGGGCACAATGACCCGACCTGCCTTCCATAAAATGGACTCTATCACAACGAAATCATCAACCTCATCCTTGACGGCGCGCATGTATGTCGAATCTAAGGATCCATATTTTGGCCTTCGATGATGCGATCTCAGAAACTACCGAATCGTGGAGGCACGACTGTGGATATGGATACACTCTCATGAGGATGCCAATCAGTCAAAAATACGAGTATATCCCATGTGTATAGCCAGTTCGTCGTACCCTCTGCATGAGCTCTCCTGCTTAAGTGCATCAGCCACCACGTTTCCCTTACCGGTATGGTAAGAGATCATGCAGTCATAGTCCTTCAGTAGCTCGAGCCACCTGCACTGTCTCATGTTCAGCTCCTTCTGATCAAAGATGTACTTTAGACTCTTGTGATATGTGAAGATCTCGAAATTCATCCCATATAGATAGTGGCGCCATATCATCAAGGAGAAGACAACTACAACCAACTCCAAGTCATGCGTAGGGTAGTTCCACTCGTGCGGTCTCAATTGTCGTGACGCGTAAGCAATCACTTGACCTCTCTGCATCAATACAACTCCTAGACCTTCTCCAGATGCATCCGTGTAGACTGCATAGTCTTGAGTGCCTGAAGGAAGAGCAAGAATAGGCGTTGTAGTCAATCTCTTCTTCAATGTCCTGAAGGCTTGCTCGCATGCATCATCCCAAATGAATATAACTCCTTCCTGCGTCAATCGTATCCGAGGGTGAACAATGCGTGAAAATCCGCTGACACATCATCTGTAATAACCCACTAGTCCAAGAAAGCTTCGAATCTGTGTAACTGTCTTGGGTTGTACCCAAAACATAACTGCCTCAATCTTCGCAGGATCTACTGCGATGCCTACTCCAGAAATGACATACCCTAGAAATAAGGCCTTGGATAACCAGAACCCACACTTGCTTAGCTTGACATATAGCTTGTGCTCTCGCAATGTGTCCAAAACAGTCCTTAGATCATTCGCATGATCTCATTCATTCCGAGAATATATGAGTACATCATCAATGAACACCACCACAAACTTGTCCAAATATGGACGAAAAATCATGTTCATCATATCCATGAACGTTGCAGGTGCATTGGTGAGCCTAAATGACATCACCACAAACTCGTAGTGTCTATAGCGTGCCCTGAAAGTTGTCATCGGAATATCAGACTCTCGAATCCTCAACTGATGATAGCTTGAACGAATATCGATCTTCGAGAACATCGAAGATCCTTGGAGCTAATCAAACAAGTCATCGATACGGGACAATGGATAACGGTTCTTCACCGTTCTCTTGTTCAACTGACGATAATCAATGCATAATCTCATGGATCCATCCTTTTTCCTGATAAATATCACTGGAGCACCCCAAGGTGAAGTGTGAAGTGCTCGATCTCCTGAATCCAAATCAAGTAACTCCTGCAGCTGCACTTTCAACTCTCTCAACTTAGCTGGTGCCATGCGGTACAGAGCCATCAAGTTCGTCTGCGTATCTGGCAGCATTGTGATCTCAAACTCGATCTCTCTCTCAGGAGGTAATCCTGCTAGCTCATCAGGAAACACATCTGGGTAGTCTGATACTACTCGAATGTCATGTACCATCAGATCATGTTCAGGTACCTTTCGAACAAATGCTAAATAGGAATCACAACCTTGATCAACAAGTCTCTAAGCTCTCAACACTGAAATATGCTCCATTTTGGAGTCATGTTATGTACCCTTGAAAGTGAACTCAGGAAAATCTAGAATCCTGAAGACAATTGTCTTCCGAAAGCAATCAACAAGAGCATGATGAGCTGATAACCAATCCATGTCTAGAATCAAGTTAAAATCATCAAGCTGTAGTAGTAAACAATATGCAATTATTCCATGATCATCAATCAATACTGGCAAGTGCCTGTATCAGGGAAATAACGAACAACTGGATACTTGACCCACGGATGTGATATGGAGAAGATAGAGCCTTTGCAACTCTACCTAATGAAGCCATCAATCTCGATGCAAGGAAGAAATGTGCCGCTCCAGAATCAAACAAAGCATGAAAAGGTCATCCAAGACTGAGACCCCTTTCACTACAGTAGGTGCTGAACGAGCCTGCTCCTCGGTCACTATGTGTAGCAGACCCTGCCTGAATGATATGGTACGTGAACCTGCCACACTCTGTGTCTGTCTCTGCTGCAGCCTCCTGAAGTTGGAGTTCCTGCCACGGGAACTCCCTGTATGTTGTACCTGTGGCTGTGACGATTGTGGCTGTAGGCGAGGCTCAGCAGATCTCTAGGGACATTGATGCCGGTAATGTCTCCACTCATGGCACAAGTAACATCGGACCCCCCGGGTAGGTGGAGTGGTCGTGTCTGTGCTCTGAGCCGATCCTTCTGGGGGTATGTCTGCTCATTGTGACCCAGTTGATCGAGTGGAATCTATGCCACGTCCAACAAGTCCTCCTCCTAAGATAGCCGATGGAGATGAGCGAGCACTGCTTGAGAATGACGGACCTCTAGGTCGGAACCACCTGACTGACCTCTCCTGCTGGACTGCTCGACACATCGACCCAAATAATCACTGTGGCCCAGGCACTGCTCCAGACGTACTCCCAAACCGTCGCTCGCGGATGTTCTTAAACTTCTCCGCTACGTCAGTAGCCTTGGATATGGAAGTGATATGCAATCCAACCAACTTCTCTTGCACCTCTTCCATCATGCCTTTGATGAACTTTTCCAGATTCTCCTTTGAAAATGCGGCAGCTGTTGGTGTGTGTCGAGACAGCTCAGTATATCAAACGAAGTAATCTCTGGTTGTCATCCATCCTTGATGAAGCTTTGCAAACAACCGACGCTGGGACTCCTTCCACTTCGCAGAAAAGAAGTGGGATCTGAATCGTGTCTCGAAATCATCCCATGTAGGCTCACGTCCCAACTCAGAAACTACTGTGTTCCACCATCTCTCTGTGAAATCTGTCAGTGAATACTCCATTAAAGATAGCCACGTGTCTCGTGGCTTGTGAATCATCCTCAACACCTTCATCACCCTCTTGAGCCACTGCTCAACATCTGACGTACCGGTGCCCTCAAACATGGGCACATTGGATGCTGGTAAGATGTGAAGACGGACTGATGCCTGTGGATAGCATAGTACTCATGTGCATCCTCATCTGCATAATGTGCGGGTTCTTGCTCTCTGTCAAAGTCTCCATCATCAGCTCCATGCTCTCGTATCTCCTCAAGTGGATCATCGAAATGAGTTTGTTATACCTCTACCGATTGTCGTTGGTCCTGATGTGTGTCGTCGTGAGATGGACGGTAGGTGGAATCTGACAGCTCAATAAATCTGAGCTCCATATCCGTCTGTCTGTCAGCAATCTTCGTCTTCTGAACTTGCATAGCAGCCTGCTGCTGCTAAAGGTCGGTGAGAGCGGTTAGTATGCGTACTAGCTGGTCAGTCATCTCTTGGCCAGGTCAAGATGCATGGCTCTGCATGAGTAGTCATAAAATTTGATGTTTACTGATACTATGATATATGCTTTATTTCTCTTCTTGGGATATAATATATGAAAATTAATAAAATTGGTGACATTTGTGGTTATGGAATTTGAATGTCATATTTCCTTTCTCAGACTTGCGATAAGTTTGGAGATTGTTGTTATTCGATAACTTAATGCGATTGAAATCATAATACTGCAAATGTGCATATTGGGGTACCACGGCTCTGATACCAGTCCGTGATGCCCTCGGATCCGAACACCCGTTTACGCCGCATTCGTAATACAACATTCACTAACATCGCATTAAGTATATGAAAATACAAGGAAATTTTTCGCTTGTCGCATTTCTGACATGACATTCACATTCAATGTAATAACCACAAATTCATAATAGTAATATGTGCCACCAGAATTTCATTTTCATTAACTTTCATAAATATATAAATGTACACAAGGGCTGACAGTACATACATAAATCCGAACAATCTGACTAAAGAGAAAAGTAAGCATTTACATCATAACGGATGTAAAAGGAGGAACACCAGATAACTGAGGCTTCTCTGCAACACGAGCTGAAACATGAAAGCCATGCTTGGAGTAACATGTATCCTCATAATGACATGGCATGTGACAGTAAATGCACGGCTGACGGGGTCGACTACCCTCTCTCTCAAGTACCACACCCTCGGTATTGTGTAGAACTCCCTCTACCATGAGATGTGACCCCAAGTGAGGAGGTCAGTCAGTGCTGAGTAGCACCACCAGATGCTAGAGGGAGCCTACTCAATCTGGGGTAATGCTTCTTCCATTGGAGGCATAGTGGCATCATTAAGGATCTGTGATCGAGCTGCATCATATTTAGGATCAAGAGCTGCTAGAAAGACTCTGTCATCACCAAATCTCTGTAAGCCTTGAGTTGTTCTGGCGAAGTAGTCAAGGGAATGAAACCATGAAGTTTCTTAAACATAACCGTGAGAGAAGTCTAAAGGGTATGAAGAGGGCGTCTGTCTTGCTTAGATGCGAAGATATCAAGCTGAAGTTGCAATATCTCGACTCATTCTTCGTCTATGAGTAAATAGCGACGAGGATGTCCCACATCACCGTCGTTATGGGCTAACTCAATATCATTGTCTATCTCCATGGATACCGTCATAGATAGCCAGACCACGCATATGCATCATCTGCCTCCCACGAGGCATTAACCATAGTCTGGTCAATTGGCTCGTCCTATATGAGAATGCGCTTCTTGTCGTTGCACTGCATTAGGCTTATGAATCGCACAACCCATAATTCATAGTTAGTCACATCCATCTTGACAATGGATGATAGATCTTTGAAGGTACCCAATGATGGGATGTCGACTTTGGAATCAACCCTATTGTTTGACACGATGACGACTGCTATAAAGATTGGGGTTGTAGATAATAATAAACATGTCTACACAGGCATATATGAAGATGGTTGTGGGTGTATACTCTCGTATCATAACCTCTTCCATCTATTAAGGGCTTCTTCAGGTAACTTGGGTGGTTTTAGATAATCAAAAAACACTCTAAAGGCTCGTTTGGTTGCAGGGTTGGGCAGGGTTGGCTTGGTCCAACCCGGGTTGGCCCTGCAACCAAACAAGGTTCTCCTCCTCACAGTTTACTATTCACAGGGGTACCCCTGCCCAACCCAACCCTGTCCAACCCTGCAACCAAACGGACCCTAAAAGCCCAAAATCAGACTTAACCATGAATCAAATTGCTTTTGAGAGCGATTTTCAGACCTCAATGGATGTTCGAGAGGACCTCTAGGGTGCTACAAGGATGTAAACCACTCAAGAGGAGATGAAGAGTCCCTTCATGGTGGCGATTGTGGTACTAGGCAGCCGCCGCTGCTGTTGTTTAGTGACAACGGTGGTAGCGTTGTTGCTGCTATCGAACACGAGGGGCGGTGGCAGTAGCGGTGTACAACTACTGTTATTGTTACCGAACAAGAAAAGGACATGTCTCCTTAGGTCTTGGTGGGGAATGAAATGACTAGGGCTCATGCTGTGGTCTAGGACCATCCCTCTGATACCATGTGGAAAGGTAAAAAGAATTGATGCATTCCATTGTGACCCTATGGCTCTCTTATATATGAGAAAAACCTTATGGAAAAATTACATAAAGTAGAGAGAGGAATAAGAAATATGAATACATGATCAATAAAAATAACTATCTCAACAATGCATGTGGGTGCACTCGCGCTCTGTGTGCATATTTGTATCTCTATATATGTATGTGTATTGTGCATGTGTATGCACATGTCTCTATGTAGTTATGTATGTTTGTATGTTTATACTTGTATATACACTTCATATATGTATGCGTGCATTTTTTTCTATTGTATGTGTACTATGTGTGTATAGTTTTGTATATATATGCATTTGTGCGTGTATTTGTGTTTGCATGTATATATGTTAGTACGTATATGCGTGTATGTATGCATGTTAATTTATGTGTGTATATGCAATATATATGTTTATGTATGTGTATTTGCATGTATATAGTCTTTGGGTACTATGTATTGGGTATTGCGGTGCTTATGTGTGCATATATTGTTTAGTCGTGGGTGTGTATATGTGTGTGCTATGTATATATTTATGCGCATGTATATGCATATTTGTATGTATGCCTCTATATATGTATATGTAATGTATGTTTGTGTATGTATTGTATCATTTGTGTGTACGTATGATGAGTGTGTTGGGCATGTGTTTGTATATATGTTTGTTTGTGTGAGCGTGTATGTATTTCGTTGTCTATGTGTAATTTGTGTATATGTATTGCGTGTGAGTGTGTGCAACCGTTGTGTATATGTTTCATTTGTTTACGTTTTTGTATTTAAATATGTGTACGAAGTTCTTTCTCTCTTTATGTGTATATTTTATGTGTTTTGTATGTGTTTCTTTGTGTGTATGTTTGTGAATGTACAAGTATGAGTTTGTGTATATTGTATACATATATATCTATATGAGTGTGTATTGTATTTATTTATGTCTATATATGTGTGCATATATATATGAGTTTTGTATCGTGTGTCGAGCGATGTTTGGGTTTTTGCTCGGATGTATATATGTGATGTGCAAATGTGTGTTAGGGCTTGTGTGGGAAGGTAGGTATGTGTTGGGGGTTGTATGTAGTGGTTGTCAATGTGTATGATGTCAGAGTGGGGGGGGGGGGTTTGAAACAAGGATTTATCTTCATGTTAACAAGACAAAATCAACCAAGAATCTAACATATATCTTATGCAATTAACCTCAAAGAAGTGTTAATACACAAATATTTTTAATTACATTTGTAGCCAACTTATCACAAAAAAAACACACAAATTACATTTATTGCATAATGATAAGCACACTTAATTAAGTATGAAATAGGATGATAAGAAAACCCTAAATTACTCTACGTTGGACTTATTATAGAATACATGTGTATTATATATATATATACTTGTCCATGTAAAATACTAATATATAATTATAAATTATATAACAATATATAAAAGCATAAACAAATAGAATAAATCTTTATTATAGTTATTTTATTCGAAATGCTAGATTGTAATTATGATAAATATACTACTGAATATTAATAGATACAAAAATATCTGAATATAGTATATATAAAAACATGAAAAATAAATAAAATATATATCATATAATTAAAAACTTCTTATAAGAACTCAATGTAAATACCCATATATTATAAAATTAACAAATAACACATGCATCAGAAAATACTCAAAACTACATTTCCAACTATTCTTATATAGTAAAAGTATCTAAAACTTTACTGGCAATACAACTCTTATAGCGTATGCTATATACTATAGAGTTAAGTATTTATAAATAATGAATTCTCAACATTTACACTTTGAATGCATTTTAGGGTGTAAGTTGAGATTATTTCTACTACATCTTTCGCTAGGTTTGATTCTCTTTTGAATCAATCAACAATTCTTTGAATTATCTATCATTTGATACTTTACACATTTTCGTACGGTCCAAACTCTGATCATGAATCAAGTTAAAAGATCATCACAAATCTTTGTTTGGGTTCAGATGCTTCATTCCTATTTAGCCTTCACTATTTTGGATGGTTAGATTAAAAAGAAGGCATATCAACTTCTTGGCCTTTATATAGTTGCTAGACCCACGATCCAATGACTTCCTTTCATCTTCTTTTAGGTTAGTAAACTTGTTAAAGGCTAAAGCTAGTCAATTGAAAATCTCAATAACCTTGTTACCTTTCTAATCTTCAAGCCTCGTCATTCGATAACTATTCGCTTTTGAAAGATGTAACCTCATTGATATGACCTTAGTTCTTCCCAATCTAGATCCGAAAACATTGCCACCTCAATTATGACATGTCTGGATCTTAAGGTCCTCCTTCATGGTGACAATACTAAATAGGGAACTGAGGCTACCAATGCCTTCTTGGTATGATGAAGGTGCGACGAATGAGGATCAAAGGGAAACCATCACTTGTCCACGAGCTTAGGTCAAAGTTTGAGCTCCTTCGATTATCAAAGAAGGCTCATTAGTTCCATATCGATCTATTCATTTTGTGGATGAATTATGCTCATCTTCATCGCATGAGAATCCCACTGACTCCTGGAGTTTCCAACTGCTTTCGATCTAGGTCCCTTATCTCCTTTGGCAACCTTCTCCACCACCTTAACTCTTCTTGATCTTCATCGACTCATGAAGGAGAGAGCTCATTGAGCTCCATCTTTCTCTATCTTTTTTGAGATTAGAAGACCCAATCCAACAATCAGAATCCAAACTTGACGTACATGAATTGCTTCTGTGGAAGAGAACTTGTTGTATTTATTCATAAAGCCCAAGGGTTCTCTTATATAGAAAAGAGAAACCCTACTGGGTAAATTACATGTTACAGACAAAAGAAATAAATAAATAAATATAAAATAACGACATAACATAAAACTCTTCAACACTCCCCCTTAAGCTGGAGAACAGATGTCGGTCAAGTTCGACTTGGAACAACATCTCTGAAAGGGTCCTCTGGCTAGAGCCTTGGTGAGCATGCATGTTGTCTTCTCATTAGAACGGACATGAGATGTAGAAATGAGGCCTTTCTGGATCATATCTCGAGTATAGTGGTAGTCTACCTTGATATGCTTGGTTCGCTCATGGAAGGTTGGATTGTTGGCTATAAAGAATGTGGTCTGGTTGTCGCATTGGACTGCATAGGAAGAGGCACCTCAATGGCTAGGTTAGTCAAAACTAATCTAACCCCATCATCTCTGTGCCGCTTTGTGCCATGGCTCTGTTCTCTGATTCAACACTCGATCAGATGACGATTGTTTATTTCTTCCTCTTCCATGATACTAATGAATCCCCTAAAAATACTACAAACCCGAAAGTTGACTTCTTGTCCTTAGGACATCATGTGCAGTCTGCATCTGTACAAGTTGTAATAGCAAAGGGACGTGCCTATGTTAAACGAAAGACCAATGCCAGGTAAGATCTTCTTATTCCTTATAATCATATGGACTGCTTCCACGTGGGTTTGTCTTGGCTGCTCCATGAATTGACTCAATTTTCTTACTACAAAGGATGTATCTGGTTTGGTGATGGTCACATATAACAGTTTCCCAACTAACTCCATGTATCTCTTATCGACCTCATCAATGTCGTCATCATAAAACTTCGTGCTCGGGTCCATGGGAGTAGTGGATGGCTTGCAATATGCCATGCATGTCTCTGACAGGAGTTCTATAACATACTTCCTCTGGGTCATCATAAAACCCCATTGGTTCCCGACGAACTCCAGTTTGAGGAAGTAGCGTAGATTGGCAAGGTCCTTGGTCATAAACAGTTGACCTAGGAAAGCCTTAGCTGCTTGAATCACCTGAGCATTGCCCCATGTAATGATGATGTCATCATCATATATAAATATAGCGATGGTGCCCTTTTAGGACCTCTAAACAAACAAGGAGTGATCTGCCCTTCTGTTCTATCACATCTGAGAGCTTCTGAAACCATATACACCAAAATTAATTTCCAGAAGTTTGGTGAAAGCTGCTCCAGAGATACCTGATCTACCATGAGATATCATGTACAAGAAAGTTTGCCTTTCCAAGGCAGTGGACGACCCTAAATCATTCTCTGTCGGTGGTTTTGGCTCAAGATGTATATTTGCATGCTCATCATGTACATCATGCACACCGCTAGTACCATCACTCAAAACCAAGTTTTCAGAATTTACCTAGGGCGTGCTAAGCTCGAGAAGGCATTGGTATATGAAGGGTATGCTGAGGTATATGTGTAGGTGGAGGTGGGAGAACAACAACATCCTCAGACTCAGAGGGACTCATTCTGTCACTTGTAGGATAGTTGTACATAATAATGTTGGGAGAAAAATAACTCATAATCATAGATGAGACCCAAGAGCTCTCTTATATAGGAGAAAAGCCTTGGGTTAATTACACGAGAGGCACACCAAGAAAACATAAAACATAGGTGATACCGCGAGATACATTTATCTCAACACTCTCCCTCAAGCTGGAGCATATATATCTATCATGCTCGGCTTGCAGCAACACCTCTGAAATGGACCTCTAGTTAAGGCTTTGGTGAAGATATTGGCTGCCTGATCTCCAGTGAAAACATGGGAGGTGGATATTGTTGGGAGAAAAACTGAGATTGATTATTCAAAGAAACCCTAGGCTCTCTTATATAGGGAGAGACCTTAAAGGTAAAGTACAAAGTAGTCCAGAGAAAAGAAAGAAATAACGAACAAGTACATAACATAATAATATCTATCTCTACACTCCCCCTCAAGGTGGAGCATAGATGTCTATCATGCTCAGCTTGGATGAACATCTCTGAAAAGGTCCTCTGAGCAACGGCTTGGTGAATACATCTGCAGTTTGATCCCCTGAGCTCAGTGAGTTGTCGATACCAACCCTCTCTGGATCAAGTCTCTAGTGTAATGGCAGTTAACCTCTTTATGCTTGGTTCTTTCATGAAAAGCTGGATTGTTGGCAATGAACAAGGCTGCCTGATTGTCACACTGAAGCTGCATGGGTAGAGGTACGACTACATGTAAATCCTCTAGTACTGACCGAACCCACATCATTTCCGTGCTGACTTGCGCCATGGCCCTATATTCGGATTCAGCACTGGACCTTGCCACAACAGTTTGTTTCTTGCTTTTCTAAGAAACCAGAGAGCTTCCAACAAACACTGCGAATCCTGAGGTTAATTTTCGATCCTTAGGGCATCCTGCATAATCGGCATCTGCACATGCCGAGATGGACAAATCTGTGCCTTTTCGAAACAACAGCCCTGAACGTGGAGAAGACTTCAGATACCTTAGTATCATGTGTATAGCGTCCATATGAGCTTGTCTTGGCTGCTCCACAAATTGACTCACCCTGCTTACTGCAAAGGCAATATCAGGTCGAGTTATGGTAATGTAAAGGAGCTTACCCACCATTTCTCTATATCACCTTTTATCCACTTCAGCAGTATCATCATCATACAACTTCGTGCTTGGATCCATAGGAATACTGGATGGTTTGCATTCAGCCATTCCTGTTTCATTCAAGAAATCTGTAATGTACTTCCGTTGGGTCATCACCAAACCCTGTTCATTCCTGGCAAATTCCAACCCCAGAAAATATCATAGGGTTCCAAGATCCTTTGTAACGAACTGACGACCTAGGAATGCTTTCGCCCTTTCTATGCCCTGAATATCATCTCCTGTAACCAGAATATCATCAACATAGACCATGATAACAACCGTACCTGCCGATGACTTCTGAACAAACAATGAGTGATCTGCATTTGACCTCTTGAATCCCTGTTGTTCAATAAGATTAGAGAGCTTCTGGAACCATGCTCTTGGACTCTATTTGAGGCCATAAATTGCCTTTTGAAGTCTACACACCATATGCTTCTCCCCCGCAGCAGTAAACCCTGGTGGCTGCTGCATGTAGACTTCCTCCTGCAAATCTCCATACAAGAAGGCATTCTTGACATCCAATTGAGATATACTCCAATCACGGGCCACAGCCACAGATAAGAGAATGCGAAGGGTAGAATGTCGAGCCACTGGAGAGAAAGTGTCCATATAGTCCACGCTATAGGTTTGTGTAAAGCCACGCGCGACCAAGCGTGCTTTGTACCTATCTAGACTGCCGTCTGCATTATATTTAACTGTGAAGACCCACTTACAACTCACAATAGATGCATCAGGAGGAGGAATAACCAAAGACCATGTGCCACGAGACCGCAATCACGCATCTCATCTTCCATAGCCAATCTCCAGCAGTCAATCTTCATAGCATCCTGGTAGGTTCGTGGGATATCCATGGAAGACAACGCTGCAACAAATCTCTGAAAGTCTCCAGTGAGACTGTGAAACGACACCTGTGAAGCAAAGGGATAGGAGGCACATATTCGCTTCTGTTTCCGGATGACAATAGGAATGTCAAGATCATCTCCTGCTATACTGGATGGTGTGGCGTCCTCCTGCGAGGAAGAATCCTGCACATGTACCATATCTGACCCGTCAGTGGTAATGCCGTCTGAACATACCTGAGACGTGATGGGTGGCTGACGTGTAGCCTGAGCAGGACCTGACCGACGCGTATAAAATTTTGGTAGAGGTGGTATGGAAGGTCGTGGAAGAGGTGGAGGTGGTGGTGGTGACGCTGACTCAGGGGTAGGAACAGGAGGAGACTCAGGTGAACTCCAAGTAGGAGGTGGAGGTACATAAACATCATCATTGGTAGTGGATGGAAACAGTCTGTCACCTGCAGGAGAAAAATACATAACAGACTCAAAGAATGTGACATCCGCACTAACGGAGTATTTTTTGTTTATGGGATCATAACACCGATAGCCCTTCTGAGTTCGAGAATAACCGACAAAGACAAACTTGACAGCTCTAGGAGAGAGTTTGTCAAGTCCAGGAGACAGAAGATGAACAAAAGCCACAATACCAAAGACACATGAACTTAGTGAGAATAATTCTTTGTCAGGAAAAATGATAGAGAGAGGTATTTTCTCATCAAGAACAGAGGATGGCATACGGTTGACCAGATAACACGTAGTAAGAACGGCATCCCCCCAGAAAGAAATAGGGGCACAACTCTGAATCAGTAGGGTGCGAGTAATGTCAAGGAGATGGCGATGTTTTCGTTCCGCCACTCCATTCTGTTGAGATGTGTACGCACAAGTGGTTTGGTGAATAATGCCCTTTGATGAAAGAAATTGAGACAGGGACCGTGTGCAAAATTCTAGGGCATTATCTGTACGAACATATTTGACAGTAGAAGAGAACACATTTTGCACTTCATTAATCAAATTCTTGATTACATCTCCTGCTTCAGATTTATTCTTTAAAAGAAAGACCCAAGATACACGAGAGAAATCATCCACTACCACTAGATAAAATCTGTGTCCCTGATGATCGGGTACACGACTCGGACCCCATATATCTATATGAAACAACTCGAATGGGGAGCTACTGCTCCGACTCTGACGACTAGGAAAGCTCGACCGATGATGCTTTCCCAACTGACACGCTTCACGTCGAAAGGACGAACTGGGAGAGATCTGAGGTAGAAGATGGCGCATTTTCTGGAGCGGGAGGTGACCAAAACGTAGATGCCAGATGTACGGAGAGACTGGTCCGGCCGAATGAGAAGAGACGCCAGCATAAGAATTCCGAACCAGTCGATATAGACCGTTTTGCTCAGAGCCACAGCCAATCACCCTGCCCGTTAGTATGTCCTGAAAAATAAGAGAAGTCGGGTCAAATATAGCACGACAATGCAAATCCTTCGTAATCTGACTAATAGATAACATATTCATCGAGAACTCTGGAGCATGTAGGATATTCTGTAGATGCATAGTTGAGAATAAGAAGACCTCCCCCTGTCCAACAAGGGGGGAATGAGTACCATCTGCGATCTGCACAGAGCGGCCGCGAGGAATGTCCCTGTAGGACTCAAGTCTATCTCGATCTCGGCGGAGATGATGTGTGGCACCCGAATCTATAATCCAATCAGAGATATCATGAGATGGTGTAAGTGCAGTAGATCTACCTGAGGTACTAGCAACAGCAGATGAACTGGCGGAGGCTGTAGCTGCAACATCTGAAGGTCCACCAGAAGAATCACCAGATGATTGTGGCATAATATCACGGAGACGTGCCACGAGTTCCTCAAAACGGTTATCGGCAATAGACGCCAACTGGGACTGTGAGTGCTCTTCAATACGTGCCGATGCTGGGAACCCATGCTTAGAATAACATGTCTCCTCCGAGTGTCCTGTGCGATGACAATAGGAACATGGCTGACTAAAGCGACCACCCCTTCCCTGGGGTCCACATCCACGACCTGAAGACGGGCCACCTCTCCCACGCGAAACTGCCATCGCCGATGGGGGTGGAGTAGAAGAACTGGAAGAAACTGTAATGCGACTGTGTAAACATCCTCCACTGGAGGAATAACTGCATCGGCTATGATTTGAGAACGGGCGACGTCATATTCAGGATCAAGGGCCGCAAGTAGGACGCCCACCATGGTGGCATTCCGAAATGTCTTCTGCTGTTCAGGAGTCGCTGTGAGTGGGATAGTACTGTATAACTTCTCAAACATCCCCCTCAGGGATGTGTATAAGGAGTGAAGAGGTCTGTCATTCTGCTTCATCGTGAATATGTCATGCTGAAGCTGTAACATCTTGGTCTCATTTCGCACCTGTGAATATGTAGTAGCTAGGATATCCCACATCGCCTTGGCAGTGGGCTGATGGAAGACATCGTTGGCAATCTCCATCGTCAATGTACCTGACAACCAGACTTTTGCATAGGCATCATCAACCTCCCACGAGGCATATATCCCTGTCTTCTCTGTTGACTCATCGTCGGTAAGAATATGCTTCTTACCATTCGATTTCACGAGGCTCATGAACTGCATCGCCCAGAGCTCGTAATTCGACCCATCCATCTTGACTATTGACGCAGGACCTTTGAATGCGCCTATGGAGGGCATATCAACCTTCGACTCGGACATATTGTCGTTGGAGAAGAACTAGGGTTTGTACACAAACTTCATAGGATTCGAGTGCGTATGTAGACGCTACGCACTCAAATCCATCTTTCTAGAGGAAGAGACGAGTACGAGGATTGCCGAGGGTCGGCTAGGGCACGTCGGAGACTCGGCTACGGCCGCCGGGTGGAGATGGCGGCGGGACTAGGTAGCCGCCTTGGGGCTGGCGGCGGCTGGAGAGGGCCGCCTGGGGGCTGGGGGAGGCAGCGGCGGCTGCGGGATGAGGAAGAAGGAAGAGGGCGGCAGGTGGGGGCGGGTTGAGAGCCCTAGGTCTTAGGCTCTGATACCATGTTGGGAGAAAAACTGAGATTGATTATTCAAAAAAACCCTAGGCTCTCTTATATAGGGAGAGACCTTAAGGGTAAAGTACAAAGTAGTCCAGAGTAAAGAAAGAAATAACGAACAGATACATAACATAATAATATCTATATTTACAGATATGAGACCTTTCTGGATCATGTCTCTAGTGTAATGACAATCCACCTCTAATAGGTCTTCAAATATCTCAAGATCATATGGACATCATCCATATGCGCCTTCCCAGGCTGCTTCATGAACTGGCTAAATTTGCTCACTGCAAAAGCTATATCTGGCCTGGTGATGGTGGCATATAAGAGCTTCTTAACAATCTCTCTATATCTCCTTCTATCTACCTCCTCAGTGTCATCATCATACAATCTCATACTCGGATCCATGGGAGTAGTAGCAGGCTTGCACCCTGTCATACCTGTCTCAAAAAGAAGATCCATCACAAACTTCCTCTGGGTCATCACATGACCACGCTGATCCCTTGCGAACTCCAATCCAAGAAAGTATCGAAGAGTGCCAAGGTCCTTCATCACAAACTGTTGACCTAGGAACTCCTTGGCAGCTTGAATACCTTGCTCATCATCCCCTGTAACAACAATATCATCTGCATAAACAAGAATAGCAACAATACCTCTCTGTGTCCTCGGAACAAAAAGTGAGTGGTCCGCAGTAAAACGCACAAACCCCTGTTGGTCTATCAATTTCGATAGCTTCTAGTAACAAGCTCTCGGACTCTGCTTCAGGCCATAAATCACCTTATGGAACCTGCACACCTTCTGGGACTCCCCCTCAGTAGCAAACCCTGGTGGCTGCTGCATATATACTTTGTCATGTAGATCCCCATATAATAATAAGAAAATAATAAGAAGTTGTGGTGTGAGCCCCGAGGCGAGCGAGTTCGACCTCACACTCATTTATAAGGTCAAAGAGCTGCTAAGACCATACCTGGGCTAACCTTAATTAATTGGGGGCCTGGGCTTTATCGCTTAGTGTCCACGTCCTTTCTTCGCTCTTTCCGCTAGCCTCACAACGTCCTTTTGACCCTGGTCTCTAAATATCCGGAAAACAGATGTATCTACCTTTGCTAATTGAATTCACCAGAAGGACGCCTCCGCCATCTTCTTGTGAGCGGCCGACCGCACGACCAGTTCCTCCGGTTGAAGCTCCCTAACCCCCTCCAACGCATCAAACGAGCTAACCACCCCCTCCGCCTCCTTCCTGGCCGCAATTCTCGCTGCCCTCGACTCCTTTTTAAAGATAGCCAGCCTCTTGCGTAACGAGTCGAGCTTGCGAGTGTCTGACCACGGGAGAGAAGATATCTTGATAGTCCACCCCATAGGTTTAGGTGAATCCATAGGTTTAGGTGAAGCCTTATAGCGGTCCAAACTACCATCTACCCTTTGTTTTATCGTAAATATCCAGTTCACTGGGGGGGGGGGCTCAGTCTAATCTGTAAGCACGACTATTAATGCACGGGGTAGTAAGAGAATCCATAGTCGACGTCTCCCTTTATTTGTAGTTCACAATAGAGGTAACGGGCGGAGCATATACAATGCTTCACGTACCATACGACCGCAAAGCTGCCATCTCCTCTTCCATTGCAAGTCGCCACCTACTGTCCTGTAGCGCCTCCTGATATGTACATGGGATAGTAATAGCAGAGAGTCCCACCACAAACTTCCTGTTCCAAAGAAACATGAGTAGCAAGATGATACATGACAAATTGCCAACGAGGCTTCCTTAGGGCAATAGGTATCTCCAGGTCATCAACCTCTCTATTCTCTGGAATCAACTCTTCCTGTGCATCATTCAAAACTCCAGTGCCATCAGTAGAAACAATGTGTTCATGACATACCTGAGGCGTGGTGGATGATGTGGACGACGCATGAGCAGAGGGGCGAGTAGGAGACTTGCGAATGTAAACATGGGGTAAGAACTTGGACTGGTTAGAAGGAGGCGGAGATGGTGGGGGTGGTGGAGGTGGAGAAGACTGAGATGCAACATGGGGGGTCATATGGTGGAGAAGACGGAGGTGGAGGAATAACAACATCCTCTCTAGAAATAGCATTGGACAACCTGTCACCTGTAGGAGAAAAATACATAATAGACTAAAAAATGTGACATCAGCACTCACATAATATCTTTGTCCTACAGGATCAAAACATCTATACCTTTTTTTGGTACGAGAATAATCGACAAAAACACATTTGATTGCTCTAGGTAAGAGATTGTCACAACTAGGGGTGAAATTGTGGACAAAGGCCACATATCCAAAGATTCTAGGAGTGAGAGAGAATAGTTCCTTCTCGAGAACCTTCTCTCCAAGAATAATGGACGGCATACAGTTCACCACGTAGCAAGCAGTGAGAACCGCATCCTCCCAGAAAGAATGAGGGGTACGACTTTGAATCAATAGGGTTCTTGTGACATCAAGAGGGTGATGATGTTTACGTTCAGCCATATCATTCTGGTTTGAAGTATAATTGCAAGAAGTATGATGAAATATACCAAGAGACCTGAGAAATTCAAATAAATGTAATGTGAAAAACTCCAAAGCTTTATCCGTCCGAATGAATTTCACATTAGTAGAGAAGATTTTTTAACTTAGATAAGAAAATATTTAATGATAGCACCTGCTTCAGACTTATGCTTTAACAAGAATACCCAATATAGTCTAGAATAATCATCCACAACAACCATATAAAAATGATGCCCCTAATGATCAAGAACACGATTAGGACCCCAAATATCAAAATGAAACAACTCAAAGGACCGACTATTGTGACGACTCAGACGTCTCGAAAAAGAAGAGCGATGGTGCTTCCCAAGCTGACAGACTTCACAGTCCAATGTAGTACGAGTAGATATCTGCTGTAGCACATGGCACATTTTCTGAAGAGGAAGGTGGTCAAAGCGAAGATGCTACATGAAAGGAGAAATAGAATGGAATAGTAGCAAGCCCGACACAAGGTGGTATGGCAAGCTTATACAATCCTCTCTGCTCACGGCCATGCCCAATCACCCTGCCAGTCAGTATGTCATGAAACACAAGAGAAGTTGGATCAAAGATGTCACGACAAGGTAAATCTTTTGTAATTTGACTATAATAGACAAAAGATTCATCGGAAAGTCTGAAGCATATAAGACGTTCTGAAAATGTATAGAAAGGGCTAGAACAATCTCCCCCTGACCAATAATGGGTAGTCGAACCCCATTTACAAGGACCACGGATCTTCCAGGTGAGATAGACATGTAAGAACTAAATTACGTCCGATCTCGACACATATGATGTGATGATCCAGAATCCATGATCCAATCAGTCAACTCTGAACTGCTACTACTGGTAAACGCATAAGGAATACCTGATGAACTAGACGACGCTCTGGCAGTAGCTGTTGCATCTGAGGAACCTGCAGCTGGAGTCGTAGGAGTGCTCATCATCTCTTAAAGTCTAGAAATAATGTCATCCAACCATGCATCCTGACTAGGCTCAGAATGAGGCTCAATCTGCTCAACAACACGTGCAGACGCTGGATATTAATGCTTCTGAAAGCATGTCTCCTCAGAATGACCAGGACGATGGCAATGTGAACATAGGCCACGTTGACGGTCTCCTCCTTGACTACGAGATTTGTGGCCACGAAACTGGGAAGACCCCCCTCTGCCACGAGAAGCTGCCATAGCGGAAGGAGTCATCTGGGCCGGAGTAGTGGATGTGGCAGTAATCCTACTCAATCATTTGTAGACCTCCTCTATCGGCGGTATCATCTCTCCTGTCAGTAGTTGAGTACGAGCAACATCGTACAACATCATACTCAGAGTCAAGTGATGACAAGAAGACTCTTGTCATTGTAGCATTCCGATATACCTGTTGTTGTTTAGTGCTGGTGGTAATAGGCATGAAGCTGTGTAGTCACTCAAACATGCCTCTCAGATGAGAGAAGTGTACGTGGAGCTGTCGACCATTCTGTTTGGTCGAAAAAATGCCGAACTACAGTTGGAGGATCTTGCTCTCATTCTTTACCTGCCCGTTTGAAAATCAAACACTAGAGAGGCTTCTTCGGTAGTGCCTTCGTGAAGATGCTTGCAATCTAAAGTTCAGTGGAGATGTGTGGAGTTGTAATCTTTACTCGTACTGCATCATGGATGAAGTGACAGTCAACCTCAATGTATTTAGTCTGCTCATGAAAAACAGAATTGATGGTGATGCACGTGGCAGACTTATTGTAACAATATAAAGGTACAAGAGTAGCAACTGTAAGTCCAAGTTCATGTAAAAAGGAGGTAAATCGTGTGATCTCACATGTGGCCTGGATCGTTGCCTTGTAGACTTTCCCTGCACTTGATTTGGGGACTATTGTTTGCTTCTTGGTTTTCCAAGTAACTGGGTTGTCTCGGACGAGCATGGTGTATCTTGTCATGGATCTATGACACTCGGACGAATTGGCGTAGTTAGCATTTGTATAGACAGAGACATCAATGTAACCATTGACCCCACAGAAGCGTCCACGTCCGGGAGATTCCTTCAAATATCGAAGGATCAGATTAATATGCTGCCAATGATCGTAAAGAGGTCTCTCCATGTGCTGACTGGCTTTGCTCAGAGCATATGATATATCTGGCCTAGTAACAGTGAGAGAGAAGTTTAGCCACTAGACTTCTATACTATGTAGTGCCCTCAAACACTTGATCGGCTTGGTGTGGAATGTTTCCTCACTTCTGTAGGGATGCCAGATGTCTTGCATCCAAGCAGTCCAACCTTAGTAAGAATGTCAAGGCTATACTTCCTAAGGGAGAGATGGAGTCCTTTTATAGTGTGTATCAACTCAATGCCAAGAAAGTAACAGATTTGGTTAAGATTCTTCGTGAGAGAGATGGAGTCCTTTTATAGTGTGTATCACCTCAATGCCAAGAAAGTAACAGATTTGGTTAAGATTCTCCGTGAGAAAAACCTTTTGGAGAAAGGCCTTGGTCTTGAAATGCCAGCTTTGTTGTCTCTAGTGACAACCATATCATCAACATAAACAACATATATAATAGTGCATGTAGACTGTAGTTTGACGAAGATAGAGGAGTCTAAAGTCGTCTTTTGAACGCCAAGAGTGCTGATCTCATTGGTAAGTCTAACAAACCATGCCCAAGGGCTCCATTTTAGGTCATATATGACCTTTGGTAGTCTGCATACACAATCCCCCTCGATTGCATTCCTGGTGGCTGCATCATTGATGAATTGCTAAATCGCTACTTTAAATAGGTCAAGTTGTAGTACGAGCGATTAACGGATCAGTCACACACTTAAAGTATCTCAGTTAAAAGAGCACGACTTAAATTTATACATGGATTAGTACATGATCGAACACAAGAACACAAACTAATAAGTTATCTAACTAAGGGTTTAAATATCTAAGTTATATAATTTTTAGTGTGATCCATGTCAAAGTGAATGCATGCATGGTATTTTTTAGCTTTTTATGTGCAACGGTCAATGATAGAATGCAATGCAGATGTATGTTAATAAATGCAAAATAAACAAATACACCGATTTCACATGTAAACGTTTAATTAACTTGAATTGATCTTGGTCTACAAAATGAAATATGCAAATGATGCACAAATTAGATGCTACATAAGAGCGAAGCATCTATGTCCCTATTAATAAAGACATCTAATCCTATTTAATTAGAGTTACAAAGTGATTCAAAACAAGTTTGTAGAAGTTGGTAGTCCATACTCGATCAATCGGGTTAATTAGTTGGATGACTAATCAGATTTATTCGACCTTTAGTTGGTTTTGATTTTTTAACTACTTTATATGTATAAACTAAATTTTACATATACTCTTATGTATTTTCAGTGATTTGTACATTTTCTATACTATCATAATCAAATAAAAGAAGTAATCGAATTTAATAAGACATTAAGCTTATTAGAATAATTGTGCTTGTAAAATTTAAAAAGTAAAAATATACAAAATCTCTATGCAAAAATCAACCGACTAGTCAGCCTAGTCGGTCGACTAGTCGGGTTGAGTAGTCGACTGACCGACTATTGATCGATTGGTCACTTGCAGTAAAGGCCATATCGGTATTAGTATCGATATCGGTACCGGGTCGATACGATATATCATTGATATATCGACGGCATATCGTCTATATATTGACATCATATTGTCGATATTGAACTGAGTTTGTGAATAAAATAGCCTTGGAAGGCCAATATCGGCGATATATTGGTCACCTGTCAATATCAATATATCACCAGTATATTACGATATGGCCTTCCATGGTCAATAGTCGGTCAACCATCCTCCCGACTTGACTAGTCGAACTGACTATTTCGACTGACCTTTACAACAATGATTTAAAATGCCACAAAATTCATTTAAACAAGAAGTATGTGAATCGAGGATTAAATTACCTATTCCTATGTCCTTTTTAGAGTTAAAATAATTTAATGGCAAATTAAGGATCACAAAACAATCATGGAATTTATTTCATTAGTAAATAATCAATTGGATATTAAATCATAACAATTATATAGAAGCATGAAACTATGATTCAAATAAAATAAATTTCATTAAAATTGAAGCTCATATGCTCAAGTTATTAAACAAACAATCAAAGGGCTTATTACAAAGAAAACTTAATTAAATATACTTAAGACATTCCAAACAAGCCCAAAATGGAATAAAATACAAATAAAGAAAACCTGGAGGGGTTATCTTGCAATTGTCCGGGCACACGTGGGCTTTTCTGCTAATCAGAGAAGTCAGTGGAGCTCGACTACATATAACCCATCCATGCATGGGCATCAGGCATGGTGGAGAGGCTCAGGTAGAGGCTCGAGGAGACTAAGCGGCTCGGGCCAAGTAGTGTGCTGTGGCACTTCGAGATTCAGCTCGATCCCATCAAGGTGGTTGAGGTGGCTAATAAGGCTCGGGTTTGATATGAACCATTATATTAAATAGATCCAAGGGCTCAAAGCGATGTGAAGATGGATGGTTGTGATGTTCCTTTGGCCAGATCAAGCATTTGTTGATTGGTTCTTCAATAGATCGTCGTATTAGAATCCAACAACAACCATGTGTCCTGAAGAGAAGCTGCTCTTCCGTGTAAAGCAACGAGGAGGTGGAGTTCTGGTGGAGCTACTTCTTCTCCTCCATCGTCTTCTAGGCTCGATGAAGGTTTGAGTAGCTTTGTAGCTTACTAGCGAAGGTGAAGGCAGATCAAGAACACTCAACGAAGGCTGAATCACCGAGATGGTGAAGCCTCTTCGGATATGAAGCTCGAGACAGGAGAAGGGTACCAAACTCCGATCAATGAGGTTTCAAAGCACTTGTAGGGGTTAACACATTGCCAGAGCTCTTGGGGATGTTGAGGGAGTGAAATGGATGGGTGTGAAGGGACGATTTGACGTGTAGAAGCTGTAGCCCTTGTGTGTTCCTCTTCTTTGCAAGAAGAAGAATGATTGAGATGGGGGAAGGTCTGAAGGAATAGAAGGGATGAACGGAGTTTTACACGTGAATGGTGAGTGGTTGACGAAAGTGTTGGCGTGATTAAATCGATGTGAGGGTGTGGGAGCATGAAGAATAAAATAGGAGAAATGAAGAAAGGGGAAATACTGGATTATACCTGAAGATGGAGAAGATGATCAAGGGTGGAACACCGGCCTGAGATAAAGCTTTTGGAGCTTCGAGTCTTTGCTCAGAGAAACACCTGTATTAGGGTTGACGGTCGTGATGGTCATGGATCTCACCAGAGCTAAACCTCAGTCTTCACTTCAATTCAATTTCTCTCTCTCCATTACCGAAAGGAGGAAGAAGCTCGGAGGTAACTCACGTAAAGGTGGATAAAAGTCAACTGCCGTTTAAAACCTTGGTTTTCATCAAGGACCGATTGGAGAAAGAGGTGGTTTGAACTGTTGGTGGTTGTCGCAGCTGAGGTGGAGGACAGTGGTGGAGGAGTTGCCGAAGAAGAGGTTGGAACGGGCTAGTGAATGGCATCAGAATCATGATGTGAGTACACATCGAGAAGCGAGGGTAAATGGGAGAATGTCGTCCGGTGAAGAGGCGCATCTCCCGCAGGGGAACCGCCTAAATGCTGACGATGAAGCTACGCGTTGATCTTGAGCTCCAATAGCCTTGATTTGGGTGCAAATGGGTGAATGAGGAACGCTTGATCATTTGATCAGACGCTCCATCTCCAGGTGAGCTTAAACCCTGAGGATTGTCTAATCAAGAGATCAGATGGTTGGGAAATTGGAATGTGAGCGTGAAAGAATAAAGAGCCGTCCATGGGCTAGCCCAGAAGAGGCCCTGTGGATAGGAATGAGCATGAGTTGGGCGTAGGTTGGGCCCTATTGGGCCCAGGCCCAAGCGCAATTATTTTTCTGGACTTTGGGCCAGGCCTAGACCCACTAATTTGGTTTTTTTGAGCCTAAGCCCAAGCCCGACCCATTTAGAATTGACCGGGCCGTCCCATTAATTGTTGGATATCAGTTGGGCTTGGGCTGACCCATGTGTTTGTATAATCTCCATTCCTACACACCCATCAGTTTTTTATTTTTATTGTAATCTTTGTTATCAATTATAGTTTTAGGGCTTTCGTGCGGGGGAACATGGAGGGAAGGGAGGGGGTCTTCCATGTGTGGGAGAAAAGGGAGGAGGGGGTACTTGCGTCGTACCTATGGGATTGGAAAAACTCCCTGGCTAAGGCTTGACAGGGGTGTTATTTGGGCCCAAATGCAGACTCGTGGGCCCTCTTTCGGGTTGAGCTCATGGGCCCTTATTCAGGCTCACATATGGGCATGGCTTTTGGGCCTAATGGGCTGGGCCAAGCTAAGCTTGAGCACGATCCAATTAATAAATGGAATGAAGATTTGGCGCGAGCCCGACCCAAAATTATTTCGGGTTCAGATTGGGCCGGGCCAAGTGGGCCGGGCTTCGACCCATCCGAATGCTCATCCCTACTTGCAGCCCAATAAAAAGTAAGGTAAACGTAAGAAAGTTAAATAGCTGTAACATAGTAAATGAAGTCAAAATAAAAAGTGTTCAATATGAAAGTTGTGTATTTTTTTAAGATTTAACTTTCATGTGGAATCCAAAATAAAAAACATCATATATACTTAGTAATATTTTATAGGCATTTTTATAGATATAAAAGTACCTATTTTATATGTTTTATATATTTTTTTGTATTTTTGAATATGAGTTAATATATAATATATTATTTACAATATTACACTAAATTTTATGGGGTTTTAAATATATAAGAAACACATAAAATAAAGAGAACATGTGGACTCATATATACAATAAATCGAGACTTTATTTATTTCCATGGCTTTAGCCACACATGAAATTAGCTGACTCATCTCTTTTCTACAAAAACATGATTTGCCTGTCACAACTCTAGTTCCTTTTGATTGTGATAACAAGTCTGACACTTACATCACTACGAATCCTGATATCATGTGCATGCCAAGCATAATAAGGTGGATTGCCTTTTTATACGAGATGTAGTGCGAAGGGAAGATCATTACTTCTCATATTTCTATGGAGCTCCAGGTTGCTAATGTAACTATAAAAGCGCTTTCGAAGAAATTGATTTCATTGTTGACATCCAAGTTGGGAGTGATCAATAGATATTCTCCAACTTAAGGCGGAGTATTGGAGTTAATTATTATTCGACCATTGTTTGACACCTATGTTTTGATTCAATACTTTCTAGTTTGAATCCCTTCTATGTATAAGAGTCGTGTTGATGACTATTGTGTAATTTTCCATGCATAACGATTTAGGATTTCATGCTGTATAAAAAAAATTCCCCCTTGAATAAAATTCATTCAATTAGTTCTCTGATTTTCTCCACAAGGGCTTGTACACCACAAGAGGTCTAAAAAATCCATGCTTGGTGGAAAGCATTATCATCCCGATTTTTACCTACCTTCTTGAAGTTGTTGTCGTCGTCAATCACCACATGTATATTATTCTTAGATTTGACCTCTTTTATGACGTCTTTTAGGAGTTTGAGTACATACTTGTGACAAAGATATGCTCAAATACGTCTACAAATCTTATAAACATGGTATCTTGTCACAATATGTAAGAAAGTTGATGCTTCACTTTCTTGTATAGCTAATTCAACCGACACACACTAGTGTAACCTCATTCTCATACCATTTCTTCTTTAATTCTATGTTATATTCTCCAATCTACTCAATCTCCATGCACAAATATTTGTTTATTACATGTAGGGATTGATGCTTTCACGCCTCCTAATGCAATAATGTTGTTAATTGCATGCTGCAAAAATGGTTCTTGTTGGAAGAATCAGAATTTCATATCAATGAAGAGATCCTAGGGCTCTTTTATATAGGAGAAAAGCCATGGGTTAATTACATAAGAGGTACATGAAGGAAATAGAAATAGGGAATAAATCTAAAGACCCCCTCAAGATGGAGCATATATGTCTATCATGCTCAGCTTGGAACATCTCTGAAATGGACCTCTACCTAGAGCTTTGGTGAAGATATCAACAGTCTGATCTCCAGTAGAAACATGGGAGGTGGATATGAGACCCTTATGGATTATGTCTCTTGTGTAGTGGCAATCCACCTCTATATGCTGAGTCTGTTCATGGAATGCAGGATTATTGGCAATAAACAGAGCTGCTTGCTTGTTGCATAAAAGTTGCATGAGAAGAGGTACCTCAACAACAAGATCAATCAATACCAACCTAACCCACATCATCTCTGTGCTCCCCCGAGCCATGGCTCTGTACTTAGACTCTACACTGGATTTAGCAACCATTATCTGCTTCTTTCTTTTTCATGACACAAGTGAGCTCCCAACAAAAATAACAAAGTCAGAAGTAGACTTCCTGTCTCTAGGGCATCCTGCATAATCTGCACTTGCACAAGCTGTCACCTCAAGAGATGTACCTCTGCTGAATAGAAGACCAATACCTGATGAAATCTTCAAATATCTTAGAATTATATAAACAACATCCATATGAACCTTCCCGGGCTGCTCCATAAACTGGCTCACCTTGCTTACATCAAAGGATATGTATGGCCTATTGATAGTGGCATAGAGAAGCTTCCCAACAAGCTCCCTTTTTCTTCTCGTATTTGCCTCCTCAATGTCATCATCATCATATAATCTCGTGCTTAGATCCATAGGGATAGTAGCAGGCTTGCACCCTTTCATCTCTGTCTCAAGTAGAATATCAGTGATTGAACTTCCTCCGGGTCATCACGAGACCACTATGGTTCCTGGCGAACTCTAATCCGAGGTAACGAAGACTACCAAGATCCTTAGTCACAAACTGCTGACCTAGGAACTCCTTAGTAGCGTGGATGGCCTGCTCATCATCACCAGTGATAGTAATATCATCAACATAAACCAGAATAGCAACGATACCTCTCTGTATTCTCTAAACAAAAAGTGAATGACCTGAAGTGGATCGCACAAACCCCTGGCGCTCTATCAACTATGATAGCTTATGGTACCAAGCTCTCGGACTCTACTTCAGGTCTAAATTGCCTTGTAGAGCCTACACATCTTCTGAGGCTTCCCCTCAATAACAAACCCTGGTGGCTGGTGCATATATACTTCCTCCTATATATATCCATATAAAAATGCATTCTTCACATCTAGTTACCAAAGAGTCTAGTCCCGAGTCACGGCAACTGATAGAAGAATGCACAATGTCGAATGTCTGACCATTGGTGAGAAGGTATCCTGATAGTCCACCCTTTAAGTCTGGGTGAACCCACGTGCTACAAGCCTTGCTTTGTAGCGATCTACACTGTCATCTACAAGGTTGCAAAAAGCGGTATGCGGTATTCAGCCGATAGAGTCACTGATTACTGATTAAACAGTATGCGGGAGTTTAAACGGGTTATGCGGTTTTGCATTTTTAATTAATAATTACAAATATATAATTAATAAATAAGAAATATAATCATAGATTCACAATATAGATCAAATATTGTCAAATTCAAGGAATGTTTCATCCAAATTTCAAAATAGATAACATAAACAATAAGAATTCATAGTCAAATGTTGAAATAGACAACATAAAAGTCATGGATAATGGTGATCCTTTGAAGAAAGTATATCAATGCGTTTAAAAGGCCGTTTAAGATCATTTAAGGCAGTTTAAACGACCGTTTAAGACTGTTTAAGCGGCCTGGCCGTTTATGGACCGTTTTTTATTAAACGATGCGGTCGGGCACCACATGCGTTTAAACGACCGTTTAAACGGCTGTTTAGATCGTTTTTTACATCCTTGGTTTTCTGCCCATTGCATGACCGTAAAGATCCATTCGCACCCTACAATAGAGGCATCTAGAGGAGCAGAAACAACACTCCATGTACTATGAAACTGTAAAGCAGCAATCTCCTCCTCCATGGCAAGTCACCAACTACTATCCTGTATAGCCTTCTGGTATGCTCGTGGGATAGTGACAGCAGAAAGTCCTACGACAAACCTCTTGTACTCCTCTGAAAGATGGTCCAAGGAACCATGGGCAACTAGGCGATAAGTGGCACAGTTACCATGCGTCTTCCTCAAGGCAACATGCACATCAAGATCATCGAGCCCTTTGTTCTATGGTATCATCTCCTCCTGTAGAGTATCTTGTGATACAATCATGTCATAATGCCATAATGCCATTTGTAGAAACAATGTGATCAGTACATACATGAGGCGTGCTGGATGATGGGGAAGGCGCATGAGCAGAGGGGTGAATAAATGACCTGCGAATGTAAAATTGTGACAAGAACTGCGTCAGAGTAGAAGGAGGTGGAGGTGGAGATGACTGTGACACAACATGAGGTGGAGATGGTGGAGATAATGGAGGTGGTGGAACAAAGATATCCTCACCCGAGTCGGAGTTAGATAACATGTCATCTGTAGGAGAGAAATACATAATAGACTCAAAACATGTGACATCAGCACTCACATATTACTTTCTCCTTATAGGATCGAAATGCATATACCCTTTTTGGATACGAGAATAGCCAACGGACACATATTTGGCAGCTCTTGGAGAGAGCTTGTCATGACCGGGAGTAAAATTGTGGACAAAGGCCACCGAACCAAAGACCCTAGGAGTAAGGGAGAATAGCTCCTTCCCGGGAAATGCAATCAAGGAAGGAATCTTTTCTCCAAGGACAGTGGAAGGCATGCGGTTCACTAAGTAGCATGCAGTGAGAACCGCATCATCCCAGAACGAATGATGAGCTCGACTCTGAATCAAAAGAGTCCTCATGACATCAAGAAGATCATGGTGTTTGCATCCAACAATACCATTCTGCTGCGAAGTATAAGCACAAGAAGTCTGATGAATAATACCAAGAGATCTGAGAAAGCCGGACAATTGTAGAGTGGAGAATTCCATTCTTAATCTTAATAAGAAATGATTTAATAACAGATGCAGCTTCTGACTTATTCTTCAGCAAGAAAAACCCAAAATAATCTAGAAAAGTCATCCACAATGACCATATAGAATTGATGTCCCTAATGATCGAGAACACGACTAGGACAACAAATGTCAAAATGAAACAACTCAAATGACTGATTATTGTAACGACTCTGATGACTCGAAAAAGAAGAATGATGGTGCTTCCCAAGCTGACATGCTTCACACTCTAAGGTGGTACGAGTAGAGATATGAGGCAAAACATGACACAGCTTCTGTAGAGGAATGTGGTCCAAGCGAAGATTGCCACATGAAAGGAGAAACTGATCCACATGGAATGGTAACAACACCGGTACAAGGAGGTTGAACCAGTTTGTAAAGTCATCTCTGCTCACGACCACATTTAATCACCCTGCCTGTGAGTATGTCCTGAAACACAAGAGAAGATGGGTCAAATATGGCACGACAAGGTAAAACTTTTGTAATTTGTTTAATAGACAAAAGATTCATCTGAAATGCAGGAGCATGTAAGACATTTTGCAGACGCATCGAGAGGGATAGGACAATCTCCCTCTGACCAATAATGGGTAGATGATCCCCATTTGCAGTCACCACTGATCTACCAGGCGGTATAGATATGCAAGAACTAAACTGAGCTCGATCTCCACGCATATGATGAGATGCTCTAGAGTCCATGATCTAATCAGTCAAATCTAAACTGCTACGATTGGTAAGTGCATAGGCAATACCTGACGAACTCGTAGAGGCTCTGGCAACAACTACAACATCTGAAGATCCTGCAGTTGGGGTGGATGGTGTAGTCATCTTCTCTCTCAATCTGAAGATAATATCATCAAGCCATACATCACGAGTAGGAGCTGGAATAGTCTCTGTCTGTTAAGTGACACAGGCAGACGCAAGATACCCATGCTTCAGATAAATGTATCCTGCGAATGACCCGGACGGTGACAGTGTGAGCAAGGGTCATGTTTACGTCCTCCTCCTCGACCACAGGGTCCTCGTCTGCGAAACTGCGAAGTACCCCTCTGTCACGAGAAGCTGCCATCACAGATGGGGTTTGGGCCATGGTAGACGAAGTATTTATTTTGCTCAGCCTCTTGTAGATCTCCTCCATTAGTGGTATCGTCTCTCCAGTAAGCAGTTGAGTACGTGTTGCATCTACTTAGAGTCAAGAGATGACAAGAAGACTCTTGTCATAGTTGCATTCTGATATGCCTGCTGCTTCTCAGTGCTGGTATGTGCATAAAGCTATGAAGATGTTCAAACATGTCTCAGAGATGCGAGGTCGACCATTCTGCCTGTTCGAGAATACATCAAACTGCAACTGGAGGATTCTACTCTCATTCTTGGCTTGCCCATATGTGGCAGCCATGATATCCTACATAGCCTTGGTTGTGGGTTAATTGACGATGTCATTGACAATCTTTGTGGAGAGCATCCCGGAGAGCCAAATCCGTGCATAGGCACTATCTTGCTTCCATGAAGCATTAGCCTCATTCTTGTCTATCAGCTCAAAATCAGTAAAAATGTGCTCTTTGTTATGGCACTGCTTAAGGGTGCGAAACTACATGGACCACAACTCATAGTTCCATCCATCTCCATGATGGGAGCCGGGCCTTTGAAGGCATCAGACGACGAAAATACATTACCTTTGTTCTCTACCATGATGGAAATATACTGAAAATCTGGAATAATCTGGGTTGCAGACATATTGAGCACGTCTACATACATATGAAGGATTGGTTGTACGTATAGACTCATACAACCATCATCATCAACCCTTGGTGTAGTCTAGGACCGAAAAACTTGATTTAGATGCCCGTAGTTACAAGTTCTTGTCAAAATCAAACAGTGTACTGCAGCGGCAAGAGGCGAACTGCAGTCCGCAGGAGTTGCAATGGCCTACAACTTGCGGGAGGTTCGCCCGCAACCAGCAAACAACCTACAAGGCTACCGCATGCGGCAGACATGCCTCAAAACTGCAGGCATTGGACTGGTGAGGGGCTGCTGGCGGCCTATGGCAGTGCTGGTGGTGGCCGACGACAGTGTAGGTTGCCGCTTGCAGTGCTGGCGGTCGGTTGGAGGGGTAGGCGGCAACCTGCGGCTGTCGATGGTGGCAGGAGGGAGGGGCGGGTAGGGTTAGGATTTTGAGATACAAGACCTCCGGTCTAAGGCCGTTGCTCCAATACCATGTTGGAAGAACCAAAATTTCATATTATTGAAGAGGCCCTAGGGCTCTCTTACATAGGAGAAAAGCTCTGGATTAGTTACGTAAGAGGTACATGAAGGAAATAGAAATACGAAATAAATCTAAAGAGATACAAATATCTTAACAGTTCTCATGCCACATTTGCAGGAATTTCCTCCCCAACAAACAAGTCTGTGCATGCCTTCCAACCCGCTTCCTGGTGTGGGGGTCTGCCCTATTTTTGGATCATAGGGCACCCACATATCGAAACGAGCAGAGGAGTGCAGTGATGGATTTGAATGTAGATGGAGTGCCAGGGCCTGACAATTTTTTGGTCTTTTTCTACCAAGAATTTTCGGACATTGGATGTGATGATGTTATGGAATTTATGGAGTAGTTTACTCATGGAAATGCTTGATTTAATATGCTTAATAGAACACTTTTGTTTTTATCTGTCAAAGAAAGATGCGTCGGAACACGCAGAAGACTTTCGTCTTGTTGACCTATTAAATGACATTTACCTTATAGTGGACAAAGTCTTAGCGAATAGAATTAACGATGTTCTCATTAGTGCATCCAACTTTCGTATTAAGGAGACATTGTTGACAACCCAGCAATGGACATTGAAATTGTGGCAGTGGAAAAAAATAAGGAAGAATGAGATCACGTAGAAAGTGGATTTGGATTTTTCCGAAGCTTATGGTAGTAGTTTTTTGGCGGTTCTTGTGGTTAGCGTTGGCGAAGCGGGGATTTCCATATGCATGTATCTCTTGGGTAAAAAGCCATGTAACTACTACATCATACCCTGTACTTTAATGGGAGGCTTGAGGGAGGATTCTTTCAATCCAACAGGGTGTTCATCACGGATGCCTGCTTGCACATGTGCTCTTCACTATGGTCCCTGATGTGTTTACTCGTATGGTGGAGCAAGTGGTTGAATAGGTGTTTTCTGTGGGGGTACTCTATTGGAGAGATTTGCATGCCCATAAATGACATTATTTTCTTCATTGTGGGAGGTAGGGAAGAATAAAAAAGGTATGGCAACAATGCTTGATATTTTTCACAAGCTTTCAGGCTTGAAGCTCCATAGAGTCAAATTGGTGGAAATACCCTTTGTCTTATAGACGAAGAGGCAAGCATGTGTAGTATTGAATTAGGCACTGCTTGCCGCTTGCTACTATTTCGTTATGTGGGGATGCCACTGAATAATGGCCGCCTCTGGTTGGCTGATTGGTTACCTATTATTGAGAAGATGGCTTGAAAACTAGCCAGGTAGAAGGTATCGATGTTGTCACATGGGGGATGGTTGGTTATGGTAAGGGTGATTTTACAGTTATTCTGTATAAAATGATGATTGAAGATGATTATGCAGAGGTTCTTTTGTTCTTTTGGGGTAAATTAGGATCGAACTCACGAATTTCACCTTGTTGTTTGGGACACCGTTGCACTTCCTAAGGAGGAAGGTGGTCTTGGAATCCCTTGTTTGGAGCAAATGAACAAGGCATTATTGCTAAAAGTTGGTTGCGAGGATATGGGGAAGTAATGAAGATTTGTGCCACGGATTAATTCATTGAATTTATGGCATTCATGCTCGAAGATCCTGTTTCAGAGTCCACATTTTTCTATGTTTGCATTTGGAAAGGAGTTCACTATGACACTATTCCACCCCATATAGGGAGATGACAACTCGCTTTCCCTATCGACTGCCGACTAGACTGGTAGAGAGCCCTTGGCGACTCGATTCCCTTGGTTGTGTACACTCGCTTCTGATAGAGATGTTCTTGTTGCAGAATACTGGCTGACAGGATCTAGGTGTCGACCTTCGATAATTTTATGATTAGTATCTCCCTCCAAGATTTTGTTTAACTTATAGAAGTTATTAGTTCAATGGAAAACCTTATGGAGGGGTGCTACCATTGGTTAGGGAGAAATGAAGATATTACAATGTAGCGAGCATGCAAAGCTATGGTTAGTCAACCGGGCATTTTAGATGAGGCTCAATGCAATGAACATATAAAGCTATGGTTAGTCAACGAGGCATTTTAGACGAGGATATAAAAGTGAAAAAGAAATTTTTTTCTACTTCTAATGGTTTATAAGAGCCTTAAAAGAAAAAGACAAAATGGATTCAAAAAATATTTCTATTTATTGTTAGGAGAAATGAAGAGAATCAATTACATGAGATCCTAGGGCTCTCTTATATAGGAGAAAAGCCCTAGGTTAATTACATGAGAGGTATATAAAGAAAATAGAAATCGGAAAAAAGATAATGCGAGATACAAATGTCTCAATACCCCCTCATGCTGGAGCATATATACCTATCATGCTCAACTTGGATTCTTGGAACAACACCTCTGAAATGGACCTTTAGCAAGAGCCTTGATGAAAATATCATCAGTCTGATCTCTAATAGAAACATGAAAGGTGGATATGAGACCTTTACAGATCATGTCTCTAGTATAATGACAATAAACCTTTATATGCCTGGTTCGTTCATGAAATACTGAATTATTGGCTATAAATAGAGCCGCTTGATTGTCACATAAAGCTGCATGAGTAGAGAAACCTCAACAACAAGATCAGTCAACACAGATCTAACCCATATCATTTCTACGCTTCCCTGTGCCATGGCCATGTACTCAGATTCTGCGATAAATCTAGCAACCACTGTCTGCTTCTTGCTTTTCCATGATATGAGAGAGCTCCGAACAAAAATAGTAAAGCCAGAAGTAGACTTCCTGTCTCTAAGGCAACCTGCATAATATGCATATGCACAAGCTGTCTCCTCATGAAATGTATCTTTGTTGACTAAAACTAGGTGAAGTCTTCAAATATCTCAAGATCATATGGAATGCATCCATATGAATCTTCGTGGGTTGCTCATGAACTGGCTAATCTTGCTCACAACAAAAGATATATCTGACCTGGTAATAGTGGCATATAGGAGCTTCCCAACTAACTCTCTATATCTCCTCCTATCTACCTCCTCAATGTCATCATCGTATAATCTCATACTTGGATCCATAAGGGTAGTAGCAGGCTTGCATCCTATCATACCTGTCTCTAAAAAAAGATCCGTTACAAACTTTTTTTTGAAGTCTTAAAAAGGGGGGGAACACTCAATGGTGTCCGCCCCTTGCATATATTAACAGAAAAATCAGGAAAAAGAAAAAACTTTATAAGGTACCAACTGCGGTACCAAAAAGGACCCTACAACAACGACCAATCCTCAATTAAACGGGTACAATGAATCAACACATTTTCCTTGTAAAAACTCTGTCCTGACAAGATAGCATCATTCTGTCCAAGCCAAATCGCCCAAGCCTTCGCCAAGGGTTGGAACAATTCCCTACGATCCCTGTCCTTGTTAGCCACCAACGAGTCCCAGAAAGAGGCAAAATCCGAGGAGCACACCCAGTCATCGGCCGTCTCCTCCCAAACGCCCCGCACCGCCGGGCACGCGAAGAACAGGTGCTCTAAACTTTCCACGGCATCGCTGCAAAGAATACAAGTATCAGAAATATTCCCAATCAACCTCGCGCAACGATTCCTTGTCATCAATTTATGTCTCTGAACCAGCCATAGGAAGAACCCCACCCGCTCCGGGAGCCGCAGAATTCAAAGGAACCGGCAATCACGCACCACCTCCACCGGGTCGGGATGAGGGGAGGAAGAGACCGCCACAAAAGCCTTCCTGGTCGAGAAAGGACCCCCCTTCCAGGCCCAGTGATCTCTCCCGGCCGATGGCTGATCGGCCCCCCCGATGGTCTCCAGAAGGAGAAGATAGTCGGCAAACCTCTGTTCCGAGAGGCTATCACGGAAAAGCGGGAACCAACCCGCTTCAGACCAGCAAGACGCCACGCTAGCACTTCCATCCACCGTCAAAGCGAACAATCGAGGGAACCGCGAAGAAAGGGGCTCCTCCCCCACCCAAACATCATTCCAGAAGTTGAAAGTTCGACCATCCCCCAACACTGAAGAAAATAAATAGGAGAATTTAGCGTAGGTCTCCAACACCCCCCTCCAAAAAGGCGTGATCCGCCCCAACCTATCAACCACCATCGGAAGCGCCCCGCCAATAAGATGAATCTTCCGCCGACTCCCCATTTTTGCCCCACAAAAACCTTCGCATGAGCTTTTCGAGACGACAACGAATCTCCACCGGAAAGCGACTATTATATAAGAAATATACGGGGATAAACGAAAGCATCACCTTGAGAAGAACGAGGCGTCCCCCCTTCGAGAGCAAAGTAGATCTCCAGCCGGCCAGCCTCATCTCCATCTTCTTCACCACCTTGGACCAATCCCTCAACTGAGCCCTACCCGAGACTAGCGGCATCCCCAAGTACTCCAGAGGAAGGTTCGACGGTTGAGCCCAAAATGGAACCGCACTCCTCTCCCTCTTCCCTGGTAATACCAAAGGGAACCACCTTCGACTTCGTGGCATTTTTAAAAAGGCCTGACAATTCACTGAATACTTCAAGCGTGGCCGCCATAGCCGCTACCTCGTCAGGGCCTCCTTCAATGAAAAAGACGGTGTCATCGATATATTGGAGCAAAGGAACCACCAACCCATCACAAAAAAACCCCCGATAGAGTCCAACATCAATGACCCAGCAAGCCATCCGGGCGTGGACATCCACGACCACAACAAAAAGCAGAGGCGCAACAGGGCATCCCTGTCGGATCCCCCTCTTCGGCTGGAAAGATCCCCCCTCCAGGTGCCCATTAACTATGATCGAAAAAGAGGCCGTCTTGCCGCAACGACGCATCCAAACAATCCAAATCTCTGGGAAACCCCTCCTCCTCAGCACCGACCAAAGGAAACTCCAATCGAGACAATCATATGCTTTGGCGAAGTCGACCTTCCACAACACCCCACGACAACCTTCCCTCGTACACTTTGCAACCATCTCCGAAGCCAAAGTGATACAATCCGCAATTTGCCTTCCCCGAATAAAAGCAGCCTGCATAGGAGAGATAATAGTGTCCAACACCCGTGCCAACCTCAAAGCGAACACCTTCGCCACTATTAAGTATAGAGCATTTGATATAGCTATCGGGCGGAAATTCTCGATCCGCTCCGTCGATGAAGACTTAGGAAGTAAAACAATGAGTGTTCTATTGACTTTGTCAAACCTCGCATTACCTGTACAGAATTCAGAGACCACTTCCTGCACCTCCATGCCCCCCAAGCCCCAGAAGTCCTTGTAGAAGGCCACCGAGAACCCGTCGGGCCCCGGACAAGCATCAGCATTAAGATCCCAAACATCCGCTTTCACCTCCTCCAAAGAAACCGTCCTCGTCAGATCCTCGCACTGAGAGGGCGATAGCGGAGCAGCCCCCACGCCCGACCATCTGCAAAGCTTTTGGGTACGTTTCCCAGAGAAATCCTCGAAATACTCCATGATCGCCCGCCCCATATCCTTTACAAACTTCCTCTGGGTCATCTCAAGATCATGCCGGTTCCTGGCGAACTCTAATCCAAGGAAGTATCGAAGATTGTCAAGGTATTTAGTCACAAATTGCTGACCTAGGAACTCCTTAGCAACTTAAATGTTCTGCTCATCATCACCTATGACAATAATATCATCAATATAGACAATAATAGCTATTGTACCTCTATGTGTCCTCTGAACAAAAAGTGAGTGATCCGCAGTAGACCGTATAAACTCTGTTGCTCTATCAACTTCGATAGCTTCTGTTACCAAGCTCTCTCGGACTCTGCTTCAGGCTGTAAATCGCCTTATGAAGCATACACACCTTCTGAGACCCCACCTCATTAGCAAACCCCGGTGGCTGCTGCATATATACCTCCTCCTGTAGATCACCATATAAAAATGCATTCTTCAGATCAAGTTGCTAAAGAGGCCAGTTTCGTGAAACAACTGATAGAAGAATGCGAATTGTCGAGTGTCTGGCCACTGGAGAGAAGGTATCCTAATAATCTACCCCATAAGTTTGGGTGAACCCACGCGCCACAAGCCTTGCCTTGTAGCGATCCACATTGCCATCTACCCATTGCTTCACCGTAATTATCCATTTGCATCCCACAACAAAGGCACATGAGGGAGCAATAACAATGCTCCAGGTGTCACGTGACTGCAAAGTGGCCATCTCATCCTCCATGACAAGTTGCCACCTACTATCCTGTATGGCCTCTTGATATGTTCATGTGATAGTAATAGTAGAGAGTTCCATAACAAACCTCATGTACTCCTCTGAAAGATGGTCCAATGGAACACGCGCAATTAGAGGATAAGCGGCACATTGGCGACATGGCTTCCTCAAGGTAATAGGTACATCTAGGTTATCAACCTCTTTGTTCTCTGAATCTCGGGTATTAACTCATCCCGTGCAGTATCCTGTGGAACATTCAAATCTCCAGTGTCGTCAGTAGAAACAATGTGTTCGTTACGTACCTGAGGCGTGCTGGATGATGGGGAAGGCGCATGAGCAGAGGGCGAGTACAAGACTTGCGAATGTAAAACCGTGGTAGGAACTGCGTTAGGGTAAGCAGAGGTGGAGGTGGGAGATGACTGAGACTCAACATGGGGTGCAGATGGTGGAGATAACAGAGGTGGAGGAACAACAACATCCTCACTAGAATCAGTTTTAGAAAACATGCCATATGTAGGAGAAAAGTACATAATAGACTCAAAAAATGTGACATCAACACTAACATAATATTTTCTTCCTATAAGATTAAAACATTTATACACTTTCTGGGTACGAGAATAACCAACAAAGACACATTTGACATCTCTAGATGAGAGCTTGCCACGACCAGGAGTGAAATTATGGACAAAAGCTACAGACCCAAAAACTCTAGGAGTGAGGGGGGAATATGTCCTCGGGAAATGCAATCATGAAGGAAATCTTGTCTCCAATGGATGACTTGCGGTTCACCAAGTAGCAAGCAGTGGGAACAACATTACCCCACAAAGAATGAGGAGCTCGACTCTGAATCAAAAGGGTCCTCATGACATCCAGAAGATGACAGTGTTTGTGTTCAACCCCACCATTCTGTTGTGAAGTATACACAGAAGAGGTTTGATGAATAATACCAAGAGATCATAGAAATTCAGATAAATGTAAGCATTGTAAGGTGGAAAACTCTAAGGATTTGTGAGTGAATAAATTTCACATTAGCAGAAAAGATATTCTTCAATGAGAAAAGGTTTAATGACAACATTCGCCTTAGACTTATGTTTCAACAAGAAAACCCAAGATAATCGAGAAAAGTCATTCACAACCATATAAAAACGGTGTCCCTGATGACCAGGAACACGATTAGGACCCCATATATCAAAATGAAACAACTCAAATGACTGGCTACTATGACGACTCCGACGACTCGAAAAAGAAGAACGATTGTGCTTCCCAAGTTGACAAGCTTGACAGTCCAAGGTAGCACGAGTAGAGTTCTGAGGAAGAACATGACACATCTTTTGTAGAGGAAGGCGTAGAGGAAGGTGTCCAAAATGATGTTCCTGATGATTGGGAACACGATTAGGACCCCGTATATCAAAATGAAACAACTCAAATAACTTACTACTATGACGACTCTGACAACTCGGAAAAGAAGAACGATGGTGCTTCCCAAGCTGATAGGCTTGACAATCTAAGGTAGCACGGGTAGAGATATGAGGAAGAACTTGACACATCTTTTGTAGAGGAAGGTTTCCAAAGCGAAGATGCCACATAAAAGGAGAAACAAATCCTAAAGGAATAGTCGCAGCCCTATCACACGGTGGTAGGACAAGCTTGTACAATCCTCTCTGCTCATGACCACATCCAATCACCCTGCCCGTGAGTATGTCCTGTAACACAAGAAAAGAGGGATCAAATATGGCACAATAATGTAAATCTTTTGTAATTTGACTAATAGACAAATGATTCATCTGAAAGTCGGGAGCATATAAAACATTCTGTAGATGCATAGGAGTTAGAACAATCTTTCCCTGACCAACAATGGGTAGATGGACCCCATTAGCAATCATTACGGAGCTACCGCGCGAGATAGACCTGTAAAAACTGAATTGTGCCCGATCATCACACATATGATGTGATGCTCCAGAGTCCATAATCCAATCAGTCAAATCTAAATTGCTACAACTGGTAAGTGCATAAGCAATACCTGATGAACATGATGAAGCTCTGGCAGTAGCTGCTACATTTGAAGACCATGTAGCTGAAGTAATAGGAGTGGTTATCATCTCTCGTAATCTGGAAACAATATCATCAAAGCGCACATCATGAGCTGGGGTAGAAGTAGGCTCGGTCTGCTCAGCAACACGGGTAGACGTAGGATATCCATGCTTCATATAGCATGCCTCCTCTTAATGACCGAAACGGTGGCAATGTGAACATGGGTCACGTTGACATCCTCCTTGACCACGAGGTCTGCGCCCGCAATGCTGTGAAGTCCCCTCTTTGCCATGAGAAGCTGCCATAGCATAGGGAGTTTAAGCCATAATAGCAGATGAGGTAGTGATACTACTCAATCTCTTGTAGACCTCCTCCATTGGAGGTCTCGTCTCTACAGTCAATAGTTGAGTACGTGCTGCATTGTACTCAGAGTCAAGAGATGACAAAAAGACTCATGTCATAGTGGCATTCCGATATGCCTGCTGCTGCTCAGTGCTGGTAGTGGTGGTCATGATGCTGTGCAACCGCTCAAACATGCCTCTAGGATGTGAGAAGTGGGGATGAAGTGGTTGACCATTCTGCTTGGTCGAGAAAATATCATATTGTAGTTGAAGAATCTTGCTCTCATTCTTTGCCTGCCCGTATGCGCCTGCTAAGATGTCCCACATAGCCTTTGTTGTGGGTTGATTGACAATATCGTTGGCAATCTCTGTGGTGAGTGTACCGGAAAGCCAAGAGCGAGCATAGGCATCGTCTTGCTTCCAAGAAGCATTAGCCCCGATCTTGTCCGCTGGCTTTGAATCTGTCAGAATATGCTCCTTGTTATGGCACTGCATAATGGTGCGAAACTGCATGGACCACAATTCGTAGTTGGTCCCATCCATCTTCACGATGGAAGTCCGGCCCTTGAAGACACCAGACGATGAGAAGCGTCACCTTGTTCTCTGACATTGTAATAAGAATGCCGAAACCCAGAACAGACTGAGGAGTAGACTTATCTGAGTGAATCTACACAATCATATGGAGGATTGGTTGTATCTGTAGACTCATATAACTATCCTCACTACCTTTTGTTGTGGTCTAAAGTCGGAAGACGTGATTTATGTGTGAAAAAACACAAAATCTGAACAAAATCAGACTGTAGCGACCTGCAGAAACGACCAAACTGCAGCAAGAACACGAAGGTAGAGCCGAACCGGTGTTGGAAGTGTCTGGTCCAATCACGCCAACCGCCGCTAGTCGGCAGGCTGCTGTGCGACAACCCTTGGGTGGCAAGGGAGATCCCCGACGGTATACTCTGGAGCTCTTGGGCGGCTGAGCGGGGTTGGGCTGCATGCAGGGCTACATGCAACGACGACGACGGGGGGGGGGGGGGGGGGGTGGTTACCGGCGGCGGCGACCAGAGGGGGGGGGTACTGGCGGCCAAGGTTCAGGAAAGCGATATGAATGTGTTCGGACAGGTCATTGAATAGTGACTAAGCGTTATGCGGGGTATATGCGGTTCTACACGGTTTTCTATTTTTATTTAAAAATAAATAAATATCTACAAAAGTTACTACAACTAAACTGAATTTATGAATAAATGTGGTCCAACAGAAGATCTAAGAAAAATGATTTTCATGTAGAGCTCAAAATAGTACACAATTAAATATCTAAATCATCAAATATAATATTACACAATCTGATTTAATATATAGAATCAAAATAATACAAGATATGGATTTTAAGATCTGGATTCGATGACCCGACTGGACCTTAAGCGGGCGCACGGAGCACATATGCACTCGCACAACCTGCATATACATGCCATATATGCACAAATGACGCATAAAGCCGGGTTTCAGGTAATCGGTGCGCTGAGGAGGCCGCTTGGGCATATACAATCGCATATGCGACTGCACGGACCGCTTTCATGAACAGAGCTGGCAGCGGGAGGGGGGCGTGTGTATGATTAAGGTTGGTGGGATACGGGAATCCCTATCTAAGAACATTGCACCGATTCCATGTTAGGAGTAAAGAAAATAATCAATTAGATGAGATCCTAGGGCTCTCTTATATAGGAGAATGCCCAGGGTTAATTACATGAGGTACTTAAAGAAAATAGAAATGAGAAAAAAGATAATGCGCGATGCAAACATTTCAACAGAATAATAAAAGTATTTGAAAAATGAAACCCTATTCTATTATTTGAATTAAATAAAAATGAGCTGATTGATCCGTGATGGCAGTTTTTTTGGTAGCTGATAATTCCATCACATATCAAGGTTTTTATATGGTTTCTGCGTCGAGGAAGAATCCTAACAAAAGATAGATAGGCTGGACTCTTCCAAGGCAATTAGAACAATTGTTCTTTATGTGGAGGAGAGGTGAAGAAGATACATGGTGGGAGATCAGCATTGTTGGCTGGATTCTAACAACCTCGCTGGTTGTTAGGAATCAATAATTAATTCTCATTTTTGTCCAATGAATGAATTGCTATTACCAATAGCAAGCGCTCGGCTTGTACACAATGGAGTAAGTTTTCGTGCATAACATTTCTATATAAAAAATGTCACCCATTTTGCTAGGACTCTTCTCGAGTTCCGGCTCTAGTAATGTTTTATTGCATAGTTTTATTAATCCACTTGGGGGTGGACAACTTTGCATGTTTCCCCTTTTAATTCAAGAAAAGAATAATGTTTAAATTCTTTGCATGTTTGCTTCTTTTTTGGTGCCTCAGCTGCACCATTTATGCCTGCCACTTTAGTTCTCCTACCAACATATCCTAGACTCATTAACAACAGTGTTTCAAATTTCATTGAAATTTCGGTTTCGACACTCCACCGAAACCGAAATCTTGATATGGACTCTTCCTTCACAAATGTAGGTCGATTTTGGCCAAAATTGGCAAATTTTTGAAATTGTTTCGTTTTTTCGTCATCTCGAAATGAAATCGAAATCGAGATTTAAAAGCTTGATTAACAATGAAGTCTTCTCTCTTGTGCTCACTCATAGAGTCTCACAATGCTATCTTATACATATTCATCTTTGTTGTTACAGAATATGAGGCGTATTGGAAATTATAGATCATCTGAATTGGGCGACAAGGCATTCAGTTCTTTTTAAAACATGAATTCATTGAGCTCCTGGTCTCTTTTGACTTTCTCCTTTTTCTCAGTCTTCCCCTCCAAGTTAAGATCTTTGGCGCAAGAAGACAAGTGTGATCTATATTGGCTCGGTTCTGCATCCTCTCAGATTCTTCTCCTACCAGTATCAAATAACACTAATATTATTCTTAACCCCTTTTTTAAGACAAGATGGACTTTGAACACATTCTAGTAACCACTAACATTATATTTTAAGTTACATGATTTCACCCCCTCCATTTCTCTTCAAAAAATGCACTGCAGCTTCACCTTGTAGCCATTAGGAGCTATAGTATACTTCCATTTAATCTTTTCACCACCATATTGTTTAGAGTCAGAATTGGAACTGGAAGCAAAAACCGTCTTTTGCTCTTGATGTGAATCAAGGAACATGCAACAATGCCAACAAAAAACCAAATAACAAACTAATATATATCTATACTAATATGAATTATGAAAAAAATAACAATATTATTCAAAACAAATCAATCAAAATCATGTCGCTTGGATTTCTATTTGATTTCAACTCCGATTATCTAAAATCTAAGTTTAACTAACTAAATTTGAATCTAACTTAAAAAGAAAGTGAGCTAAAAAAACCCTTTAACAAAAAAGAATCAGATTTGACATAGAGACTGTTGTAACACATAACTGGAGATATTTGCTTAATAATAGCAACCTAAACAAATCTTCAATAAGATTTTCCAGGTGGAAGACTTTAAACATCAGAATTTGACAAACCAATAATAGGAAAATGAAGAAGTGGAGAATTTATGAGCATTTGTTTCACCAGATTACTGGCTCACTTTTTTGCAAATCTTGCGCTTCTGATTATTGCACAGTTTTCTCTTTTGCAGCCTTTTCACTTCGTACAATCCAAAATTTCCTAATGTCTACTGCATATTACCGAACTGATCTTTATCAACGTTCTCTAAATGAGGTATTCAATTACATTTTACTTTCGGATGTCTTACTTATTTTGAAGCAAGAAGGGAAATAAGGAGAATGATGTTCTGATTTAGTTATTTATCATTTCCGGGCGGGACTCGTTATTTGCATGGATGGGATGTAAGGCAATTATAAACTGAAAAATAAGAGTTACAAGTTTTTTATTTCCCATGATGCACTCGAGTCTCGAACTAATATCTAATCGTTTTCACCCAAATTTCTATTTTTGATTTAGCCACAAGTTTTATATTGCATAGTTGCGCACATTCTTTACAATTTGGTACCTCTGGCTCTAGCCCTCAAGGAAATCTGAAGCTGGTTGCATAAAAACGCATGTATTTAAACCATATGCACATTTAGTTATTAGCAGACTAATAATCTAATAGTCTATCATGTATAATACTCTATATATTGTTGAAAAAAGGCACCGTCAGCTCACACCTTCAATCAGCAACACCATGCCAAGGTTATCACCAGCCTTCAACCCGGTCAATAGACCTCAATGACCCTTCCAACTAAAGCAAGCAGGGCCCACACCTTCTCCAAGTCCTTCTCCAAGTCCTGACAACCAAGTGGGACCCTGCTAGCCGCCCCTTCCACCTCGCCTCCTACACGCACTGTCAAAGATTCTTGGGCCGCGCTAGAACACTGACCCCTACGCAATCTGACAATGCCTCACTCCATCACATTTAAGACCACCCCTTAGACAAACCGCTGATGCATGAGGTCGAGACGGCACAACGATAGGACGACCACAGAGGGGACGAATTGGATATGTGGTAGACGACCTTGTGGTAGGCTACGACCATATGGAGAGAGAGGGAAAGAGGTTAATGTGTTGGGAGAGAGAGAGGACTTGGATGAATTGAGCCCCTCGACAACTTGAGTATTATCAACTCCTTTTCATCAATTATCATCTCCAATATTAATAACAAACAAAAGAAGAGGCTAACAAGAGAGAGAAATAGAAAAAAGAGAGATAATACTAAAATTAGAGGGGAAGTCCTTGTGGTGGGACCTACTTGGGACGTTCCTTTTAATTTGCATTTTCTCTTTTATTTTTTTATCTCTTTACTTATCATCTCTTTTTTATTGACAAAATTTGTAAATTAATTATCAAATAATTCTACAATTAAAATAAGCCATCATAGGTCTAAAATTAAATGTAAATCTAGTTTACTTTTATTGTATAATGTGAATCCAATTCATATTAATATTAAATTTGTGAATCATATTCACAATCAAATCTTATTCACACTATCTATGATTATTATAGATAGCACTATCCATATTAATCTTATCTAGGATTCCTCTCTGCACATTTCCCAAAAAATGTAAATATTATCCACATTATTCTTGTATAATCGTGGATAATCATCCTTGTGGAGAAGAGTATGAATTGTTGTATTATTCCAAGGCGGTGGTTACGATCCACGGCGGTTCACACTAAAGCAGAAGACCATGTCGTTTTGGCTCCCATTGCGGTAGGAAACCCCTTTGAAAATCAGATGGTTGAAGTATCGTAGATTAATCAAGGGTCGGCTACGCCTGCTGAGTCGGATCTGTTAATGAGCAAGATACGAGTGGGCAGAGAGTCGGATCAGCAAAGTCAAAGCACTCCCGGACCCGAGCCTCGATCATGTTCATGAATCGGAGCCTCTTGATGTCGCGGATCCGGATGTCCATATCGACTTGGAGGTGGAGCTTCGGTTAGCTTCGGAAGCAGATCCTCTGGTTGAACTGGATCCGGGGCCTCAGGTCGGCTCGGGTCAACTCAAAGGCCCTATCATGGAGCGCTCGAAGCTGTTGTTAGCGTTGAATTCTGTCGCGGGCGACCCGGAAGAGCGGCCCAACGCCTTGCTGGCGGTGGATCCCATAGCGAGGGGATCGAAGGAGAGGCCATCTGCCTCGTTGGGGGCTGGAGCGGTAGATGCGAAACATAGGGGGCGACTCGAGGGGGGTATGAGGCTTCGCAGGTGGTAACACAGTCTCCAGGGATGGCAGGTTGTGTGATGGAAGGGGCAGGGGGCGAGGTGAAAGGGGTGGAGGTGTTGCAGCAGGGGGTTGGGGGATCGGCGCAGGGTGTGGGGTGGCAGAGATATGGCTGTGCTATGAGCGGAAGCTGCTGGGTTGGGGGAAGAGAGGGAAGAGGAAATCGGCGTAGACGCCAAGGAGGGGGCATGGCCAGCGGAAGGGGAGCGCTCTAATGTCGTGGTAGAGGGGTCATGGTCTCCTATTGGGAGGCTGAGTTTTTTTAGTTTGCTGGATCGGAGTTTCGCGGAAAGTCTGGGCGTGGTGCCGCCCTGCGGGAAGACAAAAAGTGTTTCCTCATGAAGATACTATCTTGGAATGTCCCAGGGTTAGGCCATCCTGAGAAACGACTGGGGATCAAGAATCTGATTGGCAATGCTTGGGCGAATATTGTTCTCCTATACGAAATTAAGGTTTCGAGGTATGGAGGGGAGGCGTGGCGGCATCTGTCAGACGGCTCTACATTTGACTTCGCTGAAGTCGAGGCATGTAGAACGACTGGCAGGCTCCTGATCAGGTGGAAGAGGAATGAGTTTGAGAAGCTGGCAGAGAGGAGATCCTTGTTTTCAGTCTCAATGCGTCTGAAGCGGAAGGCGGATGGATCCTTTTTACTGTGACCAATATATACATGCCCACAGGTTCGATGCCAGGTTCCTTGGTCACAGATTGATGCAATTATTTCCACATTGATAGGGTAACTTGAATTGGAGAAATGATTGATTTAGAGATTTTTTAAAATTAGAAATTTCCATCCTTAATTAGTTCTTTTAATTATTTGGTTTATTTAAATAAAAGAGATCGTGTGTGATCTCCAATTAGTTGGTCAATTTTAAATTTGAATTTTGAATTGGGAATTAGAGTTAAAATAGGATAGAGGTAGATTTGAATTTTAATTCAAATCAATAAGAGTCAATTAGGATCGAGTGAGATTTTAAATTTGATTTGCTTTCTATTTTTGTAATTCCACCCCCCCCCCCCTATATAAAGGGGTTGGTAGTCTATTGTAAGGACAAGTCAAAATATATGAAAATTTGAGTTTATCTCATTATCCTTCTTTATCTCTCTCTTGTTATTTTCTCTCTCAACGTGGTCTTCACGATTCTCATCCCAAAATCCCGCGCATCCGGCGTGATCTTCTCTTCTCTCATCCTCTAATTTCTTCTCCATCTATATTTCTTCTACCAAACTTAATTATTCCACCGTTGCATTTTTCCGGCTGCATCAAGAGCCTCACGATCTTGGTATCACGATCTTTGTAATTCCACCGTTGCATTTGGTATCAGAGCCTCACGATCTTGCACCTCACTTGCATTTCATTTATTCATTGCATATAAAAAAAAGGAACCACCACAAGAAAAACCCAAAAAAAAAATATTGCACTTGTTGAGTCCCTAGCCCGTGAGAATTGGACCTCTATGGCTCGCCATCCTGATCCCATGGCGCGGTTGGAAGCAATGATAGCAAACTTGGGTGAGAAAATCCGACGCACTAACACTCGTCTAGAAAACATAGAGAGGACGGTAGCCAATAACACTCAACAGTTGGAGGTCTTGAATTTTGACAGAATGGATAGGGAGTATAGAAGGGAACACGGTAGAAGGGACACTAGCCGCTCTTCCACTTCAAGTGGGCGACATCATAACCCTCGTAATCCCCGACATCATGGACATGACCCAATTGTCTTTGATCCTAACTCTGAAAGCAATGTTAGCGATGAACCATCCCTACACCTGGAGTCGCCGCCACCCTCAGGTGACGAGGAGAGTGAGAATCGAATACCTCATAGACGTCGACCTGAAGAACATAATAGAAGGAGAGAGCCTGAGTTGCGTGATCGACTACACAATCAAAATCAAGATCCTAGTTGGGACCGGGGAATAAGGATTGACGTTGCCGACTTTGATGGACGACGCGATCCAGACGTCTTTCTTGATTGGATGGATCAGTTGGAACATTTCTTTATTTGGAAGGAACTGCCGAGTGAGCGGAGAGTACAGTTTACCACGTTAAAGCTGAAAGGATTTGCCTTACTTTGGTGGAAACATCTCCAGGAAGAACGCCATCGTCAGGGAAAAGAACGCATTCGTTCTTGGACAAGGATGCAACAGAAACTTCGGGATAAGTTTCTTCGCAGGAGTATCGACAGAACTTGTACAATCGCCTACAAAACCTCCGTCAAGGAACACGCACTGTTCGGGAATACACTGAAGAGTTCCAAGTTCTGATAACTCGGAACAACTTAAAAGAAAGCGATTCTCAACGGGTGGCCCGATACACACATGGATTACGAACCAACATCCAAGATGAATTGTACATGTGTGACTGTCGAACAGTAGACGCTGCCCATGATAGAGCTGAAAGGGCTGAAGCGAAGTTATCCAGGAACCTCACACGGCGCACGACGATCACAACTACCTCTGCTGCCACACCCTCTGCACCAACCATCTCTACCGGACAAACTAGAGTGGGCGCACAGTCAATTAAAGACACGAGAAACCCTAATATGTGGGTTCTCTTCCAGGGCAATCGAACCCCACAAGATCATGGATGGGAGATTAATTTGGAGAAATTGCAGTATAGGCCCCCTTTACAAAAGTCTTTATTCAAAGGGGATATTCAAAAACTCCACTTACAAAATTGTTTCAAATGAAGTGGTAGAAAATTTGCAGCAATACCCCTCAGTTGAAAGAAATTACAAACGTAACATGGAAAAGATCAAAATTTGGATTATCTACTCAACCAATCCAGATGAAATTCTCCACCGACGGATTGAAGATCGAGTAATTCTTCAGGAGACGAATTTTTTCAAATGGAAGAGAATTGATGCAATTATTTCTACATCGATAGGGTAACTTGAATTGGAGAAATGATTGATTTAGAGATTTTTTAAAATTAGAAATTTCCATCCTTAATTAGTTCTTTTAATTATTTGGTTTATTTAAATAAAAGAGATCGTGTGTGATCTCCAATTAGTTGGTCAATTTTAAATTTGAATTTTGAATTGGGAATTAGAGTTAAAATAGGATATAGGTAGATTTGAATTTTAATTCAAATCAATAAGAGTCAATTAGGATCGAGTGGGATTTTAAATTTGATTTGCTTTCTATTTTTGTAATTCCACCCCTCCTATATAAAGGGGTTGGTAGTCTATTGTAAGGACAAGTCAAAATATATGAAAATTTGAGTTTATCTCATTATCCTTCTTTATCTCTCTCTTGTTATTTTCTCTCTCAACGTGGTCTTCACGATTCTCATCCCAAAATCCCGCGCATCCGGCGTGATCTTCTCTTCTCTCATCCTCTAATTTCTTCTCCATCTATATTTCTTCTACCAAACTTAATTATTCCACCGTTGCATTTTTTCGACTGCATCACAGATCTTTCTGAGGTGGGGGCGGTGTATAAGCTCATTGGAGGAGATCTAAATGTGACCTTGCTACCAAAGGACCAGCCTTTGCGAGGGAGTGGACGTGATGCGGGTTCGTAAGATTTCTAGGTTCACGCTATGGGGCTCTCAATTGTAGATGCAACAAGTTGTGCTTACACTTGGATGGGCTGGATGACCAGAGGGGCCTTGACCAGGACGAGGTGTTGGAATAGGCAAAGTTGCTAGACGTATTGCTTTTGGAGGACAGGAAGGAGGACGTGGAATGGAGGTGGAGATCTTGGCAAAAATGATTGCAGGAAGGTGATGCGAACACCAGGTTCTTCCATTCGATGGCTTTCGGCATAAGAAGGAGGAATTTCATCCAGAGCCTTGAAGTGCGGGGGGAAAAGGGTGGTGGGGGACGCTCAGCTTGGGAGAGCTCTCAGGGAGCACTTTGTGGATATATTGAGGAGGAATCGAGGAAATTTGGGGGTGGCGTGGAACAGGGGTGGAGGCATTGTCGGAGGTGCAAACGCTTGGGCTTGAAGCAACTCTTGCTGAGGAGGAAGTTAAAATTGCGGTGCTGGGCTTTAACGAGGACAAGGCCCCTGGATCGGATGAGTTTCTGGTGTTTGGAATTTTTGGACCTGTTTAAGGAAGAGATTCTGGCCGTAATAACTGAGTTCAGGGATGGAAATAGGGGTTTCGAGAAGGTTAATCGGGTGCTGCTCTTTCTCCTTCCCAAGAAGGAGCACACGATACGAGTGGAGGATTATAGACCGATTGCATTGTCCAACACAATCTATCTGATTGTGGCCAAGTGCTGGTGAATAGACTGAGGCGAGTGCTTGATGATGTAATTCTTTAGAATCATACTGCTTTTATCCCTGGTCGACAATTGGCAGATGGTCTAGTTATGGCGTCTGAGATGTTCCTCCAATGGCGACGAGAAAACAAGAAAGGCTTTATGTGGAAGATTGATTATGAGAAAGCATATGATTGCGTGGATTAGAGTTTCTTATGGGCGTCGCTACGACGTAATGGCTTCACTGACCTCTGGGTAGCCTGGATGAAGAGATGTGTCACGACATCGTCCTATTCAGTTATGGTGAATGGAAAGCCAGAAGGGGGGGGGGGGGGTTCAGCCTTAGAGGGATGTACGACAAGGATGCCCTTTAGCGCCGATCTTTTTGTTTTGGAAGCGGACGCTTTGACTGTGATGTTCAGGAAAGCAATCGACAAAGGGTAGTGTGAAGGCTTCTGCGTGGGGTCCATTTCGGTTCCGCTACTTAAATTTGCATATGACACTGATTTTTCTGGGCGACATGGAAGATATGCACAAAAAGGCGAGTCCACAGGTGGATATCTTTAGCAATATCTCTGGCCTTCATATCAATAGAAATAAGTCAGTGGTGATTCAGTTTGGGATGGACGAGACTGAGAGTAGCAAAAGGGCATAGTTGCTAGGCTACCCCTTGGGTGAGTTACTCATTTCTTACCTAGGCCTGCCTCTAGTGGCGGGCATGTTCAGAAAAGCGGATTGGGACATCATCCTCTGGAGATTTGAGCAGAGACTGGCGGGATGGAATGTGGTTACCCTCTCTAAGGGTGGGAAGCTGATTCTCTTGAAACATGTGCTTCCGGGGATTCATATCTTCTTTTCAACAAGGTTGATGCTAGCAGGTGTTAAAAAAAAGATTGAGGTAATGATGCGATATTTTTTCTAGTCAGACGGGAAGCAATATAGACCTGTCATACATCTGGTGGGATGGGAGGAGCTCACGAGCCGAGAAACGAAGGAGGCTTGGGAGTTACGGATGTGAACTGCATGAATAAAGTGCTTTTGGCTAAGTAGGTGGTTCATATTTGAGGTGACTCGGATAGATTGGCTGCCAAACTGTTACACACTATTTATGGCGTTAAGGTCTCTCTCTAGGCAGGAAGAACACGGTTCGAGTCTTCCCTTTGGATTGGTGTTCGATACCCGAACTGAGGTCGAGATTAATACCGAAGGTGGGGGTGGGGAAGTCTTTCGATTTTGGCAAAACAACTTGATGGGGGATGGGGTGCTCTGTAGCAGATTCCCAAGGCTATTTGCTTTGGTGGCAACCAAGGGGTGTTCCATGGCAGAAGCTGGTGAGTTTGGTTCGTGGGTCCCTCTGTTTTTTACTGACCTTTCGGACCAACGAATGAAGGAGTTGGTTAGATTGCAGTCCGACCTGCCCTCTCCTGATAATATATCTCAAGGAAGGGATTATTTCATTTGGGATGGGGGCAGATTCTCGACGAAGAGGGTTTACTCGGTTTTCAAGGGGAGCACGGATGACCCGGACCCAGACCTGAAGCAAGATATGAAGATAATTTGGGCAAGTAGGATTCCATGCAGAGTGAAGGTCTTCCTGTGGTACCTCAGAAGGGGCAGGTTGTGTGACAAAGCAAGAAGGGGCAGGTTGTTTGGCATTCCGGACACTCACTGTGATAGATTTGGCGCACTGATAGAGGATGCAGAACATTTGTTTTTCAGTTGTACTTTGTCGAGACATGTTTGGAAGGAGGTTGGGGCGTCATGGGTTTTGCATGATGGATCATAGAAATTCTGGAGGTCTGTGAGGTCGGTGGGGAGAAACTTGACGTATGATCGTGCACTGCCGTTTGCAGCTCTTTGGACCATATGGGGAGGAAGAAGTGATCTAATTTTCAAAAATAAGAGGTTTTATTTGGAAAATGGAATCGCTTACTGTCTTTCCCTTTATCATTTCTGGTCCACAAGGTAATGTACGTCTCTTTCCATTTTCAATATAAAGGCTTTGCACGGTGAGTTCCAAATTGGGATATCACCCTCTTTTTTACTCAAAAAAAGAACCATACAACACTCTCTGACCTCCCCTGCTGGAAGATTGAAAGGAATGACTGCCGACTTCGGCTTGTTCAATTTAAGGCCAAATAGTTCACCAAAAGCCGTAGCCATACCTATTACCTTATGTTTTCCTCCTATAAATACAATGATGTCATATGCATATTGTAATAAAGGAATGGAGATGTCTCCACAAGTGTCGCCAGTGGTGGCACCCTGCTGGACGACGTTTGATGCCATTCATGCCATTACATCTGCTGCAATAACAGCGAGTAATGGCGCACGCGAGCACCCCTGACGAACACCTCCCTACGGTTGGAAAAAACCTTCCTCCGGAAAAAACCATCCTTTTTTGGCAGAAGAAAAAGTAAAGTTTTGTTTAATCTATCAAAGCCATCATTCCTCAAAGTGTACTCTCCCAGTACGACCAACGAATCCGGCCCTACAACCTCCCAAAAATCCTTGTAGAAGCTCACTAATAAGCCATCTGATCTAGGCGCTCCACCTGCACTCAAGTTCCAAACCACGCTTTCACCTCCATTGGAGAGAAAGGCAAGGTCAACATATTGGCATGTTTTGTAGAGAGCGTCAGTGATATGCTTCCCAACCATTTCCAAGGGAGACTTTTCGATCTCTTTGAGAGTCCATGAAAGAAAGACGCCAGCTCCCTTCCCATTGCCTCATTGCCTTCAATCCTTTTGTCTTCCACAACAATAACCCAGATCAGATTGTACCTGGATCTTCCACTTGCCACCATGTGAAAGAACTTCGAGTTTGCATCTCCTTCCTTTAGCAATTTCATTCTAGATCTTTGTTTTCATTCTATGTTTTTTTCTTGTCTTCCTCCTCAATGGTCTTCATATATTCCGATCTTAATCTCATATCATCATGCTCAGTTCCTTGACATCTTCCTCTCTGTCAAGTCTCTGAACCTCAGTCTCTGTAGTTGTGCGACAGATCTTCCTTCTCTCCCTCACCTCCTTGAACTGACAAAGCTTTCTTTGCAAGAAATTCAGCTTCTGAATCAGTCTCACTGCAGACAAACCGGAGCAAACATGTGTGGTGCAATTATTTTTCACCAAGTCTCGGAAGCCATCCTCAAGTAGACAAGCGTTCTTGAACTTGGAGTGATGCTGAGTTTCCTCCCCCGACTCCCAGATGACAGGGGTGCGATCAGATCTAGATCACGGTCTAGAAGTTACATGCAACAACAGAAAGGCCTCCATCAGCTCCGTTGATCCTAGAAAACGATCAATTTTTGAGCGAGATCCGGTATTTCTCCAATTATATATTTCTCCAATTATATTTAGTATCTATGACGTCAAGAACCTCTATCTACAAGTCTGAGATAAGTTCCACAAACTCTTCTGAACCTAGGTCTTGGCCTCCTCGAAATCTTGAGTGATCCGAAGATAGAAGGGTGACATTGAAGTCCTCCCAATAATCAACGGTACTCCCTGATGTTGTTCTCCCACACTCCATAGTTCAACCCATAAGTTTCCCCTTAATGCTAGTTCATTCGATCCACAAGAGATCAAGAGACAACATCCCTTTCGAATATCTCTGAGCAGAACGGATATGTCATGGACACCTCTAAATTCTGATAGCACGCCGAAGAAATCTCCTTTCCAAGAATACGAAAGCCCCCTGCACTCCCGATTGCATCTAAGGCAATGAACTTGGACAAGTTATTTGTTCACAAGGAAGTCTCGCAACTTTGTCTCTTACAACAATATAATGTCGCAGTTCCACCCAGTAATGAGAGATCCAACTGATCTCTTTTCAGGGTTTCGAAGCCCCTGAACGTTCCAAGAAAGTACCTTCATTTAGACATGGTTTTCTCTCCTGTTGCAGGGGTTACCTCTACTATCTGAGCAATAGTCCTTTTTAACAGTAGTTTGGTCTACAGGCATGATCTCTTTATTTTTCCCCAGTCTCACCTTTCTTGGGCTCCCCATAACTCGTTTTGCCTCCCCCTACCTTCTTTCTTGACCTGTACCTTTTCCCCTTCTTACACGGAGGATACTTTGTCATTGAACACTCAAAAACGTTGGAGCAGACTTCACGCCACTTCTCTCGACCATGATACATCTGGAGCTCGCACCTGGGTGATCATTCCCACTAAGCAGCATAGGGGGCATCGCCGCCCCTCTAGAGGAAACTTCCTGTCGCTAGACTGTTCGAGGAAGAGGTGCTGTGAAAGTACCCTTAATTTTTAACGGAGCTTCTTATACCATCGAATTGTATAATAGAAAGATTTAAAGTAAAGGGAGGTGCGCATTGAACTGTAAGGGGATGAATATTTTGGTAAATCTCTGTTACTGACAATAATGAGAGTTCAGATTTAATGGTCATATTTTTGTAATTATATCCTTTTGGTGGAATTGAGAAATCAACAGTCCAAATGTAATGTATTTATAGTAAGACTATGGATTTAAATTTCGATTTTTAGGAAGTTTGTGAATGTCGTGGCAACAAGCGAAAATTTTCCCCAAAATTTTAATTACTTAATGCGATCACTTGTAAATGAAATGCTGCGAATGCAGCGTAAACAGGTGCCCGGATCCTCGGAGACGTCACAATTTGGTCTCCTCAACGTAGAGTTTGCATTAAAAATCAAAATTTCGCTGCAAGTATTGTACACTTGCATGAATTAAATCAGTACGTCAGGCACCACCGACCTGAAGTCACACACCGCCGATCCGAAGCCACACCATAGATATTCAACCACGTGGACATTCCTGGAGTCCGATCAAGTCCCAACCATCATACTCTTCGTTTGACATCACTCGAGTACAACCACTGGAACAACATCTTCCATTCTCAAGACCCAAGTTCAAACCGTCATCTGGAAGCTAACGCCTCTCCCTCGAACCCAAATCAGAGCACAATCGTCATTTGAAGGCGAAACCGAAAACTGAACCTCAAGTGTTGCATCATTTGTAGGGCAGTCACCGAAGGAGCATGTAGTTGCTCAAGTCGCACTGTTGATGGAATAAAAGCCCCTTTTTCATGGTCCAACGAAGAAGTGGAAGAAGGCGAGTACCCTTGAGCATCGGCCATAGATTTGGCGAATAGCCTTCTATCCAAACCGTAAAAAGAGCAAAATGGAGGTGGTTGGATGGGCTGGAGGGTATGGGGATGAAGGAAGGGGCAGAGCGGTGAGGGGGCTATGGGGAAGGGCTGGAAGGGGGGTGAGGATGGAGGAATGGACGGAGGAGGAGGTGGTCAGAGAGGCTGGAGGGGTGGGAGCGGAGGAAGGGCAGATGAGGAAGTGGTCACAGGGGCTGGGGTGAGAGGGTTGGAGGAAGATGACCGATGGTTGGGGGGTTGGTGCTTTTTCCTTTTCTTTTTTGGGTTTTATTCATAGCCCCCGGATTGAAGGTAGTTAGATTAACTCAACAGTCTGGTTGAGTTAACGGACCTAATTAATGGATGATTATGGAGGTAAGATGGATGATTATGGAGGTAAGACGGAGCAATTATTGAGGGCTCTGGTTGTAATTCCCAATTATAGAGGGTTATGTACGTAATATTGAAAATATGCATGGTTATTGGTGTAAATATCCCTATTTTAAACCTACTTCAATGTTTGGAACCTTGCTAATTCCTTGCCAGAATTAGGATCTCATTCTCACAAATTATTTTTCCTAAAAACTATAATAAAACAAAACACACTTGTCTAACAACAAGATTCACATGAACGGGGATGCATCTTTACTTGTCATCCGAAAAAAAATTGCTAATGATTTGTCTTTAACAATGGGAAAAGAGGAGGATAACCATCTTTCCTCATCATGAAAATTTAGTAATGTATCAGTGGTTAGATGCACCCGTGCACAATAATCTTGTAATGGTGCACGAACTGTTACGAAAATATGCCCGTTGAAATGACTACGTTTAAAGCTCCAATGTTCAAGTATCTACAAATATGTATATGAATGTTAACAAAATATGGATTGGTGTATCGGTGCAACAGCAACTACAAATATGTATATGAATGTTAACAAAATATGGATTGGTGTATCAAGATATACCAGTGCATGCCATTGTAGTGTCCCGGTGCAACAACGAGAAAAACTTTGTGTGAATCATGGCTTACGTATAGGTATAACAATTGGAAAATGCGTGTCTGTGTATGTTTGTTAACCAGGCTTTATTACAAAGACTATAAATGAAAGATGACGTGCTCCAAGTCGTGTTGTCTTTGGACTAAAGGATCAGAAACTTATGAACACATTATTGGCTCTGATTATGATCATGAGGCTTGGCTCTGATTATGATCATGAGGCTGTTTTTATTTTTCAATGGAAGATCTAAGACTAAGAGATCCTTTAAATATGCTTTGTATCCTGCATCATAGTTTGTCAGTTGCATAAAACAATTCTCTATCACAGTTTGTCAGTTGCATAAAACAATTCTCTCCATATTCACTTTTTGATATATCTTTGAAAGTAATAACTTGATGAGTTTAATATGAAGATATATTTTGTCCATTAATCAAACAAAACCAAATCTTTTTGGGGTAGATGTTTCAACACTAGCGTCATTGGTTGAAAGAGGTGTTTGTACACTATTAAGAAATTGTTCAAGTTAATAATGTGGAAGAATAATGGCGCATAGGATTTTGATTTTTTACTGCATAGACCTGCTATATGTTTATAGTATATGAGATGCCTTCTGACCACATGCCTATTAAGCTACCGGGTTGTTGCTGATTTTCGTTCAGGTACCTGTTACCAACTTTTTTGGGTCTGTCATGAAGACAATCCACGTGGATTCGCCTTACAGGGATTTCTCACGGGAGAATTCCATGCACATCCGCATGATAATACCAGATTTAGAAAAGAGCAAAAAGACTCTTGAATCAAACTTGGAAGATGATGTCATTGCAGGGAGCCAATTGCAAACCCGGGACATAGAGGTCAGCTTTGTTTGTAAGCTAGTCCTTATTTATTACCCAATAAAGACCTAGAATGTATTAAGATATTGATTTTTTAGGATCAGAAATGCATCTTCCGTGCATGGGGGAAAATCTTGAAGGCTAAGCTGGAAAGTCAGGATGAAGATTCTATAGTCAGGTATGGTATGGTGGGTATGCTGCTAGTTTTGGGATTTAGCACATGGATGACAGCTCAGGGCATGTGAGAATGGGATGGAGAGGTCTGGATGTCAGGTGTGGTGCCTATCTTTCTTTTCATTTCCCATTCATTGTGGTGGTGTAACTCGTATCTGTAGGAATGCTTGCCTGTGGGTACGCTATTGGGTTCTTTAGCAGTGGGCATTCATGGATGTTTTGGACCAGTTGTAACCTTATTTGTGTGATGGAGCATTTCACGTGTTTCTGCCAAATGCACTTGGACCATTCATCGGACATTTGTCCACTAGTTGCTTTCTCTCTTGGGTATCATATCATTCACAAAGTGTTTCCTTTCGTGTAACTCGATTAAGATGGAGTACCTTGCTATTCGAAGATCGTGACGACTTTGTCATATCGATGGACAATAATGAGGGTGCTAAAAAAGCCTTGAAATTTATGATAGCCTACGGGCTTAATGGTGATGTGGCAAATGTAACTGGCTATTTTTGCAGTAGAATTGGTTCAACCACAATTCATTCCATGGTCTGGATGTGCTTGAAACTGGAGAGACCAGAGTTCGATGTGGAAGGTGTAGGTTCACTTGTCTGTTCTTTTGATCGAGCCTTACACATTCCATATGTATTCACTTTGCCTTTCTTTCTAGATGTAAGGGGAATACCCATTATTCTGCCTGACGCATTGTTGCTACATTTCTTTTAGAATGTTTGAATTAAAAGAAGGATAACCTGTAGGGTAATTTTTTTTTAAAAAAAAAGAAATCAGCTAATATGTTAGGGGTCTTATCTTTGAAATGCAGCAGAGACGATGATAACCTTTCAACATTAAGCTTCAATGTTGACATAGCTAACAAAAGGTTGTATTTGGGCCAAAAAAAGGGATCAACAGCCTTCTTGTCTGCATCGTATTGATAGTTCATCTTATCGAAACGAGTGCTCATTTTGTATCACGTCGAAATTCATATTTATAAATTCAAGTAATATGGATTTACATAAGAAATTAAAAATATGAATGATATGTCATATCCAGCTCCCATCTATATAAAATTATCAGGTTTAATTCCATCAAAAGCAAATCACATGGAGTGCATAAAAACCACGCAGTTTAAGAATCTCTAAAGATTTAAATGGCTCTTTCGTTTTTTTTCCGATTTCTGATTTAGGGGTATTTGCCCCCTTGAATTGCTCAATTTCCTCGTCACAATCAAATGAATGGTCAAGGTATCGCTTCTTTTAAATGAAAATTTTGTCTCAATAACTTTTTAAGCAAGGAAGAAATTAATTTTTAATAACAGGTGGTTTTGAGATATTAAATAAAGAATGAAGGAGAAGGAACTAAAATATAGATGCGAAATTTAAAAGAATATCACCAATTAATTAGTATCTAATAATTAACTTTCGCTATTCTCAATGCTATTTTAAAATGTAGAAAATCTTATACTACTGAAAAGAAGAAGATATTATTAAATCCAAAGTAAGAGTTAGAGTTGAAATATACATTACAAATCTAATCTCACGTATAATTAATCCAAATATAATGCTTGGAGAATACCTAATCGAAACAAAGGCTGATTTATGAAATTGATATGCAGTTAGAAGAAAGACAAATAAGAACACGATGCATCGATATGCAGTTAGAAGAAAGTTATAACATCATATCATTTAAAAATTATAAAAATATCCAACTTCCACTTACTATTCCAAACTTCAATACAATCACATCACAAGAACTATCCACTTTTTAAAATTTCAATACATTCATACATCATAATTATCAACTTTTTCAAATTTCAATACAATCATATCACACAAACCCTCACAACTCTAAATCCACAAATCAAATACAAAAATACAAAAATATATTATCATCTTCATGTAACACACGAACCAAACGTACCCTAAGAGTCGATCAAGAACCCATTTAAGATCTCGATGAGCAAGTCTGTTGTACCAAGCAACATCTTTAAATTGGAGATGGATTTGGTATAGAGGTTGTACGGGGAGAGCATATCCCATTCCTCAGAAGTGAGGATAGATTATTATTATTATAAATTGAATTGTAATTAGAAGATGATAGTCTACATCCATATTCGACACAATGTCATATTGAAAACAAGAAAACTAAATGAATTTAATATCAAAATATAAAAGTTCTATATCCATTGCAGTAAGTCTTTGTTTGTATTATTAGTATTGTGTCGGACACAGTTTAAAATTTAAAAATTAAGAAATATTTTCAAGTCGTTACAATAACTTTTGATGAAGAACAACCCATAAAAATTGCCATAGTGATAGTCAATAATGATAAATCAAAATCAACCCTATCAACTTATATGAAAATTAATGGAGATTTGATAAATTAACTATATCGAAATATATTGTAGTGATTCATATGGATTGGTTGGATCAGATTTAGCCTGATCAGAATAATCCATGTCCAATCCATTTTTAGGAAATTAACTTATTTTCCAATTCAATTCACCGTTAAACTTTAAAATCCATTCCGTTCAATTGAATCGAGTTTTTGATACTTAGGTACTCCCCCTCCAAATAGGATCTCTCATGTTTGCAGCACTTGACATTTGGAGTATAATCAGGGACGGAGACAAGGGAGGGCGGGAGGGGTTTGGCCCTTTAAGTCTCCCAAGATTCTTATACATGTATTTTAGATGCAATATAATATACATATTTTCATTATAATTTACATAGATGTAATATAATATACATAATTTTATTATAATTTACATTTGTAGGTGTGTAATTTCTATAAGTTTGAAAATAATTTCATTTTAAACATGATTTAGAAGGTTAATACTCATCGTAATCTAAAATTTAACATAGTAATTACACACCATAAGAAACCAAAAAAAGGATGAAACAACCAGGTTACAAATGAAGTTATATGTGTTACCATATTAGGGATGCAACCATATACGGATATGTGTGTATCCATCCACTATTTTATTCGTATTTATGGAGTTATAGATATGTATTTTCAATTTGGGAGAACATGGAGACAAACAAGATATGAGATTTGTTTTTTTAGGGATATGGATATAGTACAAATACCATTTTCATTTTTTAAGGATGTGGATATGAACATAATTTTTCAGATATAAACATGGATATCCAGGTTCAAATCCCTCTTGAGAAGGGTTCCGTTAGGTAGTCGGCAACCAGTGTAAAAAAATAATCGGATTTTTTCGACATGGATTTGATAAGAATGCATGTAGCCAACCCTACTTAAAATTGGAGAAAGCATTGTCATTTATTTATTTATTTATTTATTTGATAGACATGGATATCCATATGATTTAATCTATGTATATAAATTGTATGAACATATGTCATGGGTATATGCTACATAGTTTGTCGTATTTTAGATATAAAATGGATACAGTTCAAATATATGTGTGTGTATAAAATCACATAAATACTTTATATAGCAATGTCTATATATATATATAATCATTTAGACATTCTATATTTACCTCATAGAAAATATATCTAATATAACGAAAAATGGTATAAACATTTGTTACATAGAGTTATAAATAAATCTTCAACTATGTATTAAGCTGGGTTTGAAATATGGACACCGGTATATAAATATATTGAATTGACAACTCTTTCCTTAAGTAGTTGAAAGTCAATGCATATATAGATATAAATATCAAAAGGGAAAATGTGTATGCCCATAGGGGGAGCTAACTTAGCCCCCCCCCCCCCTTTTCACATTTTTTAATTTTTTTGAAATCTAAAACCGTGTAAATTCATTATTAAATCCATATATTATGTCATTCAAATTTCATGCGAAACAGAGACTCCTACGACCTCCATCCAAAAGAGGTCAATTTAAAAAATCATGTTACCGTTAAAAAAATGACTGTCTGGATGGAGGCCGTAGGAGTCTCTGTTTCACACGAAATTTTAATGACACAATATAGGGATATTGTGATGAATACTCATGGAGGAAATTTTCAAAAAAAAAATTAAACCATGGAGAAAATGGGGCGGGGGTAGCTAAGTTAGCTACCCGCGGGGGCAGCCCCATTTTACCCATATCAAAATATGTATAAATTTGATTCGGTAGCAAGTCGGATATGAAAATACGCGCACAATTGTATAATATTACTTATTTAGAAGTGTTACGTTGTTGATAGTATTAGTCAACATCACAATAATGGAAGTGTATTTCTGTAAAAAAAAAGAATTTTATATGTATGCTACACTATTTTGTATACATGGATATTTTTTGTAAAATTTAGTGATAATTATTTAGAATCATTTCTGCAAATGTATGCAACCAATAAAATTCAATAAATGCTAAAAACTAAATTGATATACAGTGGTAAAAATAGGCAATTAATGTCTCGACAATTGCCCCCTCAAATAGAAATTCATGGCTTCGTCTCTCATTATAATAATCCCTGTGGATGTAAACAAAGGTTAATTTTAAAATGGTATAATACACACAAGCACACTTGCATACAAATACATACATATAATTTAGTGCTATACGAGGATTTTAATAATATATAAATTTGGGTTTTTATCACTTGTGCCCCTCCGAGATATCGCAATTTTAGTTATACCCCTATCTTTTTTGTTAATATCAGTTATGCCCCTCACTTCTTTCTCCGTTATCACTTGTGCCCTTCCGTCAGATTGACCATCAATGAGTTGACTTAACCATGATTTTTTCAAACTTTGGTGTAGTTAAGAGGGGTATTATTGTCCAGACTCCTCTTCTTCCTCCTCTTCCCCTATCCTCTTCTTCCTCCTCCAACCTCCTCCTCCTCCCTCTCCGCCTAGAACTCCTCCCCTGGCCCCCTTCCCCGAGTTCCGCCCCAACCTCCCTCCGCCCTGACCTCCCCCCACCCCCGCCCCGAGCACCGCCCCAGCCTCCCTCTGCCCCGACCTCCCCCGGTCCCCTGCCCCGAGCTCCGCCCCATCCTCCCTCCGCCCCGACCTCCCCCCACCCCCGCCCCGAGCTCCGCCCCAGCCTCCCTCTGCCCCGACCTCCCCCGACCCCCTGCCTCAAGCTCCGCCCCAGCCTCCCTCCGCCCCGACCTCCCCCCGCCCCCGCTCCGAGCTCCGCCCCAGCCTCCCTCCGCCCTAGGGTTCGTTTCCATTCCTTCTATCACCTCCCTCTCTTCCCAATCGATAATAACAGGTGGCCCATCTCCCTCCTCCTCTCGTACACATTTTATTGGGGAAATTCTCAAGTCAGGTGGCTCGTCCTAAATCCTAAACATTCAAGAGTGTCGCAAAAGGAGCAAACGGTCAATAAGAGAGCCATGGAGAACTTCTACTTTGAACTTTTCATCAATAAGAGAGCCGTGAAGAACTTCTTCGTGATCTCGCATATGAACAGGACGTTGAGAACAGTGTGGTAGAGATATTCGTGCATTCTGTTGTTAGAGTTTTATATGCCGATGGATACATAATACGTTGTTTGATTTGTTGCTGGCAGGTTCTGGATCTTACTGGGGGAGTTGGAGCAGTCATTTTGCGTGAAGGAAGTAAAACGAACGTGATTACCACGGCAGGGGGTGGGGGCAGGTTGGGGCGGCAAGGAGGTCGGGGTGGAGGGGCGGCAGGGGGTGGGGGGAGGTCGGGGCAGGGGGCGGGGAGAGGTCGGGGCGGAGGAAGAGGGCAAGCCGGGGGTGAGGGAGGAGTTCCGGGCGGAGAGGGAGGAGGAGGAGAAAGAGGATGGGGGAAGAGGAGGAAGAAGAAGAGGATGAGGAAGAGGTTGTAAAATGATCATTGAACCCTTTTTTTAAAATTAATCTCGCTTATGTCCTCAAAGTTAACGCCCGTTTGCACTGTGAATGGACGGTCACTAACCCGAGGGGCACAAGTGATAAACAAGCAAGAAGTGAGGGGCACAACTGATATTACCAAAAAGATAGAGACATAATTGAAATTACGATATCTCGGAAGGGCACAAGTGATAAAACCCTTATAAATTTGTAGGAGGATCTGTCTAATAAATGACTTCTATATTATATTGCACCACTAGGATTTTGAAATAAATACCTTGTACAATATCCTTTAAAATCTACAATATATAGGTGACCCTATAAATATTTCTTATCATACATACAATGTATATTTATATGTCATATAATAGTCATATTACATAGAATGATTAATAGTTTGTATACATTATTATTGTATGTTCAAATTCTGAATATATAACCGTGCATAAACGTGCAATCGACCCATCCTAAGCATCGACTTGGTCGAAAACTAACACCACATACAAGGTAAGAGTAATCACTCAACGTGCAATCCACCCATCTTCAGCAACGACTTTGCCGAAGATTAGTACCACATAAAGCCGAGTGATCTAGTGGTAAAGTAGTGTACCTCCACTTTAAAGGACTCAGATTTGAATCCCAGTGAGATGCTCCGGACCCCCTAAATTATTGGACCTACTATTAGAAAAAGGACTAATTACACTAGGAAGATATTGGATTTTTTTGTCTATATAAGAACAAGCAAGTGACATTTTCAATGCTCACATAGATGCATGATCTTAAGTTTAGATAGGCATTACTCTGTAGGAGAATGTTCCAGAACATCTTTACTTCAAATTTACTCTAAATGTTAGCCTCCAATTACTCCTAAAATCAAAGTAGATTTCAAGTTACTCGTTTCCATATTAATAGGTACTAATTTACCATTAGGGGTGTAAATGAACCAAACCTGAGCGAACCAACCTAGGATCGGTTCGGCTCGTTTAGCATACTTTCAGGCTCGGGCTCGGTTCGGCTCGATAAAATGAAAACTGTAATCAGGTTCGGCTCGGGTAAGGTTTGTAAAGGTTCGATTCGATTCGTTAAATGCTCGTTTAAGAATAAATGTTGTGCATGTGTTTCTGTTCAATGGGAAAAACCATGGTTGTAGGGGAGGGTTTTGTGGGGTTTCAGGAATAGGGAATAGGGACTTAGGGAGTGGATGACTGGATGAGTATGGAAACATAAGTGAATGCCCTTATGTTAATATAAATTTTATTTTTTTTCCTTGTATATATACAATATGTATGTATATATACGTTTATGTATGTATGTGTGTATATAATTAAATTTTTAACGAACCGAACCTGAGCAAACTTATGTTTTGGAGGTTCGGTTCGTTTATTTAATCGCGCCCAAACTCGTGTTCAGGTTCGGTTCATTTATTTTCAAATCGAATCTGAATCGAACTTTTAGCGAGCCGAATCTGAGCGAATGTCGAACCTGAGAAATTTCTGACATCCCTATTTACCATCGAGTAGTTAAGAAGTCAAAAGACAACCATGCATATCTAGTTGGTTACTAGAAGGATATAAATAAATGAGATATTCACTGTGAATATAAAAAAGTGACCAATGAATAATATTTATTCTTATATATTTATCCATGTAATATATGAAGCAGTTAGTACATTGTTCGTTATCATATATTAATTTCGATATTGTGATGATAAATAACTGCTAATCTCATACCATTAGATGTCATCAGTAGTATGATTTTCTGGCCCCTGCAACTAACGAGTATACACTAGTTTTTTAGAATATGAGGTAAAGATAGAGCCTTTAATTTAAATCATTTTGATCACTTGGCCGCATTATCTTTGTTAACTAAACTAACTATACTATGTACCACATAGTGCAAAGGGAAGAGAATCCTTACTGCATAGGTGATGTAATCCTTTTTTTTACGATTTACTTCTTAAATCCAATCTTATAAATTGAATCTTAGCTTAATGCTCTATACATCCTCCTGATTTCGCTCAAATATGAGCTTATTTGCTATTTTATCCTAATGATCAAACATTTGGTCAATACTTTAAACAACTGAAATTCCATTTTTAAAAAACTCGAATCTCAAACTATTAAGATAAAAGAGCATATAAGCTCGGATTTGAGTGAAATCTGAAGGATATATAGAGCAATAAGCTAAGATTCAATCTATAAGGTTGGATTTTGGAAGCAAAATCACAAAAAAATAAAGAAGATTACAACACCTCTATTGTAACTCTCATTGCAACAAAGGATCCTCTTCCAGTGCAAAGTGGTCCAACATAAAGAGCATTCAAAGGAGTATCTTTGTATTGCCCATTACAAAAAAGGAATGTATTAAGTGAAATCTACAACCGAAGGACATGATGGAGAAAGTATGCATGCCATAATACCTCTATGTGCTCGTTCCGTTGGGGAATGAGGAGGAATAACGATGAGGGATAAGGAGAAATAAAACATTATTTCTGTTCAGCTGGAAGGATAGAAATAAGGGAAACTAAGAGGGAATAAGAATGAATAAGGGTAGTTAGGTGATATTCCATGTTTGGTTGGCTAGTGAGGGATAAGGGATCAGATTTGTAAGTGAGTTAAATATGTTAATTGCAATTACTTTGAGTCTACCCGATGCATCATTAACAGAATTGTCAGAAATAATCATTTCCCGTTAAACACACATTTGACATATTGAAAATTTTGTCCTCTTTTTATTGCAATTTAACAATGCATAAGTTTATACATATAAATAAGGTGAACGTACAAGGTGGAGTATCAACTCTACACCATAACATTCTTATCACACATGTGTGTCAACAATGTCATATGCCGAAGTTGATCCGGTGGTCAGGTGCGCAATAAGTTGATCCTTCTTACGAAGTAAGCGTTTGGTTTCCTTCAGCTTCTCCACACGGTATTCTTCCGAAAACTCCAGCATGTTGATTATCTAAGTTAAGAAAACCATCTCTGCATATAAAGACTCGAATGTTGGTCGCAACGATATGCCTTGAATCTGTATCCACGCAGTCTTTGAAATGAGACAGTTTATAAGAGAGGTAATACACTTTAGGAATTAAAAACTGTTGCGTATGGTGGAAACTTACATCCCTGGGGCATGTGTAGCATAGTCGATCGTCAACATCCTCGTGTCTACATGAATCTTCAAAAATAATAAGAGCATTTGCTAGGCATTAGTGCTACGGTCATGGCTCCTCGTCCTATCCCACTGTAACATTGCCATCATATATGGATGATGGAGATGTAAAGAGAAAAACTATCTTTTATTTAGTAGCTGACAAAAATGATTTACCTAATTGTAACATAATATTGGAAAAACTTAAGAAAGAAAATGGTGAAATAGAAAATAAAATTTAGCTCATCTAGCCAAAGCTTCATGCATCGAAGGTAGTCGCAACCGGCAATCAAACCGCGCCACCATAGTAGCTACTCATCCATGCCCGGTGCCCCTCCTATTGTCTTTGTTCAAGGATGTAAGCCATCATCATCACAATTAATGCATATCTTTTCTTTTACTACGTGTAGTCAACATAAGATGCAAATGCATAGGGAAAAATCAATGTCTAAATTGTGTACGTAAAAAATACTTAGTCCATCCTCTTGTAAAGTTGTAAAATGACATAACGTCGTCGTAGTTGAACTCAACCCGATCTACCATTTTAAAGGAGATAAAATAGTGTTGATGCGGCGACCAGGTGATTGAATCAGAAAAATCATGATTCTTTTTATTTTTTATTTATACTCATAAACAAATATATAGTGACATGTATAGCGAGTGTCGAACTCAGGGAGGCAAACATTCAACTAAGTATGTGATGTAGTTATTAACTAGGAATTTTCTACCATTTTAAAGGAATTTAGAATGATTTTTATGATTTTTATGAAATTTTAATGAATTTTATATTCTAATTAATTTTTATAATTTTAAATTTTGTTTATATTTTATATTTTTTAATTTCTACTTGATTTTAATTTTATGTATTTTAATTTTTATAATAAATTATTAATAAGGTATATACAAAAATGAAATAGAAGATTTTTTAAAATAGGTGAAATAAAATAAAAAATAAATAAATAAAATATTTGTAGTATTTTTTTACTATTTTTAATGAATCCTATGATGTTTTTATATTTTTTGATGGATTTTTATTGGGCTAAAATAGAAAATAATCTACAAATTAAAATTAAGTTGCTATTTTTGTATTTTTTAAAATAGAAATCAAACTAAAACATCCAAAAAAGTAATTTTATATAAAGAGTTTTTATTATGCTTTAAAACACGATATTATACTAATTTTTATGATTTCTTGTGATTTTATATGATTTTTTATAAGTTTTTGCAGATATTTAAAATTTTTATATTTTCACGTTCTGAGATCATGTCCGACCCCATTTACGGGCCGTCGGATCCTCCCATAACCGGATCTGGTTACTCAACAATAATTTATCCAACAATCACAACTAGAACTGGCCAAAATGCGGGCCGGGCCGACCCATGGGTCGGGTGGAACGGGCCGAGGTTAAAAAACCTCTGTCCAAAGCCCGCCCATGAGCCGACCCATGTCCCATTTTGCTTCTTTTCTATTGATTTTTTAATGGTATTTAATATGTATAAATGATTTTATTAATACCAACTATACTTTATATAACTAATATACATAGTTTACATGTTACTTGACATATAAACTATTAAATTTTATTTAAAACTAGTGTCACGAATGAAAAACTTAAAGCGTATCCTATTAATACATGTATAATTTGGCATATATATTATTATTTATGGTCTGGTCCATGCTTAAGTCTCCAAGCCCAAGCCCGACCCATGAGCGGACTGGGCGGGTGGGGCCGTAGCCCATTAGCCAGGTCTAATCACAACCAACATTCAGAAACAGACTGCAAATAAAATACTCAGAAGGAAGTATTTCAACACTTTTTTCCATTCACAGAATAAAGTTTACATGATACATTATCCCACCATAACCATTTACATGTACATCAGCTAGAAGGAAATACCAAAAAGATTACCAACTACCTTATAGAGTAAAGCTACTGTGGTTGGCTTGAGGGCTAAATTCCTTACGACGGTTCACCGACACCTATTGGATTTTCCATAAATCATAGGATAACAATTAGCAAATGTTAAGTAACGAAGAAAAGAAAAGCAAACAAATGTGTATTTTTTTCATATCTTGACAACATAAAAGGATTCATTCATTCTCATTAGTTTAGGTCCTATTCCTTTACATTCCACATCAGAAATTAGTCAAGGGAATTACCTCATCACTATGTGGACACTTCGGGATTGGAGATTGCATATATCTGGTAAGCTTGTGCTACCGCACCTCGCCTCAACCAATCCTCCAATACTACCCTGATAATTTTCTTTTCTTTATTAATCAAAGTCTCAAACCCTCATCCTGGCAAACAAAGGAGTACACCGTCTTCGAGGATCCGGTTGCTTAAAACCTCAGCCTAACCTTTCATCATATAACCTAACAGCTTTAAATACATGTTATTGTGACCCAGTCGTTATTGAACCACATGTGCCTCTACATGGCACGACCACATCTTCCGTCAACCTGAATATATTGGCTCCCGGTACCACAAGTTTCAAATCATTCATTTCGTATTCACTTATCATAACAAGGCAACCGTGTACCACCTAGGTAGGGTAATGCCAATACGAATTCCTTCCGACAAACCTACAGGTTGCATGCCCGACCTGCAGTTCTACTCCAAGTCATTTCTGATGTAAGACACGATCCTTTTCAGGATTCAACTCAGTATACATCAAATCCCATGATGTAATTCTTTCATTAAGTATTCGATATGCATAATCATCAACACTTAGTATAGACTCACATATATATTATTCATATGTATATATACTCGTATTTATGCATGTTTTAACTCATAAACCCTACCTTTCCAAGCCATTGTATCCATTGTATCAATTCAAGGCTTACACCTTATTTTAGTTGAAATCACAAAGCAACTTTTTATTTTCCTCAAAAATAGCCAAAATTAGCGTTCTTCATAGCAAAAAAATATAAAATCAAAAATTCCAATGATCTCATATAAAAACCCAATAGCAAAAGGAATGATTTCATTACCTAATTTCTTGTGCGTGTATAGTGCTTTATCATGATTCTTTTTCAAAAAGAATATTTATAGCTCCTGAAACGATCAAATTTTATTTTCGTATAAAAAACGATAAGAATGTGCCAAGAACACGAAAAACGAATGAAGAACACAAAGAACATACGGAGAACGTGAAGAACATATTTTCTCTTAAAATTTCAACATAGCTTGCCTTTATACGGTGTGATATTAGTAGGAAATTTTCGGTAGAATTTCCCCTTATATCGGGATATATTTAAAAAAACTGAAAGAGTTTTCTCTATAAAATCATTGAGAGGAATGGAACAACGAAAATAAAAGAATAAAATCAAACCTCGAGAGAAGGAGAATCGGTAGACACTGCGCGTCTTAGGTGAGTGAATGTGTGACGAATCATAGGGTTGACTGACTGCATAGTTGCCCGCACCTAAGTAGGTTATTACACAGATTTCTCCTCGAAACACAAAAGAAAATAAATCGGAAAGAAATATGAATCCAAAACAAAGCTGGAAAAAGAAGATGAATCGAAAACCTAGCTTACGAAGGATATTAAGGGAGGATCATACCTTCCTCATCCTCATTCTCCCGGCAGCGCTTTGCTAGCGCTCCTTCCCCACCTCTCACTCATCTTGACCTCTCAATCCTAACCCTTGGGGTGGTGGTGGTAGTAGAAATCGTAGAGAATGAATGGGTGGGGGTATTTATAGGCTTCAGAAAACCGATAACCATGATTTCTAAATCATGGTTTAGTCCTTAACCATGGTTAGTGGCCCATGATTTTGTTCTATACTTTTGGTCAAAGCTTATCTGAAACTTAGGGCTTAAGTTATAACTTTCCAAAACATTCTAGATTCGCTAATGATGCTTAATTAGTACTAATCATGATTAACTTTTATTAATCACGATTTAACTCATGCTAATCGTAATTTAACTTTCATGACTTACACTTAACTTCTACTGATCTATAATTAGTTTTTGCTAATATTGATTAGCGGTCCTTGATCCATCATTAGTTTCCTTAATCACAATTAATCGGTCCTGATGATGATCATTTAAGATTTAATGACATCTTAAGCCTCCTTCTATTTCTTTTGAAAATCATAACAATTCAAAACAAAATCCGATTTACATGAAACAAATTCCGTTGGTTTCATCTAGATGAGCTGGATCTTATGATACAGGTCCCGAGAGATGTTAGGTTAAAGGCTTTATAATTATAACAACATTAAAGGAAGTCTCATCCTCTATACTTATAATGCTGGCATAACAACCTTAAATAGGATTAAAACCATAACAACCTTAAAGATAATAATGCCATTTCGTTTTATAAAGAAGATATACAGCACATAGTGTTATCATTCAAACAAATAGGGATAATTCTCTCTCATTTCCTCCTCAGGTTCTCACGTGGCTTCTTTAAGCTCTTGGTTCCGCAACAATACTTTAACTAGAGGTACCTCTTTATTCCTCAACTTCTTGATATTTCTATCTAGTATTTGCACAGGTATTTCTTCGTATCTCAAGTCTGGCTCAACATGTAAATCATCATAACTTATCTTATGTTCTGGATCCCTAATGTACTTTATCAGATTTGATACATAAAAAACATCATGTATTGCTGAAAGATGTGAAGGAAGCGCAAATCTATATGCAACTTTTCCAATCCGCTGGATAATTTCAAAGGGACCCACGAACATGGGTGCTAACTTCATACGCAAACTAAACCTCTGAACTCCCTTTATAGGCGGTACTTTGAGGAATAAAAATCACCGACCTTAAACTCAAGGTCTCTTCGTCTGGTATCACTATAGCTTTTCTGGCAACCCTGGGCAGTTATTACTCTTTTTCTAGCAAGCTCTGCAGCTTCCCTTGTCTCCTGGAGTCTATCTGAATCATAAAGGTTCTTTATCCCAAACTCTTTCAACACAGAGGAGTAGTACACCTACGTCCATATAGTGGTTCAAACAGTGCCATACCAATACTTGCATGATAACTATTGTTGTCTGTGAATTCTATAAGAGGTAAATGCATCATCCATAATCCTTTCCATTCTAAGGCACATGCTCGTAGCATATCCTCTAAAGTCTGAATCGTACGTTCCGATTGATCATCTATTTGTGGATAATATGGTGTTCTCAAGCATAGTTGTGTGCCTAAGGCTTTCATGAAGTTCTCCCAATAATGTGAGATGAATCGTGAATCTCGACCAGAAACTACCTCCTTTGGGATAACATGGAGACAGATCACATGTATAATATATAACTCAGCAAGATGGTCTGGAGTGGAGGATAAGCTTATTGGAATAAAGTATGTTGCCTTGGTCAGACGATCTATTATAACCCAGATATTATCTTTACCACCAGTCGTCCGAGGTAAGCCTGTAAAGAAGTCCACGAAAATACTTTCCCATTTCCATTCATGTATAGGGAAAGGTTGCAACAATCCTGGCGGCTTTTGATTTGAAGCATTTGCCTATTGTTATGTGAAATATGAATTTACAAACTCAGCAACATCATTCTTCATTCCCGGCCACCAAAAGTTTGAACGAAGATCCTTATACATCTTCGTAATTCCTGGATTAATGGATAACCTAGAACAATTCGCCTCACGTAATGTATCTTTCCTCAATTCAGGTATGTTTGGTACACGAACTCTGTGATGGTTATATAGTAACCCATCTTGTATCTGGAATCCATGTATCTCATTCTTCTCAAGTTGTTGTCTCAAGTCTTTAAGGACTAGATCATCCTCTTGTCCTTTCTTTAATCTCTCCTAGATCTCTAGGTTATATCGGTGAGGAATAGCTATAGTATCGACACTACTATCAAATGTTTTCCATTCACTCAATGTTGATAGTAAACCCCATAAGTGGATAACGCTCACCTACTCAGGTGAATAAGTTCTTCTGCTAAGAGAAACTGCTACGTTATTTCTCTTACCTGGGTGGTAGGAGCTATTGCAATCATAATCATTCAACAACTCTAGCCACCGTCTCTGTTTCATATTGAGCTCCTTCTTATCAAACACATATTTCAAGCTTTTATGATCAGTGAAGATTTCAAAAGTGATACCATATAGGTAGTGTCTCCATATCTTTAACGCAAAAACTATGGCAACTAATTCATGGTCATGTGTCGAGTAGTTCCTCTCATGTGTCCTGAGCTGTTGTGATGCATAAGCAACTACCGTATCATGTTGCATAAGAATTGTCCTAAGTCCTTCTTTAGATGCGTCAATGTACACTGTAAACCCTTCACTCCCAGAGGGTAGAGTAAGGATAGGTACATATGTTAGGCATTCTTTCAGTGTTTGAAAACTAGCTTCGCATGCATCATACCATATGAATGGGACTTCCTTCTGAGTCAGTCTAGTCATTAACAATGCTATTCATGACAAGTCCTTTACAAATCCTTTATAATACCCAGCTAGACCAAGAAAATATCGTATTTATATGGCAATTTTCGGCGTTCCCAACTCATTACTGTACTAACCATTGTAGGATCAACTAACATACCTTCTCCAAAAATAATAAGGCCTAAGAAAGATGCTTCAGATAGCCAGAAGTGACATTTGTTATATTTAGCATACAGTTTGTTCTTCCTTGGTCTTTCAAGTGCCTGCCGAATATGGCGTTCATGTCGATACTTATCCTTGGAGTAAATAAGTACGTCATCAATAAATACTACTACAAAGTGATCTAGGAACTTCCTGAGTACTCTATTCATGAGTTCCATGAAGGCTGTTGGGACATTTGTCAGTCCAAAAGGCATAACTAAGAATTCATAATGTCTATATCTAGTTCGAAAGGTTGTCTTGGGGATATATGCATATTTAATCTTCAACTGATGGTGTCCAGATCTTGAGTCAATATTGGAGTACATAGTTGAACCCTGTAACTGGTCAAAGAGGTCATCTATTCTTGGCAGAGGATACTTGTTCTTTACTGTCTTCTTGTTTAGTTGTCTATAGTCAATGTACAATTGCATTGACTCATCCTTCTTCCTCACAAATATGACAGGTGCACCCCATGGTGAAGTAATAGGATGAATGAATCCTTTATCTAACAGTTCTTTTAAATGTACCTTTAACTCTCGTATCTCAGTCAGTGCCATCCTATATGGAGGGATAAAGATAGGCTGAGTATCAGGTATTAGAGAGATTTCAAATTCAATCTCTCGCTTAGGTGGCAATCCAGGTAGTTCCTCTGAAAATACATCATGAAACTCGCACATTATAGGTATATCTTCCATCAATCTATCTGACCTTGATGTAGTGGTTACATAAGCTAAACAACCTTCGCACCCTTGCTCCAATAACTGTTGTACCTTCAAAGTAGAGATATATTAAATCTTATCACTGGATATTTTTCTAATGAACTGGAACTCTATTGAGTTAGGAAAGTGAAATGTTATTGTCTTCTGAAAATAGTCAAGACATGCATGATGCCTTTCTAGCCAGTCCATCCCTAGGATGGGATCAAAATCATTCATTTCGATACGTAGTAGATAAGCAGGTAACTCATGTCTTGTAATCTGTGCTACACAATCGTCTAAGATCTTCTTGAATTGTAAATAACCTCTTGGTCCCTTAATCAGATAAGGGTTTTGGGCTTTTATCGGAATCTTTTCCTTACAGTAGGAGTCAAGTATTCTTCTTCTTCCTCTTCTTCTTCTTTTGTGCCTACGAAGCGCCTCCTCTACTGCTCCTTCAAATAGAGCAGGGGTAAACAAATTCTATAGATTGATGGTATCTAGACCCTTTCTTATGAGGGTAAATAGAACCCTTAACTCTAGAATCCACGGGTCTGGATGACTTTGATCTCTCATGGCATTGAGTCTTCGCTCTGATGCTTATTAACATTGACCCATTTCATGGGTCATCACCATCAAAGCCGCTAATTGCCTAGACACATCTTGATCTACCACGGTCATGGGATGAATCAAGGTCAAAGATCAGGTCCTATATATTTTAGCATTTTGTACATAAAGGACAATGACTTGTGAATGGTGCTGCAGTCACTTATTAAGATCAAAGGATCTTAAGACACCTTAGTTTCTGAATACCATCCATAGTTATCAACTACTGAGTCAATTACTGAAGTAATCGAGCTCTGATGCCAAACTGTCACGACCCCACTTACAAGTTGTCGGATCCTCCCATAACCGAATCTGATTACTCAGCAATAATTTATTCATCAATCACAACCAACATTCGGAAACAAACTGCAAATAAAATGCTCAGAAGGAAGTATTTCAATACTTTTTTCATTCATAAAATAAAGTTTACATGATACATTATCCCACCATAACCATTTACAAGTACATCAGCTAGAAGGAAATACATAAAAAGATTACCAACTATCTTATATAGTAAAGCTATTGTGGCTGGCTAGATGGCTAAATTCCTTACGACGGGTCATGGACACCTGTCGGGTTTTCCATAAATCATAGGATAATAATTAGCAAATGCTAAACAATGAAGAAGAGAAAAACAAACAAATTGCATTTTTTTTCAAAACTTGATAACATAAAAAGATTTATTCATTCTCATTAGTTTAAGTCACATTCCTTTCACATCAGGTATTAGTCCAGGAAATTACCTCACCACTATATGGACTCCGAAGTTGTGGACACTTCAGGATTGGAGATTGCATTGATCTGTTAAGCTTATGTCGCTGCACATCGCCGCAACCAATCCTTCAATACTACCTTGATAATTTCCTTTTCTTTTATTAATTAGAGTCTTAAACCATCAACCTAACAAACAAAGAAACACACCGTCCTTAAGGATCTGGTTGTTTAAAACCTCTGGCTAACCGTTAATCATATAACTTAATGGCTTTAAATACATGTTATCGTAACCCAACCGCTATTGAACCACCCGTGTCTCCACATGGCACGACCACATCTTCCGTCGTTCAACCTGAATATATTGGCTCACGGTACCACGCATTGTAAATCATTCATTTCATGCGCACTTATCATAACAGGACAATCGTGTACTACCTAGGTAGGACAACACCAATACGGGTTCCTTCCGACAAACATACAGGTTGCATGCCCGACCTATAGTTCTACTCCAAGTCATTCCTGACGTAAGACACGATCTTTTTTCCAGGATCCAACTCAATATACATCAAATCCCATGGTGTAATTATTTCGTCAAGTCTTCGATTTACATAATCATCAACACTTAGTATAGCTATATATTATTCATATGTATATATGCTCGTATTTATTCTCGTTTTAACTCCCAAACCCTACCTTTTCAAGACACTGCATCAATTCTAGGCTTAGACATTAATTTAGTTGAAATCACAAAGCAACTTTTCATTTTTCTCAAAAATAACCAAAATTAGGGTTCTTCATAGGAAAGAATGCAAAATTAGAAATTTCAAAGATCTCATATGAAAACCCAACACCAAAAGGAAGGATTTCGTTACCTAATCGAGCTCTCTCGCACGTATACAATACTTTATCATGATTCTTTTTCAAGAAGAATGATTTATAGCTCCTGAAACAATCGAATTTTATTTTCGTATCAAAAACGATGAGAACGTGCCAAGAACACGAATAACGAACGAAGAACGCAAAAAACATATTTTTTCCTGAAATTTCAACAGAGCTTCCCCTTATATGGGGTAATATTTCTAGGAAAATTTCGATAGAGTTTCCCCTTATATCAGGATGTATTAAAAAAAGCTGAAAGAGTTTCCTCTATAAAATCATCGAGAGGAAAGCAACAACGAAAATAAAAGAATAAAATCAAACATTAAGAGATGGAGAATCGGTAGACACCACATGTCTTAGGTGAGTGAATGTGTGACGGATCACATGGTTCACTAACGTGCATAGCCGCCTGCACCTAAGTAGGGTATTACACAGATATCTCTTCGAACCACAACATCAAATGAATCAGAAAGAAAGATGAATCGAAAACAAAGCTGGAAAAAGAAGATGAATCGAAAACCTAGCTTACGAAGGATATTAAGGGAGGATCGTACCTTTCTCCTCCTCATTCTCCTGACAGTGCTTCGTTAGAGCTGCTTCCTCGCCTCCCACTCCTCCTCCTGACTTCTCAATCCTAGCCCTTGGGGTGGTGGTGGTAGTAGAAATCATAGAGAATGAATGGGTAGGGCGTATTTATAAGCTTTAGAAAACCGCTAATCATGGTTAGTAAACCATGGTTTAGTCCTTAAATAAGGTTAGTGGCCCATGGTTTTGGCCTATGGTTTTGGTCAAAGCTTATCCGAAACTTAGGGCTTAAGTTAGAACTTTCCAGAATATCCTGGATTCACTAATTATGCTTAATTAGCGCTAATCATGATTAACTTTCGTTGATCATGATTTAACTCCCGGTAATCATAATTTAACTTTCTTGAATTACGCTTAACTTCTACTGATCTATGATTAGTATTTTCTAATATTGATTAGTGGTCCTTGATCCATCATAGTTTTCGTAATCACAATTAATCGATCTTAATGACAGTTATTTAAGGTTTAATGACATCTTAAACCTCCTTCTCTTTCTTTTGAGAATCATAACAATTTTGAAACAAAGTCTGATTTACACGAAACACATTCCGTTGGTTTCATCTTGATGAGTCGGATCTTATGATACAGGATCCGAGAGATGCTAAATTCAAGTCTTTACAGATCTCACATGGGAAGTAGGAGTGGCAAAGGCTTGGAAAGTAAGAGTGGCGAAGGCCTTCTCCGATTCTTGCCTTATTGGCCAGCGAAGGTAGCCACGGAGCTTAGCTGCTCGTTAATGATCGGAGCAGCAACCGAAGTTTGGAGAGCCTCTGGATCACACCCCAAGTATTGGATGCTCGAGGAGCTTGATTGTTGTCACTAGGCATGACCCAAGCTTCTCTCTTCGCTCCATGGATTCGAAGAACAAAGGATGTCTTACGAGGAGCTCAATGAGGGGCTTTAAAACGACAAGAGGGCGGTGAAACAGGTGCAAATAAAGGGGAAACGACCAGCGGAGGCGCAACGGTCGCGAGCGATGGTTACGCAGGGGGAGGTGTCCGGTCGTTGCGGAGGAAGGAGGAAGAAAGGCACGTGCTGTGCAGCGTGAGGGGAAGGGGGTGGGGTCACGTGGCATGCTAGGGAGCGCCCACGTGGCCTCTAGAAATAAAATAAATAAAGACAATAAAAATAAAAATAAATAAAAATAAAGGAGATACGTAACGGCTCTAGGAGATGCCACACGCCACTCCTAGAAATTTCAAAAATAAAACTCAAAGGAAATTCAATAAAAAATTAAATGATGTCAAATAAAAAAGTGTCTTCATGAAAGTTGATCTTCTAGATGAGATCTACAACTTTTATGAAAGAACCAAAATCAAAAGAGAGCATCTGTACAAAACATATTTTTTTATGGTATTCTCTCTATATAAAATATTTGTATTTTATGATTTTTTTATATTGTAATTTAATTTTAATCAGTGAATTAATTTATATACAACATATGCATAATTAATCTTTTTTTTGGATTTTATAGGTTAGAAAACTGTAAAATAAAATCGATAATGATAAAATATGTACGGAAAATTCAATGCCAGATATTTATGTTTTCCTCAGATTTTCAGATTTTATGTGTTTTTATTATTTATGCTAAGTTAGTTAATTAATAAAAGAATATAATGGAGAAAGAATTAGGTCAAAATAATCAATATTTATTCATAAAAATAATAGGCTCAAACAAGGTCAAAACACAGAGGTTATTAATAACAAATTTTAACATTTATTTCAGCATAGTTAGTGAATGTTGATTAACACAATTTAAAGATCTATCTACCGATTTATTACACAGATTTTTCTAAGATTTCCATACAAAGTAGATGAATCATAAATTCGTTATGCTAATTCTGGAATAAAAAAACACAAAGTATATCAAAATTGATGTTGTACATAAACATGGGTAGATAGATATGCACTGCAACATAAAGTTCCTTCTAATTGAAGTCAAATTACAGAGAAAGGGCTAACCACAAGTTATTGGGGAAATTAGACAACAAAGGTATCAAAACAAGTTAAAGTACATCAAACATAGACATCAGAGAACAATACACCGGATTAAGCATGGGGATCCAAAGACTTATCATCATTATTGAAGTATTTTAGATAGATAGCTATAACATCAAAATGGAGGAGGAATTCTAGTTTGAATTTTATATCAACAAAAAAATATCTAATCATTGGGTTAGAGAAAAAAGAACATGGAATCAAGTGATAACATTTTTAGTAATGGGGCTATTAGATTATGGAAAAAAACATTCATTAAAAGAGGCGCGAAGCATACCAAATGGATGTTGTATAGAAACAATGGATAGATAGCAAATCACTACATCACATAGATTATTCCAATAGAATAAAGTTGCAAACAAAGGTCTAACCACAAGTTAACTATGAAATAAGATAAAAGAGTCAGCAAAACAATGTTGAAATCATCAAACAAAGGGATCCATTCAACACATATACAACAAGCAAGTTAATGGAAGGCTTATCTTGAAAATCAAAACAAGAAAAAAAGACATGAGAAATAAAGCAATACTAGTATACCTCCAAGGTCCTGCACATGTAAGAGCAAATATTAAGGGTACTTCGCACACCAGAGGGCCCACAAGGAAGATGACATGTCAATACAAACGTCGAGGAGGAAGAGTTGAACAAGGACTCGCACAGTCCGTTTGGACGAACTTTGCGAGGTCCTTTTATAGGGCTTCAATGGGGGTAGAGGAAACCCTAGATTCATGGTTCGAAACCATGGTAAAGAAGACAACTTAAAGGTCCTCAAAGACACCGCACCTCTATGCAGAGGTTTAATTAAAAACACAATGTGCAGGAATACCTCCACCAACACTATTGAAGCCGAAGTAAATAGCTTATATACAAAGATTGATGCTCATTGTAGGGAAGGACAACCTCATAAAGTATAGGGAAGTTTGACCACACACGAAGGCGAGCGAGAGGAGGGGCCCGTAGGAGTGAGGGCCGTGGGAAAGAGTATGGTGGTTGATGGTAGGAGATTGCGAGGCTACAACGGGGAAAAGACAAGGGATAGAGTTGCTCTCCCTATTCCGTCGGACAAGAAGAAGATGCTTCGAGCATGACCTTAAGGGCCTGTTTGGTTGCAGGGTTGGGCAGTGTTGGCCCAACCATGATTACTATTCACAAGGGTACTTCCTCCTCACAGATTACTATTCACCCATCCCAACCCAGCCCAGTACAACCCAGCAACCAAACATGCCCTAAAAGGATGCAGAAAGTAGAATGAGGGAAGAGAGTAATAAGGACCTTCTTCCAATCTTCTTTCCCAACCGAACATGACTAGGTTATTGGTTTACAACAATCTAGGGATTTATTTGTTTCCTTACCTTTTCCATATTAATCTTGTCCTGTCAAGTCAACTCGACACATGATTCGAAGAAGCAACTTTTCAAAAATATGCATCCAAGAACCGAGCTTATATAATAAGCCCGTCTTTTTGCCCTCGGATTTGGCGATCAAAAAACAGATGGAGGGAATGAAAACCGGCGAAAACATGACATAAGAGAAGGACAAGAGCAAAGAGCACTGAAGTTCACTAAAGAAAGGAAAAAGGAATAAAAGCAAAAGAAAAGATGTCATGGGCACACCCTACTGTATATGTCATCATGTTCACCAGCTGGTTCCTTTGTTCTCTTCTCTCCCCTCTTCGCCATTCCTCCTCCCTCCAACTTTCGTGTCTCCTCTGCTCCTCTTTGGGAGCATACTAAGGGAGGAGAGAGGAGGTTAAAGATGGCGAAGAAGACGTGACCCCGAGCAAGGAAAAATGAAAGCTTTGCGTCATCCACTTGAGTTTTCTTGCTCTTCTTACTTGCAGATTCTGATGCTTGTGCTGTCCTTTGCCACCACCGCTTTGTGCTCAGTAACATACGATCACAAGGCCGTAGTCATAAATGGGCGGCGGAGAATCCTCATATCTGGCTCCATACATTACCCCAGGAGTGTCCCAGAGGTAGGGGCCATTTAATAACTAATGAGAACTTGCATGTTGCATCTACCATCATTTTGGAAATGCGTGTTCTTCTTGTCTGGGGATATTAATTAATTGTAGTTGTCATAAAGGTGGTACTTTTCCTTCCGTTCTAATACTAATTATTTGATGATTATTTGCGCTTATTCCATTCTTGGGTGCTTTGGCAGATGTGGCCAGATCTGATTCAGAAGGCCAAAGATGGGGGCCTTGATGTCATACAGACATATGTCTTCTGGAATGGGCATGAACCTTCTCCTGGAAGTGTAGGGAAAAATGGAACCTTTGTAATTCTGTTAACTTAATCGTGGAATTAAGAGTAAGGTCTTACGGTTGTTTATTTATCTTCTATAGTATTATTTTGAAGGGAGGTACGATCTGGTGGGGTTTATCAAGCTGGTCAAGAAAGCTGGATTATATGTTCATCTCAGGATTGGTCCCTATGTCTGTGCAGAATGGAATTTTGGGTAACTTAAAAGTATTACGTGGTAGCAAAGTTTGCAGTGTCTTCGACTACTCACAAGACTGATAGCTCTCGTGTACTGAAAATTTTTAACAGAGGTTTCCCTGTTTGGCTCAAGTATGTTCCTGGCATTAGCTTTAGAACAGACAACGAGCCTTTCAAGGTAGCCATGCTTCGGTATGTGGAGTTTTTTTATATGACCAAACGCATTTCGAAGGGATTGGTAACCATTTGGATTTTGAGTAGGCAGCAATGCAGACCTTCACGGAGAAGATCGTCAGCATGATGAAATCGGAAGGCCTGTTCGAGTGGCAAGGGGGTCCAATCATTCTGTCGCAGGTCCTTTCCACACGCTCTATGGATAACTCTGCTTTCTTGTTTGGTTGGAATTTTCTTCAAATTCTGGTCACCAACTTACATTGCAATTCTGTGTTTATTGCGTTCAGATTGAGAATGAGTTTGGGCCTTTAGAATGGGATGGAGGAGCACCTGCAAAGTTGTATGCTGCATGGGCTGCTAAAATGGCTATCGGTCTTGACACTGGTATTCCTTGGATTATGTGCAAGCAAGATGATGCTCCTGATCCTGTTGTATGCCCTTCTCTCTTTGGCACCTGCCTATTCTGTCTTCTTTTTGTGAATAGCAGTTTGAAGTTAATCTCTCATGTGTCAATGGCAAATGGTTCCTGTGACCAGGGCCTACTACATAGATAGTTGGAGGTATTCAATCTTTTCTGTTCCGATTGGATAGTTCTTTGGTGTGTTGATTGCGACAAGATGATACAACTAAAAGGATTGAATCTTGTTATTGAACTCATGGTCCAGCAAGTGCTTGTGCTTGATTAACTTGAACTAAGAGTCACTTACTTTTATGGCCTGCCTAATGAAAGCTGGACCAGTATGATATAATATGGAAGATCATATCACGTGGGAGATAAACAAAAAGGTGTTGGACTTCTGATTCACTCAATCTTGTAAGACACTTTCAGGGATTTTCACCCTACTTAGGTGTTCATGTATACTTGTAGACTCCAATGCCTTCTCACAGTGAGAGATTCTTTGCCATGGAGGACACTACATTGAAGGAGTCATACCAACATGAAGGTGAGGGATTGGGCCTTGCGTATCATGGAAGCATGGAGATTAGATCCTATCCGATCTAGGTCGTCTGGTCGTACTAGTCGATGGAGCAATGGAAATTTATTTTTTTTAGAAGAAACCACATGGTTAGGAACGATTCTCGTGCCGTTTATCACACGAATATAAGAGTTACCTCTTAAAGCGTGATCATGATCTGCTATTGTCCAAGTGAAGAGGCATATTGTCTCAAGTTCAATCCGATAAAGAAGGCACTTCCAAATACATGGATGAGACGGGTGCTTCTCGTAATCCAAAGTGATGATTTGAGTGGAGAACCTCCTGATTTCGTTATGTGAAATACACCACCTTCTTCAAGAGCACGAGGCGTCAAAGATGAACAAGCACGAGAGATGATCCGGCAATACGACAAAAGCGTGGCGAGTTCACAAACCCTAGGTAGAAGACAACCACTAGAGATTATGGAGAGAGAGGGGGACGTGTGGTGTGTAAGAGGGAATGAGAGTTGTTGTTGCAACTTGAGGAGGCTAGAGTTACCTTATCTTTTATAATAAATTGGTTGACTAGGATGCACTCCCAATAATAATTAATAGCTAAGATTAATTTGTAATATCCAATAGTACGTATAATCTTCAAGAATACAAGTTGAAGCACAATCTTCAACTAATGTAATATCCAAAGCCAATCTCAACACGCATAATGGGAAAAATGAGTAGCCTCCTTCCCATTATGGGGTGGAGGACCACCATGGTTGGAGTTCTACTCCTTATCCTAATGTAGTGTAATCTCCATTAGCACCAAATCTTATACATATTGCATATTTTTCTTTGAATTAACATCAAATAATTCCAAATTATTTGTGACAATTGTAAATGGTCCATTGATAATTATGAATCATATCTAACCATACCAAACTAAATGCAATTACATTTACATTTAATTGTCTGATAGGAATCCAATTCACATTAACATTGAAGTTGTGAATCCTATTCACAATTAACTATTTGTAATATTGTAGATCTCATCCACATTATCCATGATTATTGTTGATATCATTATCCACATTAATCTTATATATGATAATTAAATCCAATTTAGTTATCTCAGATGTCTATCTACACATGTCTAAATAATGTAAATCATATCCGTATTATTTATAATAATTAAGTCCAATTTAATCATCATTATTTATCTTTATTTCTTGATACTCATATTTTTTCTAACAGAATGATTTTTGAACTCTTTCATGAATAGTATGCTTTCTTTGTGGATACTCGGAGATAAGGTTAGGACTTTTGTATATGCCATGCGTAATGACTTGAATAGTGAGATCTAATTTCGTATCCAGATCTAGGAGACCTCTCAGAGATGCATGATTATATCAGACAATATATTCAATTTTCTCATTGCATCCGAATCACGTTCAAATCAATGTACATTTGGACTAGGATTGAATAACTAGTCTACTTAGTGGAGTTACTAAAATCCAAGCATGTTTCATCATTCCATTGGAATAGAACCATCATGGTATACAATCGATTAAGATCACATCACTTGGAGCATTCTCAATACCCATACATCCTGAATACTGGAAGAGTTTGATTAAACCCGAAGTTCTGATCATATTTGAACCGTCTCTTTCGGGGTTTTATCATTAAGTTTCTCACTCGAGCATTTGGAGTTGGTATCTATTATATTCTTTATAAAAACATATATCATACCTAAAAACTATATCTTGCTTCCAAATCAAGACGACCGTCGATGGGATTTAGTTGGTCCTAATATTTCATCAGTGAACTCATGTCTATTGATTTAGTATTGAACTTAGACTTTGGTTAGTTCATCAACCTAATGGTCTGCTAAATATACATACTTAGACATATAGTAACATATTTGACTTCGATCAGAGGATGCATGCCTATATCGTGACAACATACGACATAAGTCTTAGCTATCTCACTCTCACTAAGTCAACTCTTTGACTTAACTCATCTGACATCTCTGAATCTCTATTCTCATGTAGAGGACTTGTATCAAGAGGTCGGTCGGATGTTAGCCTTTGGAGTAAGGATTTCCATCTTCTTCTCAGACTTGTGATCCTTTCTTGCAAAATCTTTTAATGGTGTTAGTTGTGTCCTCAATCTAATTTTTTAGATATCAACTTAGCACTAACATCTATGATCCAACCATTGTATCAACAACTGTATGATTATCAAGATGGCTAATGTACATAACCCTAATTATAGTAATGAACACAATAAGTGCATGCATACATTAATCTCAGATAGGGAATGGAGATCAATAACTTTTATTAATATATAAGTACAATAACATTTATGTAGAAATGGTTCGTTCAGTGCTCACATGTCTAACAAACTTCCACTAGCCCTCAGAACCATTCAGATACAATCTTTAAGTTTAAACCCATACTTATTACATGCTGGTCAAAAATCTTTTGGTATAAATGTTTGGTAAGGGGAACAACAATACTATCAATAGAGGCTACCTTGGTAATTATGATGTCATCACTTTTATATTTCTCTCGGATGATGTGGTATTTCCTTTCAATGTGCTTGCTCTTTTGATGCCATATGGGTTCCTTCGTTTGAGCTATAACTTTTGTGTTATCATAGAGCAACGAGAGGGGAGTATTTGATGAAACCATACCCAACTCCAAGATGAACTTGTACAATCACACCATCTCTTTCCCAACATCCAATATGGCTATGTACTCAGCTTCCGTCGTTGAATCAACAGTGGCTTCTTACTTCTCTAGATCACAACACTGCCATTCAACAAGAATATGAACCCCGAAATTGACTTTATGTCATAAATTCTAGAATGGAAGTCTGAATCTGTGTATAGTAATACTTGAAGATCACTGTCTTCATAGACCAAGATATAATGTTGTGTCCTTAGATACTTAAAGATGTTCTTTATTGCATTCTAGTTTTGTTCTCCATAACAGGATTGATAATGGCCTACCACTCCCATTGTATGCAGAAATCCGACCTTTTACATATCATGGCATATATTAAGCTATTTGAGGAGTCATTCCTTTAGATAGGTGGATACCGTGTCTTACGGGAAGGAAGCCTTTCTTGAAATTTTCACATGGAAAATTTTCAAGATCGTCTTAATGTACCCATGTCGAGACAATCCTGAAATTGTTTTTTATCCTTTTGTGAACATATTCATGCCCAATATGTGAGAGTCTTCTCCAAGATCTTTCATTTTAAATGTATGTGACAACTTGATCTTAACACTAGTCATCATCCTTGTATCATTTTCAGTGATAATGATGCCATCTACATAAAACACGATGAACATAATGGCGCTCCCATTAAGCTTCTTGTACACACATAGTTCATTCGGATGTTGACAAAATCACAACTCTTTATGGTATCATCGAATTTGATGTTCCAGCTACGAGAAGCTTGTTTGAGCCCAAAGATGGACTTCTTTAGCTTGTACACTTTTCCTTACTCAACTATGAAGTCTTGGGTTGTTGCATATAGATATCCTCCTCAAGGTATCCATTGAGGAATGCGGTCTTTACATCTATCTGCTAGATGTTGTAATCGAGATATGCAATTATAACTAGCAATGCCTTGATGGACTTAACCACGGCTACATGGGAGAATGTCTCATCGTAGTTGATGCCTTTCCTCTGAGCGTAGATCTTGACTACGAGCTGTGACATGAAGATCTCTACCTTCCCATCATGTCCCCTCTTTCTTTTGAAGATTCATTTATACCCAATATGTTTTACCCTTTTGAGTGGATTGGATCCTCTAGGGTCCACATATAATTCTTGTACATGGAGTCTATCTCATATTTCATAGCCAATATCCACCTATTCGTGTCATGATCTGCGAGTGCTTCATCAAAAGAAGTCGGATCATTGTCAGATTCTTTGGAATCACGGAATCCATGCCTTTCAGGTGGTCTAGCCACCCTCGAGGTATGTGTGCTTCATCTTCAATTATCTCTTCATTTTTTGGTTCAGGAATCTCATTATCCTCAGAGGATTCTATGAGTTCCTTTAGTTCGTCTTGACTTTTAAGGAAGTCATCCTCCAGAAATTCCACATCCCTAGAGATGAATAACTTTTGAGTCTTAGGGTAGTAAAGTTGGTATCCAACACTGTCCTTTACCTACCCAATGAAGTGATTCTTTTGAATGCAAGATTTCAGCTTACTTGCATCGGCGTTCTTGGCATGGACTAAGCTACCCAAAATCCTCAAGTGTCTATCACTGGGCTTGGTTCCAAACCAAAACTTATGTGGGGTTTGGGTACATATTTAATATGAATATTGTTAAGTATATAAATTGCAATTGCATATCCCCAAAAACGTAGAGGTAATTGTGCTTTACTCATCATTGATCTGACTATATCCATGATGGTTTTATTGCGCCTTTCAGCAACACCATATGGTTGGGGAGTTCTAGGAGGAGTGAGATTGGATACAATTCCTCTCTTTAAGGTATTCTTCGACTTCATCTGAGAGGTACTCGTTACCTCGGTCAGATTGAATCTGCTTGATCTTCCTATCAGTTTGGTTCTTAATCAAAACCATGAATTCTTTGAACTCTTCAAAGGTTTCAGATTTGTAACATAAAAAGAAGATATCCCGTATAGCGAACGTTCATCAATAAAAGTCATATTGTATAGATATCCATTTCGAGTCCTAATACTGAAGGGACTACATACATTAGTATGTACTATGTATTTGATCGTGTATACCTTTGTATCATGTATCATTATTTTATAAGGGTGCTCCAGTCATTTTATCTTGAATATAATGTTCACAAATAGGTAAACTTTAGATAGAAAATGTAATGATCCATCTTTCACCAAGCTATTTATCCTATCAACGGATAAATGACCAAGCCTTTGATACCATATAATAGTTAAATAATGTTCATCCTCTCTAGACCTCTTAGGATTTTTATCAGTGGTTGTAACATTCATAACACATTCATCATTGTATAATTTTGAATAGTCCACAATGAGTTAGAAAACCATCCACAATATTTTTGCCATAACTACTTATGATAAGTTTTTCACAGAATATGAATGAATATCTATTTTTAAATAATTTGGACACCTATAATAAGTTCTTTCTAACATTCAGAACATAGAGTCTCACTCTAAGTATTACGACTCTTCTGTTAGATAGTGATAGTCTGCACGTCCCGACGACAATTGCTGCAACAGTTGCATTATATCCTATCTAGATGATTATCTACTCCAATAATTGCATCATATCCCATGTGGATGACAATCTCCTCATCCTCAAGCTTTCTAGTTTATTAAAATAGACATGACAAATTGCATACATGAACAGAAGCACTAGAATCAATGACCAAATTACTTTCTTATTCTACGAGAAAATTAGTTTCAATGATGAAAGTTGAACTCATACTTGCTGGAGCTATACCTTTATCCTTATTTAAGGTTCTCAGGTAATCTGGACAGCTGCACTTTAAGTGCCCTGGCTTCTTGCAAGGATGACATGCATCCCCTTTCTTGGATGCCAGAAGTATGGAAGCTTGAGAGGATGAGTCAACAAGTTGACTCTTCTTCTTCTTCTTCGTCTTTTGGGCCGGACCCTTTGAGGACCCATGCTTTCGACTGTGCTTCCTTTTGACCTATGCAACCCTTGCACTGCATGTAGGACTCTCTTTCTTCATGACATCCTCTACAGATTTCAAAGAAGATATGGGTTCAATGTTTTCCATAGTAGGTCATACTGTGATATATAGATGATATATCCGCGATATATTGGTATCGATAGGTAACTGATATATCGCTGATATAGTCGATATTTGCTCTTAGAGAGCTATTTTCTTCACAAAATTAGTTTGATATCGGTGATATGACGTTGATATATCGTCGATATCTCGACGATATATTATATTGACGCGATACCGATACCGATATCGATATTACATGTACCGTGTTTGTCAACCTTATCTTATTCATGTGGTACGATACTACAAAATCTGAAAGATTTGGGTAGAGACAACATAATAAAGTCAAACTGCGTATCTACATCCATATGTACCCCAAGGGTCTCAACCTCGTAGAAGTAACCAAACGATTTGATCACATTTTCCCTAATTAAGGTCTCTTCTTGCATCCTGTGTCGGATTAGTTCTTTTAGTAGGTTGCATTGATGTATGCAATTCACATTACCAAATATTTCTTTCAGATTTAGTATCATATCTCGGGAAGTCTCTATTAGTCATGTAAGCCCTATGCAAACCATTTCTATAATAAATGTTATTGTAATCTTTTGGTATATCAACAAATGTTATTGGCTTATTTCACCCCTTGTCTGAGATTAAATGAATGAATGCACTTATAATGTCCCTTAATACAATTAGGGTTATGTACCATGACCATCTTAATAATCATGTAGCTATTGATTCAGTGGTTGAATCATAGAGGCTGGTGCGTAGATGATATCTGAGAAATTAGATTGAGGACTCATCAAACACCGTCAAATGATTTTTAAGAAAGGATCTCCAACTTGAGAAGGAGATGGCAATCCTTTTCTAATGTTGATATTTGACCGACTTCTTGATGCATGTCTTCTGCATAGGAATAGAGTTTTGAAGGTATCAGATAAGTTAGATCAAGGAGTTCACTTAATGAGATCGAGATAACAAAGACCTATGTCGTATGCTGTCACGATATAGGTACGCATCCTCTAACCGGAAACATATGTATTACTATGTGTCTAAATATATACATTAGGTTGATGACCTAATCAAGTCTATACACTGATGAGTTGGTGTACATACAAGGGTACATGAGTAATACAATCTCTTAAAGGGATCATATGGGTTCACTACTGAATCGGAAGATATGAGCTCACTCATGAGATAACAAGACCAACCAAATTCCATGCATGGTCGTCTTGCTTTGGAAGCATGACAAATTTTATTGGTATGATATATGCTTTTGGATAGCATATGATCTATACCAACTCACAATGATCTAATGGGATATTTAACGATAAAATCTTGGAGAAGGTTCAAATATGATCTAAAACTTCGAGTTTATTCTAGGTCTTCCAGTATGCAAGATGTACGGTTATTACGAATACTTGACGGTGATGCGATAGTAAACGATTGTATAACTGTGACACTTCCATTCTGATGGAGTAATGAAACAAGTTTGGATTTTAGTGACTCCGCTCAGTAGATTATTAATACTAATCTTAGTTCGAATGTTGGACATTGATATGAATACGATTCAGATGCAATAAGAATATAAGATTCACATTTTGATTTAATCAAACATTTTTGAGAGGTCCCATAAATCTGGATTTGAGATAAGGTCTCAATATCCAAGTCATTATACATGGAATGTACAATCGTCCCGTCCTTATCTCCAAGTATCCACAGAGCAAGCACATTATTCTTGAAAGAGTTCGAGAATAATTCTATGACACATTAGAAGAGCCATCTAAGTTAATTAAATAAGACTTAATTATCAAAGGTATGCTTAATAAGGATATCACTATCCATAATAATCATAAGTATTATAAATATGATTTATAATATCATGGAGAGATTTATTGTAAACAAGATTTATGAATTAAATGTTAATGTGAATTGGATTCACAATTGTACAATTAATTATAAATACAATTTAATATTATATTGGATGAATAAATATGATTCATGTTTAACCAATGACTTGTTTGCAATTGTCACAAATAATTTGCAAATTATTTGGTGATATTGTAGACAAATAGTTCTATGAATAAAGATTTAATATAATAAGATTACATTAGATGCTAATTGGGGAGAAAGAAATTTCTCTCCTATTTAGGTTGGACGTCCACCACCACAAAAGGGGAAGGAGGCTATCTCCTTTCCCCTTTCATGGAAGGTAGCTCTCTAGTCCAACTTTATTCATGACAATAAATTGATTTAGTTGAAATTAAATTTGTTTAAAACTATTTTAACTTATTTATTTCTTTTAAATTAATTAATTATTATTGCAAAATTGTTGCAACAAAATATCAACCATTGATTTCAATCTGGAGTGCATCTCCACTATCAAATATGTTATAAAAGAAATGCCAGCTTTAGATCTTTCTCATATAATATCAACAAACAAGTTGAAAAAACAACTCTTTCTCTCTATCATGTACGTCCATAGTCTCTCTCTTTCTCAATGTTGTGGCCGTCTACTATATTGTTATTGAGAGCATCGTCATTGTCTCGATGCAGTTGTGCTGCTAGATCGACTATTCGTGGACCTCCGCCTTCTTCGGTGCTCCGCGCTCGTGAGGAAGGCTACAGATTTCATGAGAAGAAATCAGGATGTTCATCGCTCGGATCATTAACTCAGATTGCAGGAAGCATATGTCATATTTATGCGCCTGTAAATGCATCCTTCATAAGATCAAACTTGAGACAGGAGGACCCTTTGCTTAGAGACATGTGATCGCAAACACGCTACAAGAGGTAATCCTTTTACTCATTTGTGATTTTGATGAAATGATATGAGAAAGATTCTCATATCATATGATTTTATCTTATTAAATTTTATAGATTCCGCCACCCCTTGCAACTAGAATGAGTAGTTGCTCATGATCGCATATGATGTGATCTTCACGCTTTTGTAAAACGCTAAAGCCTTAAACCCTGGCCTTCAAGTGGTATCAAAGCCTTGTTCAGAGGTCTTGGATCCGATCCAAAGCTTAAGGGAACATGGTCGTGTATATCTGTTACGCGGGGACTCGTTGTTTATGCATAAGATGCTTGTTTCGAATCTTTTTTTGCTAAAATGAAAGCTACTGTTTGTGCACTATTTGAATGAATTTTTTGTATAATTAAATGTATTTAGAATGTCTAAGTAAGATACCGAAATATTTAACAAAGGTTGGCACCAAAGGTGCATTATTTTTTTTTTTTGATGTAAAAGAGGGAGATCTCCTGAGGCGCGGGAGTCTCCACAACAACGCTTCATTAATAAAACGATAGAGTACCTTATTGCGAAGCCCAAAAATTGTAAAGAGCATTACGAAAAGTTCCCACAGTGTTGTTTTTGCATGTAATCATGGATATATAACAAATTAATTTTTAGTTAATGTTTTCCAGTCATGAAACATGCTAAAAACACTTTAAGTATAGAATTAATCCATCAAATCACTCGAATTGTTTTGCGTAATTCCGACTCTGTTTTCCCTATATATTCCATATTTTGTGGAGATGAGTCAGAACATGATTAGATCATCACAAAAAACTTGCTCAATGTGTTTATCATTAAATATCAATCAAGGAAATTGTGATTTTACCATGATTAATTGGCACTTCACATATTTGTGGAAATATTTGATTAAAACATCAATCACCATTCAATGAACGTTTCAATAAATATCAATCAAGGAAATTGTTATTTTACCATGATTAATTGGCACTTCACATATTTATGGAAATATTTGATTAAAACATCAATCACCATTCAATGAACGTTTCATGGCAAAAACTCTAGTTTATCATACAATAGTTGTAGGACAACTTTCACATGCAAAATTAATATGTTTGCTTGATATGACTAGAAATTTTAGGGTCATTAGAAAAGTTTTATGATACATAAATTTCATAATGTATATCGTATCATGCCGGTAATCAAGGAAATGACCGATAAAAATGCAAATACATTGATTCAATTTGTATTATTTCTGAATCGGATGGTGATGGTATCTAGGCCATGTATATGCTAATGTGTTAATTAATTGTATCTTGTGGGGAAGCATTCTATGTTAGCATTATCTGTCCGACTTGATTGGATTCATTTCGAGAATGTGTTATATGAGTAAGTTAAGTTGTACTCTAATTACTAAAATCAAGAATAATACGGACATATGATAACTAATACTATATAGTAATATCAAGCAAATCCTAATTGCTTGTTGGTTGATTGGATTGATAATTGATTCAATATGATAAAATTAATTAGATCTAATTAAAATAAAAAAATCTATTATAGTTGTAGTTCTCTTGGAAGAATTAATCATAAGAATATGATTCATAATACAACAACAACAAAGCCTTTTCCCACAATTAAGTAGGATCGGCTACATGGATTCTTCGCCTCCATTCAGATCTATATTGGGTCAATCCCGGGCTTATGGAGGATCATATAAATGACATCCATGGTCTCCCGTCACGACGAATGATTCTGTCACCATAGATTGTACGCTGGAAATGCCTAAGTGAATTCATAGCTCCGACGTACAAGCATACATGAATCGGGCTCTTTGCTTCTCAAAAAAGTAAGGCAGTATGAGTAGTGACCCTATTGTTCGTCATATAATTAAGGTGGTATTAGATTGCACATATCGAGTTCTATTCCTGTTGACGGTTGATTCAATTAACAAGAGGTCAATATCACCTTGGAGTTGGTGGGCCCAGGTGTTAAAGACCGAATTGGGAAATGCAAGTTGGACTTGCAAGGTGGGATGATTTCTCGCTTTCTTTATCAAAGTTACATTTTCTCATATTATTGAGGGGTAACAAAGGTAAAATGGAGATCCTAGATCTTGATGGAGATATAACAGTAAGTATATCTCTTGTTTTGAAAGTTTGAGAAGGAAATGGACTTTCAGAGTTTAAAAGGCAATGCTATTTTGATTTAAAAATCCTTAATCAAAGAATATAATTTGAATATATAATTATTTATATATTCTAATACAATGCATTCTTAATCTCAGATAAGAAATCTATGAACTCGCTCAACCGACTTCTGGAGGTCAATCAATTGACCAGAACCAATTATTCGGACTGGATGCAAAACTTGGAGCTTGTTCTTATTGCGGAGCACATCAGCTACATGCTCACCAAGAACAAGCATACAAACTCTCTGACATTGGAAAAACCTAAATACAATGAAAAATATGATGAAGATCACCAGGTGTTGTATATTGGAATCTCTGTCCAATGTATTGCAGAAGTAACATGTGGACATGAAAAATTGCTAGGATATAGTGCTGAAGATTATATACCATGACCATATCACTAATCACACAACTGCTGATTCAATGGTTAAATCATAGAGACCGGTGCTTAGATGATATCTAAATAGTTAGATTGATGACTCATCAACGATTGTCAAGTGATTGTTAAGAAAGGATCTCTAGCTTGAGCATGAGACAACAATCCTTATCTAATGGCTGATATATGACTGATCTCTTGATACATGTCTTCTGCATAGGAATAGAGATTCAGAGTTGCTATATAAGTTAGGTGAAGGAGTCGACTTAACGAGATCGAGATAATCAAGACTTATGCCATATGCTGTCACGATATAGGCATGTATCCTCTGACCAGAGACATGTGTATTACTATGTATCTAAGTATATACCTTAGGCAGACCATTAGGTTGATGACCTAATCAAGGTCTATACACCGACGAGTTGGTGTGTATACAAAGGCATATAAATAATACACCCTCTCAAAGGGATCATACATGTTCTCTACTGAACCGAAAGACATGACCTCACTTATGAGATATTGAGACCAACCAAATTCCATGCATGTCCGTTTTACTTTGGAAGCATGATAAAACTTGTAGGTATGATATATATTTTTAGAAAGCATATAATCGATACCAACTCCCATTGATCAAATGAGATGCTTGATGATAAAATCCTTAAGAAGACAGTTCAAATATGACCTAAAACTGCAGGTTTATTCTAGGTCTCCAGTATGTAGGATGTACGGGTATTAGGAATACGCGATGGCGATGCGATCGTAAACGATTGTATAATCGTGAAACTTCCATTCCGTGGGAGTGATGAAACATGTTTGGATTTTAGTGGATCCTCTCAGTAAATTAGTAATACTAATCATAGTCCAAATGTTGGACAATGATATGAATACGATGTGGATGCGATAATAATATTAGATTTATGTTTTGATTCAATCAAACATCTTTAAGAGGTCCCCTAGATCTGGATTAGAGATAAGATCTCAATATCCAAGTCACTATACATGGAATAAATAATTGCTCTATCTTTATCTCCAAGTATCTGCGGAGAAAGCACATTGTTTTTGAAAGAGTTCAAGAATAATTCTATTATTGATAATATATATCCGAGCATTAGAGAATTAATAATTAAATATAATTTAATTATCATAAAAAATGTGAATGTGATTAATATTATTTAGACACATAAGAAGAGTCATCTAAGGTAATTAAATAAGACTTAATTATCAAAGACATGAGTAATGCGGATATCACTATCCATAATAATCACAAACATTATAAATGTGATTTATAATATCATGGAGAGATTTATTATAAATAGGATTTACGAATTAAATGTTAGTGTGAATTAGATTCATATTGTAGAATTAATTGTAAATGCAATTTACATTTCATATTGTATGGATGAATATGATTCATATTCAATCAATGTCTTGTCTTGTTAGCAATTGTCACAAATAATTTGCAAATTCTTTGACGATATTTTTTAGATAAATAATTCTACGGGTAAAGATTTAATGTAATAATATTACATTAGATGCTAATTGGAGAGATTTTTTTCTCCAATTTAGGTTGGACGTCCACCACCGCAAAAGGGGAAGGAGGCTATCTCGTTTCCCCTTTCAATTGCTCTCTAATCCTACCTTATTCATGACAACCATTGATTTCAATTAGACGTGCATCTCCACCATCCAATGTATTATAAAAGAAAGGTTAGCTCTTTCTCTTTCTCATACAACATCAACACACAAGTTGAAAACAACAACTCTCTTTATTTCATTCTTATACACATCCATAGGATCTCTATCTCTCTCTCAATATTGTGGTCGTCTACTATATTGTTATTGAAAGCATCATCGTCGTTTTTCTATCGTTGTGCTGCTAGATCGATTGCTCGTGGAACCCTGTCTTCTTCGGTGCTTCGCGCTCGTGAGGAAGGCCACTAATTTCGTGAGACGAAATCAGGAGGTTCATCGTTCGGATCATCAGCTCGGATTGCGGTAAGCACGTGTCTCATCCACGTGTCCTCAAGTGCATCCTTCATTAAATCATACTTGAGTAGGAGGTCTATTCTTTGAGAGATACATGTTCGCAATCACGCTCCGAGTCATTTGTGATCTTGATGAAACGATGTGAAAGATGTTCTCATATCATGTGGTTTTATCTTATTAAATTGTATGAATTCCACTGCCCCTTGCAACTAGTATGACTAGTTGCTCTTGACAATGTAGGAATATCGATTGATTTCGTATATCCGTTAGAAAAGGATATATCGGGATATATCGCTGATATATCGACGATATCAGTGGAAATGTCGGAAATGATTTAAAAAGCTATTTTTATCATTTCATATATTAAGATAAAGATTTAAAACAACAAATAACCTATAAATACACACTTATATCACACATATCGGTTATTTATACCCCATATATCACACATATCGGTCATATTGAACATATCGATGTTAATATTGATCCATGACTTATAGATATTGGAAATGGATTTAATGCAAATTCTTGTAACATTAAATAACTTACAAATACGCACTTAGATGACACACATATATCATCTATGACCTTTATATCGCACATATCGGTCACATCGAACATATTGTTGTTAATGTTGATTAAGTAGCTAAGTTAAGCACACTTAGAACACCTGTTTTATTCATGGAAGATAGTGAATGACATTGATATGAGTCATTTGATTAAAAATTGTACATAATGGTTGATAAGACAATGTTTCTTTGGTATAAAGATTTATCTATCTACAAAAAATGAAAAAATGTAAATTAATGCAATATTGTAAAAGTGATTACCTAGTCATGATGGGTTTAGAATCAAGACATCTGTGGATGGCAAGGTAGGAAATATCGATGTATAGGAAATATTGATGTATTGGCCCGCCTGGTCGAAAAAGGGCGTAAAAAGCGATTTTTTCACGAAATAAGATCATCCTAGTTATTAAAACAATAAATAACGTACAAAACACATTTATATGAGGTGTATTTAGCACATTAATACACATTATATCGCACAAATCACTGGCTGTTAATGATGACATCTGATAGCTGGACTAACTGCTGATTGCTGAGATGAGATGTATTTTGGATTTGTGATTCTAACTCGATCAACATTATACTTGTTTTCATCTCTATTGCCAAAGAGGGCGAAGTCCGCCAATTAAAGAGTCGTCATATGCACCAGTGTTCAGAAGGTAGCCCAGGCAGCCACATATACGGTCGCATATGCGTACTCAGGCCCCCTAACGCACCGAGTTTCTATATGCGGCTAATATGCGCTTAGAGGGTATACACGGCTTGAGTATTCCGCATATACAACTGCCTTTGTACTGGAATCCCCTCCCGAAAAAATGAGAGCTTTACCCTTAAAACCCCAAAGCAAACCCAATGCCTCTCGTATTATAGTTATCAAATCTATTTTTAACTTGAGAATAATCAACAATAGTTGTGATGATATTCTGATACGCTACTTTTGATTAAAAAATACTGATATGTTAGTGGTTTATGTGAGAATAATCAACAAGAGAGTAGTGTATATTTTTTGAGACATGCTAGTGGTTCATATTTATCATATACAAGGTACACAGACGATAAATAACAAGGAAGTAAGGATGAATACCAACAAGAGTATGTAGATTTTTTTAACCTTTGGTTGAAATCACATTATACAAAAAAATCTTCACTTTATATTACTTACATGTTATGTTTTTGGAACATAAATATCTAGTATTTGAATTTATTATTAATTTTTTAATTATTTTTTATTAAAATAATAGAAACCGCATAATCCACATATACTTCCGCATATACTTCCGTTTGCTTGCTTACTCGCTTTAGACCACTTGATCGAACGAATACCGCATACCGACTTTCTGAACCTTGATATGCACCCCCTGTAGCACCATAGCTTACTGACCCAAAACAAAATATATATTTCACGATGTGTTATAGTTTTAGGAGTGGCAAAATAAGTAGTGAAATCAAGCTGACAATGGTAATATCATTGATATATACATATATATATATGCGAATTATCGACGAAATCAATCAATTTTTGAGAAATTTTGTATCGAAATCAACTAATTTCGAGTGATATGGCTTGATATTGGCGATATATCGTTGATATATCAGACACATATCGGCAATATTTGGTAAATGGATAATTGGTATGGGCTCTCTATCGATATCGATATATCGGCGATATATCACAATATGGCCTACTATGGATCTTGATCGCATATGATGCGATCTTCACGCTTCTGTGGTGCATTAAATCCTTAATCCCTAGCCTACACTGTCCATGTCCACATGTTGCTTCTGAAGCTCACTGGACAGAGACCTCACTATATAACATCGAACCAGCGTGTGATCATCATCATATTTTCCATTAAATTTTATTTATTCCACTGACATAGGATTCTCATGATTGTTCTTTGTCAGCACATAACAGATGCGCTTTGCAGAGAGAACAAGCTCCAAATTTCAAAGCCGGTCTGAATAATTCTACTTGGTCTACTAGTTGACATCAAAATTTTGCTGAGTGAGTTCGTGGATTTCATTTGAGATTAAAAAATGCAATTATTAGTATATGTAGAGATATTTCTATGAATTTCTATGTTTCTATGTGCCTTTTCGATTTTTTTATTTCTTTATGTCTATCTTATATAATTTACCCATAGGTCTCTCCTCTATATCAGAGAGCCTAGGGTTCCTGGAATAAACATTCTCTCTTTTTCTTCCAACATGGTATCAGAGCGGCAGTCCTAGACCAGAGTTCGGGTATCCAAAACCCTAGATTCCACCAACCAGCCCTGCACCCCCATGACCCCACGTCGTCCCTGCGCCTCTGTGCGCTCCCGTGCCGCGCACAACACCCACCTGCGTCGCCCTCGCACGTACTCACACAACCCTCGTGCGCCCTCATGCAGTTCTCATGAGTGCCCTTGTGCGCCCTCGCGCAGGCCTCATGCGCGCCTTTGCTTGCGTGCGCCGCTCAAGCGCGTAACCTTTATATGCAATTCCCTGCACGTCGACGTCGGTTTGCTCGTCTAGTTGATGGGTTTGAGTGCATAAGTCTACATATGCAATCAAATCTACATATGTTTGTGTAGACATTCACCTTTTGGTCTTCACACGCTCTAATCTTCTTCCTCCGACATCATGTTTGAGAACAAAGTAGATGTACATGTGATATGCGCTTTCAGAGGTCCAATGCCTATTGTCAAGATGGACTGGACAAACTATGAGTGTCGGGCTATGCAGTTCATGAGCCTTGTGAAGTCAAATGGTGAGAAGCGTATTCTTACCAAGGAGGAGCCGATGGAGAAGAATGGAGTAAACGCCTCATGGGAGGCGGACGACACTTATGCGAAAGTGGTTTTCTAGTACATTGATAATCGAAATCGCTAATGACGTGTTACATCAGCCTACTGCTAAGGCGATGTAGGACATCCTCACAGCAACATATTCTCAAGAGAGGAATGAGACGAAGATCCTCCAACTCCAACATGATATATTCACTATCAAGTAGAATGAACGCCCCCTGCATTCGTTGTATACATCCTTGAGGGGGATGTTTGAAAAGCTACACAGTTTCATGCCTCTTACTACCAACCTGAGCAGCAGAAGACTTATATGAATGCTACCATGATTGATGTATTCGTAGCTGCTCTTGATTCTGAATATGATAATGCCCGCTCCCAGATCCTCGCAGATGCTATAATTGCTCCATGGAGGAAGCCTTCTGCATGCTTAGCAGGATTACTGTTCCGTCTACTACTAGTGGTCAGACTTCCTTAGCGATGGCAGCCTTCCGAGGTAGAGGAGGCTCGTATACTTTTCATAAACGTGGACCTCGTGGCAGAGGGGGTTGAATCTATTAGCCCGATACGTTTTGTCATCGTCCCGACCATTCAGAGGATAATGCTATTCCAAGCATGGGTTTCCTCCGTCGGCTCGGGTAGCAGAACCGTTCGAATCTCCTGTAGTTCCTACGTCAGATCAGTGGTTTGATGACCTCGTGGTCAGATTGAGGGACATCATGCCTCCTTCTATTTCACCATCTCTTTGAGGCCATTCAGATGCTACAACTTCTGCTTCTGCTAGTACCAGTGTTGCAGAAGACGGTATTCGGTATTCAGTCGGAGGGGTCACTGAATAGAGAATAATCGGTATTCGGGTGACTATTCGCAATTATTCGGTTTTGTATTTTTTAATATAAAATTATTTATAATACATATATTCTTATATTTTTATACATATAAAGTCATTAGTTAACATGAATCCAAGATAAAAGTACAAATCAATATAATAGATATATAGAATATGACATTTGTTACGATACCGTGGTAAAATGTAACCCATAAAAACTGAAAATTAAAAATAAAAAAAAATAAAAATATCAAAAGTCAAACTCCAGTTGGCCTAATAGTCGGGCCAGTCGGCCGAATAGTCGGGCGACTATTCGGTCGGGCCGACTATTGACCGACTGGAGGTCTATTCAGTTGGGGACCCCCCCGCACCGCATAGTCGGATCGACTATTCGGGATAGTCGGCCGACTATTGCAACACTGGCTAGTACCTCTGCTACAGCTAGCACCTCAGATACTTGTGCTTTTACTTCTTGTCATGGATATGAGATTATCGAGTGGATTGTGCACTCCGGTGTGACACATCATTTATGTGGAGATAGACAACAACTTGCCTCATATAGACAGGTTCCTCCAAGGAGCACAGTTGTGATAGCTGATAGAACTCATTCCCCAATCACAAGACATGTGGCGATCATTTTGACACCCTTTATGCATTTACATAATGTGCTGCATGCTCCTGATTTCTTTATGAACTTGCTTTCTATTAGTTAGATTACAAAGGATTTGCACTGCCGAGTTATTTTGACCCATCATCTCTTGTTTTTCAGGACATTCATAGGGGCATAGTGATTGGGTATGGCCGTGAACAGGGTGGCCTTTATCGTCTGGTTCGAACTCCCTATATAGGCGTATCTTCTCATTTGTCTGGATCAATCTCTCGATTCACTTGGCACCTTCGGCTTGGTCATCTACCTATTTAGAAGATGTGTCATATGTTGCCACAGATTTCACCTGGTTGTTCCTTCCAGTGCGAGGCATGTCAGTTGGAAAAGCATCATCGATCTTGTTTTCCTAGTTGTCATAGTCGGAGCAGTAGCTTCCTTTTTGAGTTATTTCATGTAGACATTTGGGGTTCGAGTCGTGTTCCTGATCACTAGGGATACATGTTTTATCTTGTGGTTGTGGATGATTTTCTCGATTGTCATGGGTCTTTCTTTTGAAAAATAAGTGTGAAGCAGGAGATGTGATCAAAACTTTTATTAATGAAGTGCAGAATGTATTTTCTACATCTGTGAAATTTGTGCGAACGGACAACGCTTTGGAATTCTGTACTCGTATTCTATCCCTTTTTTTCATCTCGTGGATTATTCATCAAACATCTTGTGCTTAGACTTCTCAGCAAAATGGTGTTGTTGAGAGAAAGCATCGTCATCTTCATGATGTTATTCTGACTCTTCTCATTCAGAGTCGTGCCCCACATTCGTTTTGAGGTGATGCGGTTCTTACAGCATGTTCTTTGGCGAATCGTTTGCCATCGTCCGTCTTGGGCGAGAAAATTCCTTTCTCTATAGCTTTCCCTAAGAAGGAGTTATTCTCACTCACTCCTCGTGTGTTTGGCTCTGTTGCGTTGGTTCACCACTTCATTCCAGATCTTGACAAGCTCTCTCTCAGAGCTATCAAATGCTTGTTTGTTGGATACTCCAGGACCCAGAAGGGATATTGTTGTTGTGATCCTTTGCGCAAGAAATACTATATCAGTGATTCAATAATGATGTCACATTTTTTGAGTCTGTGATGTATTTCTCTCCTATAGGTGACAGGTTGTCTTTATCAGACTCAGATGATGAGGTTTACATACCACCTCCTCCTACGGGCTATTCACCACCTCCTCTTGTACCAATAGTACCACCACCACCACCACCTCCTCCTCTTCCACCCCTCCTACTACTTTGTCGAATGTGCCAACTGTTCCACCATTACCTAAATTCTATACCCGTCAGACTGCTTCTGCTTCTGCTCATCGCCCATCATCCAGTATGCCCCATGTTTGTTTTGATAATATGATTTCTAATGATGAGTCTGGAGATATATCTGTACAGGAATCTTTGCAGGAGAATGGACAACATATTGAGGAGGTTAGCAATGACCTGGATATTCCTATTGCAGTTCGCAAGCAGAAGCGTTCTTGTGCTTCTTACCCCCTTGCCTCTCAGATTTCCTTTCATCATCTAACATGGGACTTTCAGAGATTTACAGTAGCTCTATATGCTGTGAAAATTCCATGGAATTATCAGGAGGCATTGAAGGATAGTTGCTGACGCTTAGCTATGGAGGAAGAGATGGCTGCATTGCTGTCTCGTGGTACATGGAGTTTGGTGTCTGCTCCTCTTAGAGCTTCTGTAGTCAGTTGCAAGTGGAATTTTACAATTAAACAACATGCGTATGACAACCTTGATCGTTACAAGGAAAGGTTAGTAGCACGTGGATTTATTAAGACCTACGACGTGGATTACTTGGACACTTTTTCACCAATGGCTCGTCACTCTACACCACATATCCTCCTTTCCATAACAATGGTACGTGGTTGGCCTTTATTTCAGTTGGATATTAAAAATGCATTTTTGCATGGAGATCTACTGGAAGAAGTTTACATGCAGTAGCCTTCAGGGTTTGCTGCTGAGGGGGAGTGTTAACTGGCCTGTAGACTCGACAAAGCGATTATGGCCTTAAGTAAAGTTCAAGGGCGTGGTTTCAGAAGTTCTAGAATTTGATTGAGAAACAAGGGGTTCAAGAGGTCTAATGCAGACCATTCGCTTTTTGTGTAGAGGACACCTAGAGGTATTGTGGTCATAATGTCTATGTTAATGATATTCTTGTTATAGGAGATGATATGCAGATGATATGCGGGGCATAAAGATGGGAAAAAAGTTTCTAGGCCGTTACTTTGTTACTAAAGATCTGGGCACTCTAAGATATTTCTTAGGGTTGGAATTTGCGAGGAATGAGCATGGTCTTGTGATGACCCAAAGAAAATATGTTAAAGACATGCTTGTGGAGACAAGCATGATTGGGTGTTGACCATCTACTACTCCTATGGATCGTAGCTTGAAATTATGATGATGATACAGATGAAGTGGATAAGAGGAGATATAGAGAGATGGTTGGAAAGCTCCTGCATGTTACTATTATCAGACCAGATATCTCTTTTGCAGTGAGTCAAGTGAGTCAATTCATGGAGCAACCTTAGCAAGTACATATGGACGCTATATGCATGATATTGAGATATCTAAAATCTTCTCCATGTGCAGGATTATTTTTTCAAGAAAGGAGCAACTCTCTCTGTATCTGTGTGTGCTGACGCTGACTATGCAGGGTATCCTAAGGATAGGAAGTACACTTCAAGCTTTGTAGTATTTGTTGGCAGTTCTCTTGTTTCTTGGAAAAAACAAGAAACAAATAGTTGTGGCCAGATCAAGTGCTGAATATGAGTATAGGGCTATGGCGCAAGCAAGTACATAAATGATGTGGGTTTGAGCAGTGTTAGCAGATTTGCATGTAGATGTTACTCTACCCATGCAGCTACAATGTGATAATCAAGCTCCCTTATTCATTGCAAACAACCATGCATTCCATGAGAGAACGAAACATATTGAGGTAGATTGCCATTACACGAGAGATATGATCCAGAAGAGCTTGATTTCTACTTCTCATGTTAGTTCAGAAGAGCAAAAAACATTGCTCTCCTGAACATGATTGACATCTATGCTCCATCTTGATGGAGAGTATAGAGATGTTTCTATGTTTCTATGTACCTTTTCGGTTATTTTATTTCATAAGTTCCTTATGTCTATTTTATGTAATTTACCCATAGGTCTCTCCTCTATATAAGAGAGTCTAGGGTTCCTGGAATAAACACTCTCTTTTTTTCTTCCAACAGTAAATATACATAATATTTTATATTTGATTTTTTGATGAAGGATTTTTAATTCAAAGTTGTCTTGCTTTTTGATACTTAGAAAGTCCATTCCCTTTTCTAACTTTCAAAGCAAGAGATATACTAACCATTGTATCTTTAGCAAGATCTTGGATCTTCTTTCCACCTTTCTTATACTCCAATAATATAAGAAAATGTAACTTGGGTGAAGGAAGAGGGTATTCTTTCCATCTTGTAAGTCCAACTTGCATTTCTCAATTTATTCTTTGACATCTGAGCCCACCACCTCTAAGGTGGTGTTGACTCATTGTCAATTGAACCAACCAACAACAAGAATAATACTGGCTATGTGCAATTATAGCCTTAAGTATATGAGGTACAATATTAGGGTCACTACACATATAACTTGTCTCTTTTAAAAATCAAAGAGCCCAATCTTGTTGAAAACCTTGTTACATGAAGTAGTAAGAAGTAAGCAATAGTTGCCAGATCCAATGCATAATCTGAACTAATGAAATAATGTGGATCAAGTCGGTTCTCAAGGATATACATGTACTAGATCCGAACCATATGATAATGCATTGTGACAATGTTGTTGCAATGTTCATTACAAACAATCCTACCTTCCATGAGCTCACCAAGCATGTGGAGATAGACTTCCATTATATAAAGGATATAATTCATCAAGGAAACATCAAAATGAAGTCAATAATTTCATAAGAATAAACATATCACATTTTCACCAAGTCGCTCACTCGATCCCTATTTACCAGATATATCTCCAAGCTGAGCATAATGAACATCTATACTCCAGCTTGAGAGAGAGTATTGAAGTATTTGGATATACGAACATTGTTTTGTAATCTGAAGGCATGCTTGTAATTGTTTCAATAAATCCTAGACTCCCTTCTATATAAGGGAGTCATATTTAATGAGAAACAATAAGTAACTTTTATTATTTTTTATTTAATTTGACACTTGCATGGATTGACATGAGGTGATGCGGCGCTGGCCTGACTAGGGCCCTAAACCGACAACTGTGAGAGGAAAGGGAGGGGTCATTGCAGCAGGTGTTGGCGGAAAGGAGATGGCGACGACGTGGAAGGAGGGACAGAGGGGGGGTCTGACAGGTGGGTGGGGGCGATGGGGTTTCAGAGCTCCAGTTTAGGACTACAGCTCTGATACCATGTAGAAATAATGCAATGACTTGATTATTACAAGGGCCATAGGGCTATCGTATATCGAGATGAGAAACTCTAAATGGCAAAATACATAATAGAGATGATAAATAAAAAATACAAAATAACTCTCAACAATGACTATCTCTACATTGTCTACATGCAATACTTCTCTTGTAACATTGTAACTATAATTTTTTTCCTTAAGTCTAAAACACAACGAACTTCTGAAACAACCCTCACCATCCCATCATGCACTTTGATTTTCATAGAATTGATGCCAATGATTTTGTACGACACATTGTTCCACATGATAAAGTTCCCACCACTAATGTTCCTCATAAGTAGAGAACCAATCTTTATGAGGTCATAAGAGAGGAGTAATTAGAATCAAAGATGAGTGTATCTTTGGAATACATTTTATCTGTGGTAACGAGCATGTAATATCCAACAAATGACGATATTTCCGTTCAGCCACCCCATTCTGTTGGGAGGTATATGCACACGACGTCTGATGCACAATCCCATGAGACATAAGGAATTTAGAGAGTTGAGTACTACACAATTCTAGAGCATTGTCAGACCGTATGTACTTCACTCTAGCAGAGAAAATATTCTTTATTTCAATAGTAAAAGACTGAATAACATGTCCATCATCAGACTTATTTTAAGAAGAAAGACCCAAGATAACCTAGAAAAATCATCGACAGCAACAAGATAAAACCTGTGCCCTTAAAGATCAGGGACACGACTGGGACCCCAAATGTCAAAATGAAGTAACTCAAACAGACCATGACGACTTGGACCTAGACGACTCTGAAACGACGACCGGTGTTGTTTCCCAAGCTGGTACGCCTCGCATTGAAAAGTAGACCTGGGAGAAATCTGTGGAAGGATATGGACCATCTTTTGCAACGGAAGATGACCAAAGCGGAGATGCCATGTGTAAGGAGAGACAGATCCAGCACTAAAAGAAGAGACACCAGCATAAGGAGACTGCACCAGTCTATAGAGACCCCCTTGCTCACGGCCAGTTCCAATCACTCTGCCCGTTAGGATGTCCTGAAACACAAGAGCAGATGGGTCAAATATAACACGACAATTTAAATCTTTAGTGATTTGACTAATCGACAGTAAATTCATTGAAAAATCCGGAGCATAAAGAACATTCTGAAGCCGTATCGCAGGGGTCAACTGCACCTCCCCCTGACCAGTAATGGGAGAGTGTGTCCCGTCAGCTATCACCACATATCGTCCTGTCTGAGTTGCATTAAAACCATCCAATTGTTTTTTATCACCATATAAATGGTGAGATGCTCCTGAATCCATGATCCATTCTGATAGATCTGCTCTGTAACAACTAGTAAGAGCATATGTTGTACCTGATGTGGATGCTGATGCTGAATCAGCTATCTCCGAAGATCCTGATGTACCTGCTGGTCCCTGACCCGGCATGATCTCTCTAAGCCGCGCCACTAATTCCTCGAACCGCTGATCCAGGACATGGGAAGAATTCCCATCCTGCTGAGTCTGCTCCGCCACACGTGCTGTAGTAGGAGGAAATCCATGCTTAGAATAGCATGTTTCCTCAGTGTGACCAGGCCTGCGACAGTAAGTGCACGGCTGTCGAGGAGGTCTGTAACCTCCTCCTTTGCCACGACCACCTCTACCTCAAAACTGTGGAGATCCTCCCCTGCCACGAGATGCTGCCATGGCTGAGGACGTCTGAGATCCACCATGAGATATGGAGAGTCTGCTCAACCTGCGATAGGCCTCTTCCATAGGAGGTATGGTAGCATCTGTAAGAATCTGTGCTCTGGCGGCATCATACTCCTGATCAAGGACTGCTAGAAATACTCTTGTCATCACCGAGTCCCTATATGCCTTTAGCTGTTTTGGTGTGGCTGTCAACAGAATGTACCCGTGTAGCTTCTCAAAAATACCCCTCAGAGAGGTATACAGGGTATGAAGAGGACGCCCGTTCTGTTTTGAGGTGAAAATGTCATGCTGGAGTTGTAAGATCTTGGACTCGTTCTTTGTCGGAGAATATGTGGCAGCTAGGATATCCCACATAGCCTTCGCAGTGGGTTGACTCAGAATGTCGTTGGCTATCTCCATGGACACGGTACCCGATAACCATACACGTGCATATGCATCGTCAGCCTCCCATGAGGCGTTAACCCCAGTCTTCTCAACAGGTTCCTCTTGTGTGAGGATATGTTTCTTGCCATTGCATTGCATAAGACTCATGAACTGCATGGCCCACAGTTCATAGTTCGTGCCGTCCATTTTCACAACGGGTGTTGGACCTTTAAAGACACCCAGAGACGGAAGATCTACCTTGTTGTCTGACATGATGACAACAATATTCTGCAACTAGGGTTACACAACTAGACAATAATGTCTACGTGAACATATAGGAAGGCCGTTGTGGACGTAGACTCAAGCCACAACGCCCTCCATACCTTGAGGGTTCCTCTGACGAGTTCGACTACCTTGGACTAGTAGGGCTACAACCCAATCTCGCGCGTAGGGCAAACAGAGATCGCGCGTGGTAGGGCAAACAGGAACTTGTAGTCGCACGCGCACCCACAGTCCCGCGTGGATGGCGCTCGCGCATAGAGGGCAAGCCAGTGGCACGCGCGCAGAAGACTTACGCGCTGGATGGCGCGCGCACAGGCGAGGGCTTGCAGGAGGCGCGCGAGCGAGGAGCAGCTCAGGAGGGCTTCACGCACAGGAGGGCTCCACGTGCAGGAGGGCTTCACGCACAGGAGGGCTCCACGCGCAGAAGGGCTCCAGGCGCAGGAGGCGTGCGGAGGGCGCTAGCACAGGAGCAGCAGGGGCGCCGCCGCGCGTGCGGCGGAAGAGGGGGCAGCACCGATCGGAGAGAGAGAGAGAAAGAGAGGCCGACAGGTGGGGTAGGGTAGGGTTAGGGTTTCGAGAACTCCGGTCTAGGACCGTCACTCCGATACCATGTTGAAGGGAATAAGCAAGATAAATTCCATCAAACCCTATAGCTCTCTTATATAGGAGAAAAGCTCTATGGGTAATTTACAGGACAATAAAAAGAAACAAATAACATAATTATTCTAACAGAATCAAATCAACATTCTCATCCTCTTTTCTAGTATCCATATTTCTCAAATTTAAAAATAACGTATTTAGATGACCTAGATGATCTTTCAGAGTATCATCTTGCATAAAGAAAGAAAACATGCATTTCTTCAACTTGTTGATCAGAGATTTTTCTTGTGCATACTCTACAATCTTATCTACATATTTGTGGCAGATTCTTCATTGATGATCTTCGTAATGATCTTATTCATCACTTACTACATGTCCATCTAGTACGCCTTTTATGCACTAACATCTCTGTGGGCTTGAGTATGTTCCTCTTGTCTTTGTCCAACCACGTCTAGATGCTCTACCATATGAAAGGGCGCACATCTTGACCCACCAAAGGCAGAAGCCGACCCTGCTAGTCAACTTCATGATCTTCACATGTGCAATGTCATCTTCTCCTTCTGAGACCCCTGATACTAGTTTATTGTGCATATCGGAATGCAAATCAAACACAAATGAAAACAATAAAGCTTGATCATACATAAAGTAGGGTTGATTTCATGGATTCTTTGCGTATATTCGGATCTATTTTGGCATTCGCAGGCTTAGATCCAAATAATTAAGATCCCTTTGAATAGTCTCCTTCCAATACTTCTTAGGCCTTCCTCGCCCTCTTTTAACATGCTCAACATCCCAAAATCTCACATCTTTTAACTGGTGCATCGCCCAATCTCTTTCGCAAATGGTCAAATCACCTTAAGCGGTTTTCTCTCATCTTATCCTATATTGGAGCCACTACCAACCTTCCGTCTAATCACATCTTTCTGAATATGATCTTTCCATGTATGACCACAATTCCATCGTAGAATTTTAATTTCTGCTATTGTCATTCTCTGCACATGTCTATGGCTCAAAGGCCAACAATCAAATCCTAGAGCATAGTAGGTCTCACAGTTGCTTTGTGATACTTTCTTTTGATTTTTAAAGGAATTCTTAGTATAAAGAGCAAATCAAATACGAAGGAAAAACCATAACACACAATTTACAATGTTTGCTCATAATTGTGCTGTGTCCTTAGTTGCGGTGGTGGATCTTTCTCCATCGTATAAGAACCGAGACATAGATGATGATTCAACACTCTAACCCTGCTGGGTTTATATAATACTTCTATAGAGATAAATCCCACAATCACACCACAATTAGAGGGTCCTATAATCAACTAGGATCTAGATAGATTCACCGATTACATATTAATCAGAATCTGGATTGTGGATGGACTCTCTGATCAATCAGAAATTGGATGGATCTTTGCATTGATTAGGATTCGAATGGATTCCCTAATCACAAATAACTAATAAATAGGGGCTTGACTGATCTTCAATCTATTAAAATTCGAGGCACATCAACCTATCAACAGTAAGTTTATAAGCAGTAAATAGTTGGAATCTAATTTTCTAATTTCCGAGTTGGAGTTCAATTGAATGTCAACATGTTGTCTCCATTCTTCTGAAGTAGGAGCACTAGTATTTGTCTGTTACATTTCTTTTATCCATAAGAAATCTATATATAATAATATTTAACAGATAAACACCTGGAATGGCTTCTATTGCGACGATTTCATTCCCAACAAGCCCTATAAGCCCTTGATGTGGACAGAAGCTTGGACCGGCTGGTAAAGCATTTTCTTTTGCTACTCCCACCTTCTCTATCAAAAAAAGACATTGTTTATTAATTCTTGTAACTTTACAATGCTTCCATTTTACTTCCTGCTTTTGACTTTTTGTTCATGTTTTTTTGTATTCAGGTTTACTGCTTTTGGAAGTGCAGTTCCACATCGACCTGTTGAAGATCTAGCTTTCTCTGTCGCACAATTTATACTGAAAGGAGGTTCTTTCATAAACTACTATATGGTAACTTCGTAGTATTGCTTGAAGTTATCCATTTTTCTTTTATTAATGGCGGTCTTCTCAAGATCATGCTTTGTGTGCTCTTCAGTACCATGGAGGAACCAACTTTGGGCGAACAGCCGGTGGACCTTTTATAGCCACTAGCTATGACTATGATGCACCAATTGATGAATACGGTAATGAGGAATTCACTAAGCATTGCTCTGTTCAGTAAATTGATGTGATACTTGGTCCCATGGGCCACTTATTAGTTAGTGTACGTCACTGAATTAGTGCACTTTAATCCACAAAAAACATAAATTTGAAACCTCAAACCCATAAAGATCGAAGCATGGTACAAGATTCACTCAAAGAAATGTTATAATATACAGGTTTAGCAAATGAGAATGTGTGGAATGCTATGTAGAGGTGCCTTACATAATTATCTAGGAAAAATCATAACAAAACACATGAAGAATATAAATTTAAATATTTTTAAAATATATGAATATAAGCTGAAGTACATAGCTATATGAGTCACTTCTAGCTTAAATAGAACACGACATGGTTCAATGCAAGGTAGATGTTCCGTAAATCATCTCCCAATTAATTAAACATGAATAGTAGGTTCCTGCATATTATCATCTCTTCAATAATAATATTGTGTGGTATTTCCAAAAGCAGCTATTTTCAGATTCTTCGATTTTAGGCTTGTTCTTCCTGAAACCTTCCAGATGATTCTGCTTTGGTAAAGTATAGACTTGTCACTGAATGTTGCATTTCTACTAAATATAACCCTGATTTCAAATGGAGAACAAAATATATAGCTCTTTGTTTATACCTTACCGTAATTGCGGAGAGAAAATAATGAGTTGCTTATTCATGAGGCCCTAGGGTTCTTATATATAGAGGAGAAACCTGTCGGGCAAATTACATAATGTAGTCAGAAAGAAAGTAAAATACATATAATGATTAAATGATAGCAAATATCCCAACACTCCTTAAATTGAGAAGTAGATATCAATCATGCTCAACCTTGAAATAATATACCTGGAATGACCCTCTAGCTAGGGTTGGGGTAAACACGGCTGTTGTTTGTTCTCCTAAGCTGAGATGAGAGATGGAGATGAAATCCTTCTGAATCATGTCTCGAGTGTAGTGACAGTCTATCTCGATATGCTTGATCCTTTCATGGAAGGCTGGGTTGTTGTAGGGCCTTAAATTTCAATTTCGACCATCATTTTGGTGATCGATCGAAATGAAATTTCGGTCGAAATTCGATTGAAATTTCGATCATTTCGGTCGGTTCTTGAACCGGGCCCCCAAATTTCGGTCGATATAGGTCATTTTGACCAAAATTTTGGTCTCCTGTCAAAACTGAAATTTGAGAGAAATTCGATCGAGTTTCGGCGAAATTTGATCCCATGGGTTGTTGGCAATGAAAAAAGCAGTCTAGTTGTCGGATTAGAGGTGCATGTAAAGGGGCACCTCAATAACTATTTCAATCATAATGGATATAACCTACACCATCTCTGTACTCCCCTAGGCCATGGTTGTGTACTCTGATTTTGCACTAGATCTGACGACCACCGTCTGCTTCTTGCTCTTCCATGACACCAAAGAGCTTCCCATGACCACTGCAAAGCCAATGGTAGACTTTCTATCCTTGGGACATCCCACATAATCTGCATCTGCACAAGCTATGACGGCAAGGGATGTGCCTTTGCTAAATAAAATATCAGTGCCCAGAGAGGTCTTCAATGCTCGAACACTATCTTGTATTTTGAATATCATTAAGAACTATGTGCGTGGAATGGAATGACGTATCACTGTTCTGATACCAACCAATCATGCACCTAGGACCCTGATACTCGACAAACCATTTCTACGCACATAAGTTCCACATTCGAGATACACACAAGCAGGAGGAATAACATAAAAGACAGAAATTCACATTTTTTCCCATTCATTCACATACTATGCATGTATCATTACACATCTACAAAATATACTTGCCGCATTAGAAGCTGTCCAATTGCATATACATGCCTCTCAAAAATGAAAAGCTACAAGTAGAAGCAATAAGAATGTGCAAGTCTGTAAGTACCACAAAAAGTGTAGTTGCACTAAAAGTAACTTCTTTCCACATGCCACTCACTACTGGAGCTTCTCCTGCGCATCTGTCGGATCCGTGCAAAAGGGTACATTATGAACATTGCTCAATACAACACTAAAAACTACAACAAAAGAAATGTACTAAAGTAAGGTGCACAAAAGAATACAATTAGGTAACGTATATATACTAACAATTCTACGATATTTTTGTTAATTAGAACTCTCTCATCGTGGATAGTCTGAGGTCTTGATTCACGTGAAACCTCATGCTACGACTCTATGACTCTTTGCACCTTAGGGTTGGGGTGTCTTCATAGGCATGTAATGGGGTACAAGCATCCTAATTAACTTATTAACATTTTCATTAGCTTCCTAATTTCCATATTTGGAATTCCATCTTTGAAATCAAGTGTTAACTCTTTTCTAATTCCATATGTATGATCCCATAATTTTACCAGAAGTTCCACTCATCAATTCGAAATTTCCAATCATAAGATATCACCACTCATGAAATTGTCACAAACCATCACATCAACTCCTTTTTATTCCATCTGTTAATGTTAAGATAAGCTGCTCTATTCCAAAAACAATCAACTCTCAAATAGGAAACAACACTAATATTATGTAAATTTATCATGGAAACCAACCAAGTCCGCTACTCGTCGATGAGGGTCAATGATGGTAGGGCACACGTAGAAGTACAATATTTGATTTTAAAGGATCCGATTCACAACTCAACTCACTCACTGTAGTCAGAAAGTCACCTATGGCTACCTTCCGTGTTTCTTTGGATACAAGGTAAACCAGTAAACACCACATTCACTAACCAGAAATCTCGGGACTCCACTCGTGGTTCTCCCACCCAACGTACTAACTAATGTGGTCTATACTGGTTAGCATCTTAGTAACATTACTAAGTGAAAAATTCAAAAATCAAAGCATAGACTACTAGGCATACAACTTGGTATGGGCTTTGTCGAGCGGCACCAGAGGGTCATCAAGAACCAAGTAATATGTGTCACCAGTTAACGCGACCGGCATCACAACCATCTATGTTTCTACCTGAGGACTTAAAGGTGCATGCCCATCCCTTACGGTCACTAACTTCATCTACCCAAAGCACCATGATAGTTTACATCCATGTGTAAAACATAACCCCTACACGAATCTACATCCGTGGCAACACAAGTTCCTCAATTTCATTCACAAATATTCAAAGTCCCAATCCTGAAGATAATACAAAACATCATGGATCATGCTTGGTACGTATATTATTCTTATATAAGTTGTAAATTAGAATACTTAGAGTTATCTCAATTTCAATACACATGGTATTTATCCTTGATGAACCCCACTTATGTAACTTACATACATTTAACATGATTATAGATTCACAATGGCCATCGAATCCCATTCATATTTATCATGATTAACGCACCAATACTATTCATCACGTCAGTATTGATCGATCGAGTATTTTGTATTGATCGACCAGTACTGATCGATCATCTTGATTTAAGTGATCGATCAATCAATCTCCATGATTGATCAACTATCAGTTATTTTTCTTTTTTATCGTACTTATCCAATGATTAACATGATCACTTAATTTCTGTAGTTTTCATATGTTTCTACTCACCGTAGGCTCACTCCATCAAGTTTTAATTATAAAAATTTCATTTAAGACCCATTTCATTCCTTTATCAATTTTAGATAACTATTCCAGACATCTGTCATATATATTAATGTCCTAATTGGATCTACTCATTTCATAATCGAATTTCATCTTTTCTAAGGTCTAAATGGGTCCTTAGTTCAGAATGATTGATCACCACATTGGTTAATCAATCAATGCTGATTGATTAATACAAAAATCATGATCGATCATTTTGATCACAAATGATCGATCAACTAAAACTACCTAATCGATCAATACTGATCAATCAACACAATAGATTGATCGATCAGACCTGGGACATAACTGAAATTGTCTCCGGTAACGTTTCGTAAAATCGCTCCGAACTAGGATATAATCACACACTTGTTCCTGCTATTACCCATATTATGAAAATGCACTTTTTATTTACATACAATCAGTTGATCAACAAGAATTTACGAAAATGTGATGCAATAAAATTTGATGTTTGCCCCCAAAACTTGAAAGAGTGGAAGCGTATTCATAGGGGATCTCACATAAGTTGGAAAAGATCATTTTAAATTTCTGTCTTTTATGTTATTATATCTTGCTTGCGTGTACCGCGTATGCGGAACTTATGGGTGTGGAAATGATTTTCGGTTATCCGGATCCTAGGCGTATGACGATGCTTTTCTTCCACCACAATCGTCACAAATTCCTATAGCAAAATCAATTTTGGAAAACAATCAAAATAAATTGTCACTAAGACTTTTACCAAGACCCTTATATTGTTGTACGGTCTTCGAGAATGAACAAACTTCCATATAGACAGACAATTCCAAGAATGGAAAAAGTTGAATTAAACCTATAACCAATTTTCTTTGATCTTTTGGAAGTCCAAAGAATAAACAAATCTCGAACTACAAAATAATAATGAATAGTAGAAGGATTACACTTTGAGAACAAATTTACGCTTAAGCTTGCTTCTGAAGGCTAGGGTTTAGGCCTTACTACATCACGGAAGCGTATATTAAATCACATTGAATACGATCTAGGTCAACTAGTCATACTAATTATGAGGAGCATCATAATTTAAAAATTTTAAATAGATGAAACAACATGATTCAAGAATACTTCTCAAATCATTTCATTGGGATCACAAACGAGTAATTAGGATTACATCTTGGAGTGTGTTTGCGATAGTGTCTCTAAACGAAGAGATATCCTATCTCATGTCGGACCTGATGAAAAAGGAACTTGTGAGCACGCTGATGAGATGCGGGCTTCTCGCAATCCAAGTTGAAGATCCGAGTTTGGAGTCCCTTGATTTCGTCGCAAGAAATCAATGTCCTTCCTCGTGAGCAAGATGCATCGAAGGAGACAAAGATCCACGAGCAGTTGATCCGATTGCACAACGACGTTGCGATGACGACGACTCTCTTGGTAGTATGGTGGACATACATAATATTGAGGGAGAGATTTGGGACGTGTAGAGAGAGAAAGAGAGAGCGAGTAATTGATCTTGTAATTGTTGTAGTAGAAAAAACTAGTGTTACCCCTCTTTTTATACTAAATTAGATGGTGGAGATGCATTCCTAATTCAAATCAGTGGTTGAGATCCTGCTATAAAAATTTACAACAACAATTAATTTAAAAGAAAATAAATATGTTGTAAATAATCTTAACATATTTAATTTTGATTAAATCAAGATTCTCATGAATGAAATAGGACTAGCCTTCCACAAAGGGAAAGGAGAAAGCCTCCTTCCCTTTTAATCAAGGTGGACATCAACCATGGATTGGAGAGAGAAAATCTCTATCCAATTATAATGTAATCTTATTACATTAGATCATATTTCATGGAATCTTTTGTCAACAAAATATCACCAAATAATTGTTGCAAATTATTTATGACAATTGCAAACAAAACCATTGATAATTATGAATCAAATTCAACCATCCTATAAAATCTAAGTTACATTTACAATTAATTATACAATGGAAATCCAATTCACATCAACATTTAATTCTTATATCCTATTTACAACAAAATCTCTCCAATATATTATATATCATATTTATATGATATATGATTATTATGGATAATAATATCTACATTAATCACATCTTTGATAATTAAATCATATATTATTATCTTTGATAACTTTTCTCATGTGTCTAAATAATATGAACAATATTCATATTATTTGTGATAATTAAATGACATTTAATTATCTATTTCCCATTGCTATGATATATAATCAACAATTGAATTATTCTCGAACTCTTTCAAGAATAATATACTTTTTCCGCAGATACTTGGAGATAAGAACATGCCGATTGTACATTCCATTTATAGTGATTTGGATACTGAGATCATATCTCAAATCCATATCATGAGAATCCCTTAAAGATGTTTGATTAAATCAAACTATGAATCCCGTCTTTGTATTGTATCTGAATCATATTCAGATCAATATCCAATATTTGGACTAAGATCAAATCACTAATCTACTAAGAGGAGACACTAAAATCCAAAACTATTTCATCATTCCCTTGGAATGGAAGTGTCGTGGTTATACAATCGTTTATGATCACATCAACCTCGAGTATTCCTAATACCTGTACATCCTGCATACTGAAAGACCTATATTAAACCTGGAGTATTAGATCATGTTTGAACTGTCTTCTTCATGATTTTATCATTAAGTTTCTCAGTTGATCATTGAGAGTTGGTATGGATCATATACCTTTCAAAAGTATATATCATACCTATAAACTCTGTTAAGCTTCCAAAGCGAGACGACCGTGCACATAAATTTATCCCAATATCTCATGAGTGAGCTAATGTCTTTTGGTTCAATAAATGAACATGTATGATCCCTTCGAGGGATCATATTACTCATATGCCCTTGTATGCACACCGACTCGCTGGTATATAGATCTTGTCTAGATCTGTAGATCATCAATCTATCAATCTGGCAAATGTACATACTCAGACATATGGTAGCACATCTTTCTCCGGTTCGAGGATGCGTGCCTATATCGTGACAGTATACGGTATAGATCTTGGTTAGCTCGATCTTTTTAAGTCAAATCTTTGACCTAACTTATCGAACATCTTCAAATCTTTATTCATATGTAGATGGCCTGCATCAAGAGGTCGGCTAGATATCAACCATTAGAGAAGAATTGCCATCTTCTTGTCAAGTTGGAGATCCTTTCCTAATAATTATTTTACGATACTTGATAAGTCCTCAATCTAACTCTTTATGATTTAACATTTGAATCAACAACTGTATGATAATTAAGATGTCCATACTACATAACCCTAATTGTACATGGAAACCTAATAGTGCATTCATTTATTTGATCTCAGATAAGGAGGGAAATAAACCAATAATCTTTATTGATATATATAAGATTACAATAATATTTATTGTAGAAATAGTTCGCCCCGGGCTCACATGGCTAACAATTTCGCACTAGTCCTCAGAACCATTCAGATACAATCTTTAAACCCATGCTCATTATATGTTGGTCGAAAATCTTTTGGGGTAAAGGTTTGGTAAGGGATCAACAACGTTGTCGGTAGATGCCACCTTGATGATGATGACGTCACCACGCTTTTGAATATCCTGAATGATGTGGTATTTTATTTCCACGTGTTTGCTCTTTTGATGTTGTCTGGGTTCCTTCGCCTGAGCTATGGCTCCTGTGTTAGCTCAGAGCAACGTAATGAGAGTATCAGACGAAACTACGCTAAGTTCTGGGATGAACTTGCATAACCACACCACCTCTTTACCAGCATCCGATGCGGCTAGGTATTTAGCTTCAGTAGTTAAATCAATCGTAGTGTCCTACTTCATGCTTCTCCAGCTCACAACACCACCGTTCAACAAGTATACAAACCCTGAAGTTGGCTTGTGGCCCGCTATACCATATTGGAAGTTTGAATCTATATATCCCAAGACTTGGAGATCTCCATCTTCATAGACTAAGATGCAATCTTAAGTCTATCGTAGATACTTAAAGATGCTCTTCACTGCATTCCAGTGTTGTTCTCCATAATAGGATTGGTAATGGCTTACCACTCCCACTGCATGGCAGATGTCTGATCTTGTGCACATCATAGCATACATTAAGCTTCCCATGGTTGATGTGTAAGGGCATCCAACCATGGCTTTCTTATCCTCAACACTTTGAGGAGACATCCCTTTATATAGGTGTATGCATTGTCTTAAGGTAAGGAAACCTTTCTTGGAATTCTCTATGTAGAGATGTTTCGAGATCTTCTTAATGTATGTATGTTGTAACAATCTCAAAATCTTCTTTTCTTTGTTTCTGAACAGCTTCAGACCCAAGATATAAAAGGCTTCTCCAAGATCTTTCATTTCAAAGGTATGGGACAACCAAATCTTAACAGTAGTCATTGTCCCAATATCACAATGATAAGAATGCCATTAAGTAAGCATGATAAATACGATGACACTCCCACTAAGTTTTTTGTATACACATGGTTCATCAAGATTCTGAACGAAATCATAAGTCTATATGGTTTCATCAAATCTTATGTTCCAGCTACGAGAAGCTTGTTTGAGTCCATGGATGGATTTCTTCAGCTTGCTTAATTTTCCTTCCTCAGTTATGAAGCCCTGTGACTGCTCCATATAAATATCCTCGTCGAGGTATCCATTGAGGAAAGCTGTCTTGACATCCATCTGTCAGATGTCCTAGTCAAGATATGCATCTATAGCTAACAATGTTCTAATGGATTCAAGCATAGCTACAAGAGAATGTCTCATCGTAATCGATGTCTTCTCTCTATACGTAGCCCTTGGCTACGAGCCGTGCCTTGAAGGTCTCTATTTTCCCATTAGGTCTTCTTTTTCTCATGAAGATCCATTTACACTCAATGGGTTTTACCCCTCTAGGGGTCCATACACTATTCTTGTACATGGAGTCTATTTCAGACTTCATTGCTAGCATCCATCTATCCATGTCTTGATCCATGGGTGCTTCATCGAATGAAGCTGGATCATTGTCAGTATTACCTGACACATGGAATTCAAACCTTTCAGGTGGTGCAGCCACCCTCGAACTCTTTCGAAGAGGTACATGTGTTTTATCTTTATTTATTTTTTCAGTTTCTGGTTCAGAAAGCTCAACATCTTCAGAGGATTCAAAGAGTACCCTTGCTTCATTTTTGTCTTGACTTTTAAGGAAATCATTCTCTAGAAATTTTACATATCTAGAGATGAAGACTTTCTAAGTCTTAGAATTGTAAAGTTGGTATCCAATGCCATCCTTTACATTACCAATGAAGTAGCACTCTCTAGTATGAGATTTTAGCTTATTTGCGTCCACATTCTTCACATGGACCAAACAACCCCAAATTTTTATGTGATTAACATTGATCTTGGTACTATATCAAATCTCATGAGGAGTTTTGGGTACATATTTGGTAGGAAACTTGTTTGAGATATATATTACAGTCTCTATTGCATATCTCCATAAACTAAGTGGTAAGTGTGCATTACTCATCATTGAACGGACCATGTCCATGATGGTCAATTGCGTCTTTCAGCAACACCGTTATGTTGGGGAGTTTCAGGAGAAGTGAGATTGGAGACGATTCCTCTCTTTGAGGTATTCCTTGAATTTATCTGATATGTACTCGTTACCTCAGTCAGATCGAATATGTTTAATCTTCATGTCAGTTTGGTTCTCAACCAAAGCCATGAATTCTTTGAATTTTTCAAAGGTTTCGGACATATGCCTAATAGGAAGATAAAATCGTATCATGAATGATCATCAATAACGTTAAGTAATATCGATATTCATTTTTGTCGCGGTACTGAACGAACCACATACATCGGTATGTATCAGGTAAATAATATACTCGCATCGTGTACCTTTATTACAAAAAGGTGCTCTGGTCATTTTACCTCAAATGCAATGTTCACATGTTGGTAAAGCTTGGACCTGTAGAAAATCCAAGGGTCCATCCTTTATCAATGTATTGATCCTATCAATAAATAAATGACCAAGCCTTTGACACCAACTCATGTTCAAATGATTTTCGTCCTCCTTGGTTTTCTTAGGGTTTTTATTAGTGGGTGATACATTCATGACAGATTCATTAATGCATAATTCATAGGGTCCATCAGAAGTTAGAATTCCATCAGCACTATGTTTATCATTATGGCTTATGACAAACTTTTCACTGAATAAAAACAAATATCCATTTCTAACTAGTTTAGATACATATAATATATTCATTCTAACATCGGGAACATAAAGATATTCTTTAAGTACTCTCTCCCACTAGATAATGATAGCCTACGAATCCCGACAGTGACTGCTAAAACAGTTGCATCATATCTCATCTTGCTGACTATCTCCCTTTATCAAGATTCTTAATTTCTTGAAATAGATGCAACAAACTACATACATAAACAGAAGCATCATAATCGATGATCCAACTACATTTTCGTCCCACGAGAAAATTGTTTTCAATGATGAAAGTAGATTTCATACTTGTTGGGGCTTTACCTTTTTCAACGGTTTTAAGGTACTCTAGGCAGTTACGCTTCCAATTCTCCGGTTGTTTGCAATGATGACACATATCGGTCTTCTTCGATGCTGTCAATGTTGTAGCATGAGAAGCTGAGTCAACAGCTTGATTCTTCTTCTTCTTTTTCTGGGCTGGACCTTTCCAATCCCATGCTTCTGACTACGCTTGCCTTTAGCATGTGCAACCATTGCACTTCTAGCGATATTCTCTTTCTTCATTACATCTTCTGCAGACTTTAATGAATCCATGAATTCAATGTTAGTTGATTCCAACTTGTTCATATGGTACGACACTACAAAGTTGGTGAAAGACTCGGGCATGGATAACAGAATGAATTCGGTCTACATTTCTGAATCCCCAAGATTGTCTAGTTCATAAAGGTAACCAAACATTTTGATTACATGTTCTTTAACCTAAGTCCCTTCCTGCATCTTACATTAAATAAATTCTTCATAACGTTGCAACGCTGAGTGCAGTTTTCAACACGGAACATCTCTTTAAGATTCATCATTATATCTTTGCAATCATTCGTGTCTATATGTTATTTCTGCAGCACATTAGACATAGATCTCAATATATAACACCTTGCCAATGCATGATCTTCATCATATTTTCATTGAATTTTAATTCTTCCAAATGAGATCGGTTGCTTCTTGTTCTTCGTCAGCACTTATGAAGTGCGGTAGGCAGACAACACAATCTACAAGTTTCAGATCCAATACAAATAATGAATGCATCGTATTAGAACATATAATGAATTATATTTCAAATTTAAATTCTTTGATTAAGGATTTTTAATAAAATTAGTCTTCTTGCATTTTAAACTTTGAAAATTCTTTCCATTATCCACTTTCAAAGCAAGAGATATACTTATCGTTATATCTCTAGAAAGATCTGAGATCTTTCTTATCTTTGTTACATCCCAATAGTATGAGAAACTGCAATTCAGATAAAAGGAAGCGGGGACTCGTTCCTCTTTGTAAGTCCAACTTACATTTCCCGATTCGATCTTTAACACCTGAGCCCACCACCCCGAAGGTGATGTTGACCCATCGTTAGTTGAACAAACTGTCAACAAGAATATAACTCGCTATACACAATCCAATATTATCCTAATAATACGAGGAACCAAAATTAGAGTCACTATGCATACAACCTTACTCTTTCGAGAAGAAAAGAGCATGATCTATGCCCGTATATGTAGGAGTTGTAACTCCGGACATGCATCTCTAGGATACAATCAATGGTGATAAAATCCTTCGCCTTGATGGGAGATCATGGATGTCATTTATTTGAACCTCGATATCTCATTCAAATTTTAATTAATTATTATGAATTTTATTCACATAATTAATTCTTCCAAGGGAATTACATCTCTATTCATAATAGAATTTTGGTTGGATCTAATTAATCATATTAAATCAATTATCAATCAAATTAATTAATCAATAAACAACTAGGATTTGGTTGATATTACCATATAGTATTATTCTCACACAAGTACGTATTATTCTTGAGTTTTAGTAGTTAGAGTACACATATCACCCTATCATCGAGATGAATCAAGCTAGGTCAGACATAAATGCTAACATGGAGCGCTTCCACTCCAAATGCCGCAAATGGTGCCAATTAAGTAACCCATTAGTATGTCCACGGCCTAGACATCGTCACCGTAACAACTCAAGATCAATAACTGTTAGATTAATGCACTTGCGGTTTTATTGATCATTCCTTTGATGACCGACATTATACTATATAATAATCTCTCAGAAATATTAGGTATCTTAAAACAATTTTGAGATCCTAAATTTCCAATCATATCAAGCAATCATGTTTTGCAGGTAAAAGGTGACCTACAACTATTGTAGGTTAAATTAGAGTTTTGTCATGAAATATTCGTTTAATGGTGATTGATGTTTAATTAAATAATTCCAAAATAAATACTAAGCATCAATTAGTCATGACAAATTCACAATTTCCTTGATTTACATTGATTGATAAACATATTAAGAAAGTAATCTTGATTATCCAATTATCATCCGACCTATCTCCATTAAATATGGAATATCTAAGGCAAACAAAATCAAAATCGTACGAAATAAAATTGTGTGATTTGCTGCTTTGATCATACACGTAATTAAATGTTTATTTCATGTTTCATGATGGGAAAATATTAATAAAAAATAAATTTGTTATAGATCCGTGAATACATGCAAAAATAATGTCATTGTAAGAACTTTTCGAATTTTAATCTATGCACTTTTGGTGCCAAAAATTGGCTACTGTTTTGAGGGCATATTTAGACATTCTAAATACATTTTATTATCCAAAGTATTCGTCCAAATAGTGCATAAACAAGAGCTTTCATCTTAGCGAAAAAATAATTTGAAATATGCATCCAATGCAAACAACGAGCCCCTGCACATCCGATATATAAAACATCTTTCACCAAAGGTTTTGTATCTCATCCAAGAACTTTAATCTGGCTCTGATACCACTTAAAGGCTAGGTTTTAAGCCTTAGAGCATCACAGAAGTGTGTGGATCACATTCAATAAGATCTTTGTCAACTAGTCATACTAGTTGCGAGGAGCAACATAATTTAAAAAACTTAAATAGATGAAACCGCATGATTCAAGAACACTTCTTAACTCATTTCATCAAGATCACAAACGAGTACTTAGGATTACCTCTTTGAGTGTGTTTGTGATCGTGTTTCTAAATGAAGATACCTCATGTTTCAAGTCTGACCCAACGAAGAAGATCCGAGTATGGAGTCCCATGATTTTGTCGCAAGAAATCGATGTCCTTCCTCATGAACAAGATGCTTCGAAGAAGGTGAAGATTCACGAGCAGTCGATCCGGCAGCACAACGACGTTGCGATGACGACAACTCTCTCTCGGGCAATATAGTGGATGACCACAATATTGAGAGAGATGGGACATGTAGAGAGAGATAGAGTAATTGCTCTTGCAAATATTATAATAAAAAAGGCTAGGGTTACCCCTTTTTTATACTAAATTGGATGGTAGAGATGCACTCCTAATTCAAATCATTGGTTGAGACTTTGTTGTAATAATTTACAACAACAATTAATTTAATTTAAAAGAAAATAAATATACTGCAAATAATCTTAACATATTTAGTTTCAATTAAATCAAGATTCTCATAATTGAAATAAGGCTAGCCTTCCACCTTTCACTAAAAGGTAAAGGAGAAAGCATCCTTCCCTTTTAATCAACTAATCAACATGGACGACTACCATGGGTTGGAGCGAAAAAATCTCTCTCCAATCCTAATGTAATCTTATTACATTAGATCATATTTCATAGAATCTTTTATCAACGAAATATAACCAAATAATTATTGCAAATTATTTGTGACAATTGCAAACAAAATCATTAACAATTATGAATCAATTTCAACCACCCAATATATTGTAAATTACATTTATAATTAATTGTACTATGTAAATACAATTCACATCAACATTTAACTCGTAAATCCTATTTACAATAAACTCTCTCCAGTATAAATCATATTTATAATATTTATGATTATTATAGATAATAACATTCACATTACCGATCTCAATATCCAAGTCATTAAAATCCAAACATGTTTCATCATTCTCTCAGAATGAAAGTGTCATGATTATACAATTGTTTATATTCACATCACCCTTGAGTATTCCTAATACTTGTACATCATGCGTAATGGAAGACGTAGATTAAACCCGAAGTATTAGATCATATTTGAACTGTCTTCTTCAGGGTTTTATCATTAAATTTCTTATTTGATCATTGGGAGTTGGTATCGATCATATACTTTCCAAAAACATATATCATACTGATAAATTCTGTCAAGTTTCCAAAGCAAGATGACCGTGCATGGAAATTTATCCCAATATCTCATGAGTGAGCTCATGTCTTCTAGTTCAATAAATGAACATGCATGATCCCTTTGAGAGATTGTATTACTCATATGCCCTCGTATGCATACAAGCTCGCCGATGTATAGACCTTATCTAGGTCATCAACCTATCGGTCTGTCAAATGTACATATTCAGACATATAATAACATATTTGTCTCCGGTCAGAGGATGCATGCCCATATCATGACAGTATACGACATAGGTCTTGGTTACCTCGATCTCATTAAGTCAACTCTTTGACCTAACTTATCTAATACCTTCGAATCTTTATTCCTATGCAAAGGACCTGCATCAAGAGGTCGGTTAGATATCAGCCTTTAGAGAAGAATTGTATCTTCTTCTCAGACTAGAGATCCTTTCCTAATAATCATTTGACTGTATTTGATGAGCCCTCAATACAAGTCTTTAGATATCATCAAGCACCAATTCCTATGATTCAACATTTGAATCAACAAATGTGATCATTATATGACTAAGAGGGACCTAATAGTGCATTCTTTTATTAAATTTCAAATAAGGAGTGAAATAAACTAATAACCTTTATTGATACATAGAAGAATACAATAATGCTTATTATAGAAATGATTCACCCTGGGTTCATATGGCTAACTTCATAGGAGAGAGAGAAAAATCACGAAACATAGTATTAATGGTTGTGATTTTTCTATTAAGTTTCTCATTAAGTGCAGGGGGTTTGAGGCTCTATATATATCCCACCAACTATACCAAGCCCTATCACTTATCCCTGCGAGACTAAATAAATGTTGAATGCTTATATGGTAGGGTTTTTATCAGTTGTGCCCCTCCGAGGTATTCCAATATCAGTTATGCCCCTCCCTTTTTAGGAATATCAGTTGTGCCCTTGACTTTTTGTCGTAGGCACGAGGGCAGTCGGGACATGGGGAGGTGCATGGGGAGGGGTAGGCACAGGGGTGGCAGGGGGAGAAGCTCAGGGCAGGGTGGCCGACCTGGGGGCGGGGGGTGGAGGCTGGGGTAGGGGGAGGCGCTCGGACAGAGGGAGGCACATGGGCGGTAGGGGGCAAAAAGTAGAGGAGGCGGCGCGAGGGCGGGGGAAGGAGCTTGGGGCGGAGGGCACACCTGGGGGGGAGGAGATGGTAGAGGAGCAGGAGGCTAGAGAGGAGGAAGAGAAGCGGAAGAGAGGAAGAGGATGGGGAAGGAGGAAGAAAGGATGATAAAATGACCTTTTCAGCCTTTATTTTTAATTTAATTTCCATTATATCCCAAAGTTAATGTCCGTTTGCATTGGGAACGAACGTCGACTAACCTGAGGGGCACAAGTGATAGAAAGGTAAGAAGTTTGGAGACACAACTGATATTCCTAAAAAGTGAGGGCATAACTGAAATTGCAATATCTCAGAGGGGCACAATTGATAAAAACCCTATATTGTAACTATAACTGTTTGTATACTAGTCATTTCCTGATATGGGAGTTGACTCTTATTGTAACAAAAACCCTAGAAATCTTTTTTTATAAGGAGCCCTAGGGTTCTTATTCAAGTTATCTCATTCTATATTGATTTCAACTCAGTAGCAGAGCAGTTATCCACTCTCTTCTCTCACCACGTACTCATCCCTTGCCCTTCACGTTGTCACTCTGTTCTCTCTACGACATGACATTAACGTTGTTCCGTTTCTCTTTCGTCATTGCCACCGTTCTGTTTATCCTCTCACTAGGCTTTTTATTGCTCGAACCCTTTGCCCCCGAACCCCACCACCTAGACCTCCAACTCCATGCTTCCCCGAATCCGCCAGCCATGTCTCCATCTCCATGCCTCCTCGAACCCATTGCCAGTGTCTCCATTGCCCAGGCCCCTCTATATCCCCATTGTAAATCAACCCACCTCCTCTAATAGCCAAGATCACTATGGCCATGAACCCCCATCTCCTATGCCTCCCCCCATTACCCATGTCTCCCCCATCACCCAAGCCCCCCATTGCATATGCCTGATTGCCCAAAACCCTATCCTTGCACCATTTCGTCACCTTTACACTGTCACCTATGTTGTAAAAGTCAACCGACTAGTCGACTCGACTAATCGATTCGGGGGGTACCCGACCCGACTTGGCCAAATTGACCTTTAGTTAGGCTGACCCGATTAAACAGACGATTAAACGGCCTAGTCGACCGTCTTTTGCATGTGGATTCGTATTCGGTTGGCTTGATTCCTCAACCCGATTACCCGTTTAAATGGGATTTGGGGCTTATTATTAGACAATAACCCTGTGCACCTTCCAAACCCTCCCCCAACCTCCCAGTGCATGCCTCTCCCCCGATCGATCTCCCTGTGCCACTCCGCCGCCTCTGTCGCATCGCCGCCTCCTCCTTCGCATCGTTGACAACTTGGCGATCGATCCTCCTCCGCTCCCTTCTCTGTGTTTTCTGATCTCCAACGACTAGGTTAGGGTTTTGTTTTTCTATTTTTTATTTTTCTTGATTCGTTTAACACTTTAGTTTTTTTATCTTAGATGTTATTTTATTGTAATATTGTTTTCTTGCTTCGTTTAATAATCCTCCACTCTTGTAATCTTGTCCCCCTTGTGATAGTTCCATATGAAACTATTTTTGGGGTTTTATTGGTTGGTTAACTTGTGGGAGGGTGGTGTCATTGGTTGGTGAAAAAGTTGTATTGATGGTGATGGTATTCAATTATGAGGAAGCAAGGAAAAGAGATATAGGAGGGATGTTGTTAATGCATATTTTTAAACATATTTTACATACCTTGGCCAAGCTCGTTGTCCTTTTTATATTGGAAGGATGTACAAGATGGAATATTATAAGATAAATTTGAGAATTGTATTGTGGAAAAGTATGAGTTTTATGTTAATTGATATCTCAAATTATTAGATGGTTTGCATGTTGGTTAACTTATATAAGATTAGAATTGTGTTTATTATGCCCTATGATGGTTTGCATGTTGACTAACTTGTATATGATTAGGTAGCTTAGGTTATTTACCTTTTGTGATTGTTTATTAGCTTTGTGTGTTTAATTAACTTTTTGTTTGTTGATTGACTAATTTGTGAGTTTATTGATTAATAACTTGTAAATTTGGTTATCTTTGTGTTTGTTGATTAGTAACTTGTGAGTGTGTTTATACAGATGGATACACCTCCAACGAACGTCGCTTCTGGTAGCGACTCAACTTTTTATACACCGCCAGGATCAACTGATCCTGCATGGCAATATGGTTATCTTTCGAACTTGCGGATCCGAATACAATTACTTGCAGATTGTGCAATAAAGTTGTCAATGGAGGTGTGTATAGGTTCAAGCAACATCTAACACACCGAAGAAACAACGTAGCTGCATGTCCCAAGATAGATGAATAAACAAATAAGAAGATGATCACATACTTGATGGCGTTGACAGGAAGAACCAGAAAGTCGTTGATGTTCAGGAGATGAGAGAGGATATTGATATCACTAGAGATGCAGTTCGACGAAGAGATCATGCGTATCTGACTCCTTAGAGCAGAATGCCATAGTGGAAGGGTCATTAAGTTAAATGACTATAAAAGATGCATTCTCCAAGGATCATTGTGATAGGGTCTCTCTGTAAATAGCCAACTGGGCATATACATTTGCGATTCCTTTTAATGCATTGACGACGAAGCCCTTCATGCAGATGGTGGAGGTTATTGGGAAGTACGAGCCTGGACTAAAGATTTCCACGTGGTATGAGCTTAGTGGTCCACGTCTGAAGAAGGCGGTGGAGAAAATGCATGATGACTTGTGATGTCATCGTGATACATGGAAGTCGAGAGAATGCTCTTTGATGACTGATGCGTGGACGCACGTGGAAGGAGCATTATCAGTTTTTGTGTTAATTACTCCTGGGAACTTCATTTTTGAAGTCCATAGATGCCTCAGATGAGTCTCACACTACCAATACATCTTCAAGCTGGTGGAGGAGTGTCTTAATGAAGTAGGCGTGGATAACATGATTCATATTGTGGCAGATAATGCATCCGTCAATGTAGCAGTGGAAAGATTGTTGTTCACAAAATATCCACAGATTTGGTGGACTCCGTGTGCCCGCACTCCCTTGATCTTGCTTTGGAGGAGATTAACAGAGAGACGAAGGTGAGGAGTGCAATCACAAAGGCGAAGATGCTTACGGTATTCATCTACTCACACCAAAACTCTAAGCTTGATGCGTACGTTCACCAACAAGAGGGACATTGCAAGGCCCGATCAAACAAGATTTGCGATCACTTTTCTCACTCTTGATAACCTAAATGAGAAAAAAGACAAGCTTAGATTGATGTTTTCCTCAGAAGAGTGGAGGAACGACAAATGGTGCAAGACCAAGAAGGGAGAAACAACGAGTTCCATTGTATTCAACCCTACATTCTGTAACCACACCGCATGCCATTCGAGTTTCACTCTATTGGTTCGTTTATGCGTGTGGTTGATGTAGATCGACATTCATCAATAGGATTTGTCTACGGAGGGCTTGAAGAGGCCAAACGGGAGATAATTGCATCATTCCGTGTTATGGAGTTGTCTTACCATTTTTTTGTGGATGCTATTACTTCGAAGATCAAAGGGAGGCTTCATACTCCATTACATCTAGCAGCTTATTACTTGAACCCAATTTTCTTCTACACTGAGTCTCGTGGTGATCTGGATGTTGCGGTGAGGAGAGAGTTTAAGGAGTGCATGGAAATATTTTATCCAGATTTGAATACACAAGATGCAATTACCAAGGACGAGCTTCTAGCATACATACTTGGTCGTGGTGATTTTGGCAAGCCTTTAGTTGTGAGACAGAAGATGACAAATGACGCTAATAATGATCCGGGTATTTCATCCTCCGGCTACTTCTCTCTTTGGCAAGCCTTTTTTATTATGTTATATTATATCGACCAATTCTCTATTTTAATAGCTAATTGGTGGTATAATCATGGAGATGACACGCCTCATTTGAAAGTCATGGCCATCCTTGACGTCTTCATCCTCCGAATGTAAGTGTAACTGGAGTACATTTGACTCGTAATGGCTCCATTCCATCCACCAAATTTGGTCAGTAATAGTAAACTCTAACATAGTAATTGCTATAAATTTAAAATTTGTATTTTGGTATTCAGATCCATACCAAGTAGAGAAACAGGTTGGAGACGAAAATGTTGAACGATCTTGTGTACGTGCATTTCAATTCAAACTTGTAGGAACATCAAGTTAAGAAAGAAAGAGATCCTCTCTCATCTCGTGATCGTGCACACATGGCTGAATGGACCAGAGGTGTCTCGGTTGACATGGGATGTTGTAGCACATGCTAGTGGTGATGAAGAGAATTTGGAACCGAGAAGGAGCCAATGAGGTGAACATGGAAGGAGAGCTTCATCTTCGAGCTCCAATGCTACGCCGATGAATGAGAACGAGGATGGGTTACATCTCGAGGATATAGAAGAAGAAGAATAATAAGATGATGATGACGATGATGACAAAGAAGAAGAGATGGACTTGGATGATGACATTGAGGATGGAGTCGATCGACTTGTCTCACTTTCCACTTGTATTATTTTTTTGGGCATGTTGTATGTGTTTTTTAACATCTGCTCATGCTATGTACCAAAAAATTTGTTTTTAACTTGCTTCATTTTTCTTCTCTTGCTATAATTTTTAAAGATCTTAAAAATATTAAAATTGCTAAATATATGAATATAAATGAGAGTATATGTATCAAAATTTTATTTATATATTTGAAATAATAAAAAAATTCAAAACCAACAAATGCCCGACTAAATCCGATTACTCTCCCGATTGCCGATTAATCCTTAGTCAGTGACCCTGCCGGCAGAGTATCGACTGTTGACTTCTGCAACCTTGGTCGCCCCCCAAAACCATTGCCTTTTCACGAATCCGCCATCATCTAGATTGAACTTACTAAAAACACGATTTTACCACTCTTAATTTTATGAAATTGTCAATCGTAGCAAGTGATAAAAACGTAATTCAAAAGCACGCAAAATTAATCAATGAATGTAAATGAATTTATTTATTTTACTTAGATAAGCCCCAAGGTTGACACAAAGATGCACTTATCAACTCATGAGTAATTTTAGATAATTTAGTTCTTGGTTTTCAAGAGTCAATAATGATATTTAAACCCTCGAGAGACGTGAGATGTGAAAACAACTTTCTTGCATGGTGAACTCAAAGAAAACATTCTCATGAGTCAGTCAGAAGGATTCGCATTTCAGGGAAAGGAAGACCTTGCATGTAGATTAAAGTCTTTGTATGGGCTTAAGGACCCCTCTACCAATGGTACATGAGGTTTGACAACTTCATGGTTGATCATTGGTTCAACAGGAGCTTGTACGATTGTTGCGTTACCACAACAAGTGGAGGAGAGGTCATTCATCTATATGTTACTGTACATCGACGACATGCTAATTGTTGCCAAGAAAAAGAGTACCATAGATGAACTGAAGAAACTCCTTTAGTTCAGGGTTTGATATGACCTTAGTTCATCAAAGAAAATTTTGAAGATGAAAATCATTAAGGATCGTGTAGAAGGGAAGCTTTTCTTATCCCAAAAGAACTACATTGAGAAAGTTATAATGCAATTTATGATGTCTATAACCAAGCATCTTGGTACTTCATTCACTGCATATATTCATCTCGTAGTTTTTTTCGTATCTCAATCAGACATAGAGAAGGGACACATGTCGCATGTTCCCTATGCTAGCACAGTTGGGAGTCTTATGTACACCATGGTATGCATATAAGACATGATATCGCTCATGTTGTGAGCGTTGTTAACATATTCATAGGTACCCCATGGAAGGACCGTTGTCTTGCAATCAAGTGGATTTTCGATAGAAATTGGATTTATCTACAGAGTGTTGGTTGCAATCAAACAATTTCAGAGTATTTGATTGTTGGATTTTCAGATTCGGACTATGTTGTAGATGTTGATGGGAGGAGATCAATGGCAGGATACATATTTACTTTGGGAAGTTCTGTCATCAGTTGGGAGGCTACCTTACAACCTTCAGCTACTTTGTCTACACTAGAGGTATAGTATATGGCCCTTGATAGAAGTTGTCAAGGAAGGCATCTGGCTGAAAAGCTTAGTTGGAGATTTTAGTCTATAATTGGATCAGGTTATAGTATATTGTGACAGTCTCAGTGTTATATGCTTAGCCAAGGACCAAATTGCATCATGAGAGGACCAAACACATATATGTAAGATATCACTTCATTCGTTTTCAGAAGATGACTAATGTAAAGAAGGTTGGCACAACAGATAATCCAGCTGATATGTTCACAAAGGCAAGTCTTAGGAGTAAGTTCAAACATTGTTTGCACTTGCTCAATGTTGACAGTTGGCACTAGCACCGAGTAGGTGCTGGTGGCAGTATGACGAAGCTTGACAAAGTTTCTCAAAGGATGTAGTTTAAAGTGGAGATTGTTGATATGCCTAAAATCCTATTTAAGCATGCAGACAAAATTCTATTTAGTTTGGAATTCAAAGTCCTGTTTCTTATAGGATTTTAAAGTCCCATTTGTTTTAGGATATATTTTTGTGGGAGGAGGTACTATAAACCTTCATAGGATGTTGACTTATAAAAAAGCTGTCTTCCTTTTGACTTCTAAAAAACAAAGCAGACACTTTATACAATGCTTATGAAAATATAATTGCCTGAGACTATTACTCGGTCATTCAAACTCCAATTCATGCAAAAAAGGTTGTGTTTAGAAGAGGCAAATTAATCTACGTCATCAAAGATTGGGAACAGTCATGATATAGAATTTGGTGGGTTGCTATAACTAGTGTTCTTTATTAAAAACATTATAATCGGGATCATCACATATTTCACATATTGGCTATTGTACATGCATTTTTCAATTTGCAGGACTCCTCAGACAACCTAAATGGGACCATTTGAGGGACTTGCATAAATCTATTAAGATGTGTGAACAATCACTGATTTCTGGAGATCCTGTGGTGGCCACCCTAGGAAGTTCTCAACAGGTTTATACTTAACAATCCATTTTCTTAGATTATTAGCTCCATCAAATCATGGATTTCTTACAATATCAATTGTTACTTTTTTGCAGTCTTACGTCTTCGAGTCTAGCACTGGGATGTGTTCTGCTTTTCTGGCCAATTATGACTCAGAATCGTATGCCAAAGTGATCTTTGGTGGAGTGCATTATGACCTTCCTCCTTGGTCTATAAGCATTCTTCCTGATTGCAAAAATGCAGTTTTCAACACTGCCATGGTTAGAAAATAGCGAACTTTCCCATTTTATATCTTTGCTTATTTTAAAAGTAAAGGGAAATCTTATTCAACACATAATTACTCGGTAGTTACTCAAATTTTATATTACTGGGAATTGAGATATTTGCACATAAAGAGATAAGCTAAATGTTTCCTTAAGGATTTTTAGTTTCCTTGTTCCATTATTAAGATTATAACATGACCACTGTGTGTGGAATAGCTTGGCGACACGAATTGACAAGCAATCTTTTTTTTTGGGGTGGAAAGGAACTGCACGATTACTCCGTTAACATCTTGCCTCTCACGAAACATTGAAAATCAAAATCACGGCAAATTCCTATGAGTTGTATTTTATGTGTAGTCTTTATGAGAATAAGACTATATGTTTGTAATTGGGATTTATAAGGGGAAGGGGACCATTACCTCAACACCACAATAAGAGGGAATACCAGAAGGGAAAAGAAAGTGTGATAGAAGACAAGGGAGAGATCGACGGAACAATGAAAGTTGTACTCGTTCTACTTCATAGTGATTTTCTTTTCTAGTGATCGTGGGAGGTGACTGACCACCATCATATATGGTTATCTTCTTCTTCACGTGCTTCTGTGGCGATGGTTGGTTGTGCATCTGCATTTGTATGCGGTAGTTCATCAATACCAAACCTTATCCAAGCGGAAGCGATTCCCTTCTGTGTCCCAACAGTTTTATCCTTCTATTCTGCTACACGTAACATTGATCTATAGTCAATAACATGGGGCCATATTGTTGGTGCACCGGGACCATTTTTCTGCGTCGTGGTGTTATCCACTAGTTTATTAAAGAATTTTGTAAACAGAAAACAGAAGATTTTCTGCTCTTATTTATTTCATTTGTTATTAATAATATTTATATTCCTGCTAATGATGTAACAAGATTGTGTCGTTTGAACATTGTTCTAGGTTGGTTCTCAGGTTTCCAAGATGAATATGCAGACAATTGGAGATTTCATTTGGCATTCCTTCGGTGAAGATACCACCAACTCGTATAATGACGAGTCATTTACCACAGTTGGATTGGTGGAGCAGATAAACATCACAAGAGATTCCACGGATTATCTGTGGTACACGACATAGTATGTAGTTAATTTATTAGTCAATTGATAAAGCTTATGTTACATGAACTCATTTTTTAAATTAAATTTACACATTTCTTGACCAAAAAAATCATCAGTGTCAACATAGATGACAACGAACAGTTTTTGAATGCCTCCCAGTATCCTGTCCTGACTGTGATGTCTGCTGGTCACTCTTTGCATGTTTTTATTAACGGGCAATTGTCAGGTGGCTGAAGTTTTCTAGATCTGTTTCTTACCAAAAGGTTTACTTTTTTTTCAATAAAGGTTTATCTTCATATTTGTTTTCATTCAACCAGGAACTGTGTATGGAGGCATAGAGAATCCAAAACTGACATATACGGGAAGTGTAAAACTTCATGCTGGGAGTAACCAAATTGCGATTTTAAGTGTAGCTGTTGGCCTCCCGGTTAGTTTCTCCCTTTTATTAATAATTTTTTGCCAGTAAAAGGCTCTTTTGCATCTTTTTTTAAATTCGTTAACTTGCTAAGCGATCCTTTATTCTGCATCCTGCTTTATCGATCCAGAATGTCGGCGAACATTTCGAGACATGGAATGCTGGCGTTCTTGGTCCGGTTATGCTAAATGGACTCAACGAGGGAAGAAGAGATCTTACATGGCAGAACTGGACATATACAGTTAAAATAAGTTGAACATATTATATTTCATATCAAGAATAGTTTTTATTCTTATGAACTTAACAATAGGATCTAATCACTGTAGATTGGTTTAAAAGGCGAAGCTCTAAGTATCCCTTCACTTAGTGGAAGTTCTTCAGTTGAATGGGGAGAATCATGGCCGAAGCAGCCATTGACATGGTACAAGGTCCGTGAAAATTTCTGTTTTCTTCATACCACATAATTTTGAAAGAATATTTCATTAATGCATTTTATAGAACACCACAGTAATGGGATTTCTTTGACTACGTAATTTTCAGGCTTTTTTTGATGCACCCGCTGGAGGTGATCCATTGGGCTTTGATATGAGCAGCATGGGAAAAGGTCAGATATGGGTTAATGGGCAAAGCATAGGTCGTTATTGGCCTGGCTATAAAGCCTATGGCTCCTGCAGTGCATGTAAATATGCTGGAAGATACAATGAAACAAAGTGTAGTACAAATTGTGGTGAATCATCCCAAAGATGGTGAGAAATAGTAAAAAAAACTTTCCTTTCTGGGAGGGATCATTTTGCTGTGCGAAAGTATTGTAAATCTTAACACAGTTGATTAAACACCGTACTGCTGTTCTCAGGTATCATGTGCCGCGTTCCTGGTTAAACCCGACTGGGAATCTGTTAGTAGTGTTTGAAGAATGGGGTGGAGATCCAACCGGAATTTCATTGGCAAAGAGAAAGATTGGAAGCGTATGTGCTGATGTGTCTGAGTGGCAGATGACTCTGAGGATCACAAAATATGGGCAGCCTGAAGTCCCTCAAACTCCCAAAGCACACATCCGCTGTGGCCCTGGTCAGACGATCTCTGAGATAAAGTTTGCTAGCTTTGGAACTCCACTAGGGGAGTGTGGCAGTTATTCTGAAGGAAGCTGCCATGCCCACAAGTCGTACGATGCTCTTCAACAGGTAATTGTTTTTAATGTAACTTGAGTTCTTTGTTGATTTCTTAGTGTTATAAAATATGAAGAATGCGGAAGCGAACATGGAAAAGATAAATAAGAATAAAGAACGCGGGATTTTAACGTGGAACCCTACTCTGTGAGGAGCGGGATGAAACCACGGGAGAAGCCCTCTAAGGGGCGTGTTTCTCTATTGATTTTCTCAATGAGTACAGGAGGTCTGGGGCTCCTTATATAGCCTTCCCAGAGCCTCCAAGTCCCACCATTGGGCGGTATGGGACTAAACACAGGATGGGGTAAATGGATCTTCTCCAGGATCCATTTACCCTGCTACAACTCAATAGGTGCACTACCAAATACTCCAACACTTAGTCATGCTGGATATCCATGTCTATTATTTAATTTTGGCTGAATTACTTTTTTTTTCAGTTCAACTACATGAGAATGCCTTTAGTATCTTAGATTTCATATTGATTCCAGAAAGGACCCCTGAAAGGCCTGAACTGTCGGTTTTATAGGAACAATCACACAGAATGTTATTATCAGATAAAACTTCACCTGTAATTTTCGAATTAAAACATGAAATAACTCTCCAGAACACACTTATCAATGAATTACTGCAAGTGAAAGAATACACACTTATCAATGGATTAGTGTGCGTTTCACTTGCAAATTTCTTTTTGATAACCTTTTCCCATTTTCCCATCAATAATAAGGAAGCTACTGTAGTTAACCAATTAAGTTTTAAAATGTTTGTACAAATCTGAAACTAGAGGTCTCAAATGTTACTTGCACCAAAAGATTAGGAGGAACACTAGTCAATACAACATCCAGTTTACTTTAAGCAATTGATCAAGTGGTCTTTGATACAGAACTGCATCGGCCAGCGAAAGTGCTCAGTTAATGTTGCTTCCCAAGTTTTTGGAGGAGATCCCTGTCCCGGTATTATGAAGAAGCTTTCTGTCGAAGCAGTATGTGTATAGCTCTCACAGAGACTTCCTAACACCATATGAAGCAATTTTTGAATATTCTTGTTAAGATACACGGCATATCCATGGATTTATTCACCTACCACGAAGAACAAACTTGTAGTGTTCTCGAAGTTGCAACACTCTTTAGTTTTGTCAAAAATGTTGGCTGGATCTGGTCTATAAAACAAAGCCTGTGACCAGCAAAGAGAGATTAAGGCGAGTTAGGACTTCACAACTGATGCGGCAAAGTTCTTAATTCCAAGAAACGGAAATCTGTACAAATAATAGAGATGCCCATGTTTCTTTTACATCTCACCTTATTGTCTTTGTTGTGCTTCCGAGAAAATGTATTTTCTTCTTAACATATAAAGAGCATATGCTATGTAAATTCCTTTGTTGCTTCTAATGCATTTTGTTCGACGTCTCTTTGGGGCGTTCCTACCTTGTGTCATTCGACATATTCCCATGGAATCAATGCCAACTAGTACTGTAAGTAACCCGATCATCTGAAAATAACGTTGAAGCGACAACTCAGCAGATATGTTGGGATTGCCAAATTAAACATAAAAGTGCGGTAACAACTAACTTAAAAGTTTCATAATAAAAATAGTGATAGAAGTGAAGAAGTTTCATCTTTAAAACAAGTTGGACATCGTAGAATTGTTAACCATGATCTCCTATTCCAGCGGGCATAACGATATCCTTCCAATGTAATTCATAATGTCTTGAACAACCAATAAGTCTGTCCTCACATTCGCCTGGAAAAAAATAATAATACATGTCATGAGTCTAATGTTCGATATGTGATTTGGGGTCATGCTGGCTAGTGTGGAAAATAAAGTCTCCATTAGCCATGAATGTATTCCTAACATGACAGCTTTATACATTTTCCCTTCATTCCCCAACTTAGAATAATGTTTCTAAAACATATTGCTTACAATTCTTATGACATTAAACTAGAAAATAAGGTACATTGGTTTCAATGATATTCTCTTCATTGATTGCTATATGAACATAATCACATAGGTGAAATAGCATTTTACACTCATACTTTATCATTAACAAATTTTGCATATACATCCTTATCTTGTCATAAAAGTGAGATTTGCCTTGTTCTCATTTCAACTTCTTCATACGATCTAAACATAATTATGCATATGAAAGACATTTTTTTCTTATTTGTGCATTGAATACCATACTTTCATATATGCCTCTAAAATTTACCATTTTTGCACATATGCTTTAAGATGGTCATATCTTTACATATGCTTGTAGAATTACCATATTTTACACATATGCCCTAAACATTGCTATGATTACACATATGCCCTTAACTTATTCAATGTTTAGAGTTAACTTGATTGGTAAATCCTTAGGCGGCTTTAATGGCTTTACTGCTGGCACAAACGATCCATAAACATCACATAACATGATAATGTAGCTGCAACTATAGAAGATTGATTGTTTTACTCATTCAGTTCCTTGAACCGTAAACTGGCGAAGGCGTTGGTCCTTTAAGTCTCAAATTATCAGACTCTAGAGATGATTCCCACCGTTAGGTGTAACATTTAGCTCCACTTACTGTTGCCATGCAATTATTCATATGAATGAAATTCTAATTCTTTACTGTCATTTCTTTTTTCCTGCAATAGTGGTTCATATGAACATTTCGGTTCCAATAACCACATTGGTCTTTATTGTACAAAATATCTAGCTGACACATACATCATATACACAAGTGCATTTGCACACATAAACACACAGACACTTACTTTTCCAACAATCAATTGATCGTTTTTCATAATGTTGAGAATAACTCTCCTTAATTATAGTCGGTGTCAAAATCTTAAGTCGATTTTAATGACTTGATACATTTAATTTAATAACATATTTGCGAGGGTGATAAATTTAAAAGTTTTTATTAGTTGCGCCCCTCTGGATATTGCAATATCAGTTATACCCCTCTCTTATTTAGAATATTATTCAACCCATGACTTCTTCCACAATGATCATTTGTGCCCCTCGAGTTATTTGATGTCCATCCCCATCTGGAATACACATTCGGTCTAATAGATATAAAAATATAGAACTATCGTCGTTGTGTCGACCGTCCGAGATCGTCAGAAAAAGATTTGTTTTTATTTATACTCCTAAACTCAGTGTATAGCGTGAAGTACGGGAGTGTCGGACTTAGGGAGATGAACTGTATAAACTAAGATAAATGGTAGAGTATCTAAGGTAAAGGGAGTTCTGATTTTTATTTATTTTTAAGGATTTTTTTTATGATTTTTATTTGATTTTATAAATTTTAAGTTGTTTTTAGATATTTTATATACATATAAGTAGAAGAGTATAGTATTGACTTTATATTTTTATTTGGTTTTTATCTTTATATTTTGTATACCTATAGGTACAAGAGTATAAGGTTTTCAATTTTGTTATTGATGACCAAGTTCTCCAATCCTTCAACCTACTAAAGGATCTCATAATACATGCTCATTTCTACAGCCACCGGATTAGTTTCTTCCTTTTGAGATCATGACAGATGCTTCTGATTCTGCTATTGGTGCTGTTCTTGATAAAGACATGTTGGACTTCCATTTTACTATTCATTACGCTAGCAGAACATTTGATGAGGCCCAAAAGAATTACATTGTCACCGAGAAAGAGCTACTAGTCATAGTCTTTGCGCTGGAGAAGTTCATGTCACATCTATTAGGATCTTAGGTTATAGTATACACATATCATTTTGCCATTTGGTACTTGCAAAGCAAGAAGGTCATAATCTTCGTCTGATTCGATGGATCCTTCTACTCCAGGAATTTGATCTAGAAATCCAAGGTAAACTTGGAATAAAAAACATGGTGACAAGCCATCTTTCCAGAATAGTTGAAACAGAAAGTCTTGAGCAGAATATAATCCGGATCACTGAATCCTTTCCAGATGAAGAAATTATGTCTGTCACCTCACTCCCCTAGTATACCGATACATCGCCTCCAAGAAGACCCCTTCGGATTGACTGAAGTTCAAAGTCAATAAATTCTTGTCAGACATATATTTCTACTAATGGGAGGACCCGTATTTATTCTGTGAGGGAGCAGATTGTATCTGTAGGAGGTGCATACCTCAGGAGGAAATTACTGGGATCATATAACATTGTCATAAATTAGAAGCATGTAGACACCATTCTGGAAAGAAAATGGCAGCAAAAGTGAATCATGTGGCCTCTGGTGACCAACACTCTTTAAGGATGTAACTGATTTTGTGAAAAGATGCACTGATTATTAGCGAATGAGCGGCACAATCAGTTCGAGAGATGCAATGCATCTGAAATACATTCAGATGTTAGACGTCTTTAACACATGGGGCATTGACTTTATGGCCCCATTCCCTAACAACCAAGGTTTTGAGTACATCCTGTTGGTCGTTGACTATGTGATCCGTTGGGTGGAGGCTATCCCCGCTCGCACTGCAGACACTCACACCATCTGTCGATTCCTCAAAGACAACATCATCTCGTGGTTCGAGATGTCATATGGGGGAAGATACTTCATAAAGAGAGAAGTTAAGAAAATGATGAAAGACTATGGCATCGACCATCGTATCACCGTGCCATACCACCCACAATTCAATGGCTTAGTTGAATGTTCAAATAGGGAGATAAAGATAATTCTATAGAAACTTGTCTGACATGATAGGAAGAACTAGTCACAACTGCTCAATTCAGTTCTTTGAGCTTCTTGCACTATGTACAAATCTCCTCTAAGCATATCTCCCTATCACCTCGTATATGGCAAGCCATGTCATCGACCTGTGGAACTCATTCATAAATCTTTATGAGTAACACATGTAACCTGGATTCTGAGAAAGCGTGAAGGAACATAAAAGTTGATCTAAACCGTCTACTTGAATTCTGAGACTATACATATAACAACAATCTAATGTACAAAGAGGAAGTCAAGAAATGACATGATAAACACATATGTAGAAAGACTTTTGAACATGGGGAGAAGGTTTGATTGTTTGATGCCAAGTTAAAAATCTTTTCAGGTAAGCTGAAGAGCAAGTGGATAGGACCATTCTTAGTGAGGACTGTGCGTGACAATGGGAGCCTATTAATATCTGAATTGTTACCTGATACACTGCTTTTTGTGGAAAACAAATAGTTGCTAAAGCCCTACTTAGAGCATGATACATTCCCATCCCTCGTAGGCTCATTTCAAGTGGTGTTTCAGGAAGAGTTCCAGATACAAATGATCATGCATTTAAGCTCAAAAACCAGATACACATTTATTTTCTTATTTTCATCTTTTCATTTCTTTTTCTCTTTTTTCCATTCTTTTGTGTATTCAATCATCCTTTTCATCAACGCTATACCTATGAGATGCTTCCTCCTAAGTATAGGAGGTGATTCGTTGACCCTCGCTTATCTTCTAATTTGTTGAGGTTCTGTCTGTACTTAGGGATATTTTACCCAACGTATAGGGGGAGACATGCCGAGCTTATGATTTTGTACATTCCATCCCTCAATCATCCTCACTTTATGTATAGCTTGCTATACTTAAGATTAGTTAAGTATAGGAGGGACGACCGACATCCCATTATTTCATTGAGTTATTTGTATTAGACTTTTCCTTTACTCATTGTCATGTCTTCCTTTTTCTCCTTGATATCTATGAGGATATAGCTCCATCTAAGTATAGGGGGGTCGCATATACATTGTATATACTTTAGCCATAACACACACTATTGTACTTTCGAATAAAATGGTTAGGATACTATAGGGGTTAGAACATACAATAAATCAATATATTTTTTTTTCAAAAATTCTTTGTAAATTTTATTAATAAACAAGTTTAAAAATATTTTGCAAAAATATTTGAAAAATGATTCGAAAACATCTTGAAAAATCTTTTGAAACTCGTTTGGGAAAACTTTTGCAAAATGTTTTCAAGACCTTTGTAAAAATCTTTAGATATTTTCAAAAAATTATTTCATTTATTTTTGGAAATTTAGCTTGTAAATGACTTGAAATTAGTTGTAGAAATATTTTGAAAAATGTGTACATACTATTTGAAAAATCTTTCAAAATGATTTTTAAATTTTTTTAAATATCTACTAAATTATTTGTCAAAATTATGTGCAAAATAAAGTTTCAAAATATTTGTAAAAATATTTTCAAATTATTTTGAGAACTTTGTATATAATTATATCAAATCAAATCCTTTACAAAACCCTTGTCTATAAAACCTGTAAATAATACCTAACTCAACGTATACAAATTCCTTGTATAAACCCTACAACTTGTAAATATAGATGCACTCCCGTGTAAATATCTGCAAATATTTCTTGCACTAACCCTTACGATAAAAATCTAAAAATTTCCAAAACCCTAAAATTTGCAAAAATATTTTCAAAAGTTGCATGAAAATTTGCAGAACCTTTTCAAAAGTCCATAAAAGTTCAAAAATAGAAAATTACTTCACAAAAATATTTTCTTGCTTTGTACATAGCATTTGCATTTTTCAAAATGACAATGATAATTTAACATGTCTAAATAAAGTCTAAAGATTGGAGCTTGGTCTAGACCTTAATCTACTTAATTTTATAGGAACCCATTGAGGATCGGAATTGAGATACTTCAAGTCACCATGACTTAGTTCTTTAGGTTCCAGGAGACTATGTTCATGAATCAATTCATTGCGTCTAAGTAAAATCCTTCATGTCATCTGTACAACTCTTGAGACAATGGCTTGACTAGATACCTCACATTCAACACTTAGTCAAGGGTGGCTCATGAACCATTCTTGGGAACTGCCAAAACTGATACCTCAACCCACTTCTTATGGTGGCAAGGACATCTAACGACTGGAGACTAGATTGAAATAATGCTTCAGATGAGGAATAGTCTACTAGTACAACTTTTCCCAAGACCTCAAAACATGAGCAGACCAAACAATTCTATATCCATCTAGGCAAAGCAAGAATGCAGAGCAATGCTATACAGAAAAATCAAAAAAAGAAGCTTATACCAAAAATTCCATAAATATTGAGATTCCGAAAAAGCATGATTCTTGGTGAAAACTTGGTTACACTGGTCGAGCTTCACAAGGGAATGTGACTACACTGGCACATTCCCACTTCTTTTCCCATTCTTCTAGATTCTCTCTTTTCGATTGAGATCTAGCATGCACCTGACCTTAGAAGGAAATATCCGTCTCCCCGAGGATGAGTTGCCAGAGGAGGAGACTCCTTGATAGTTCAATAATTTGTTTGGGAAGAGTGGGTGAATTCACACACATGGTTCATGTCATTTCAAGGTTGCAAGATTATGCAACTGAGAGGATGGTTCTGGCTAGAGGGTAAATGGAACCGAATAATAAGATTGTGGATCCTGAGGGTTGTTGTGTCATCCTAACCTTAATGCAATTTCGAACACATCGAGAATCCAAAGGTTTTAACTGAGATCCAAACTTTGATTTTATTAAGACAAGTTTAAAAGTCAAAATTTATTCTAAGTTCTTTCCTTTCTTTTCTTTATTTTCTATTTATGGACTCATTAGCATAAGTGTTTGCTAGGGAGTAGCAAAGGCAAGTATATGGAGCGATGAAGCTCCATTTCATCACCTTTATTCTTTCATTTTGGCCTTAAATCCCTTGATAAATGCATGTATATAACATTAATTTGTACAAACAATACCCAATAAATTCACAATAAACACTGTATAAAATGGTATATCTAATCTTAAAATAAAAAAGTAAAGGAATTAAGAAAAAGAATGAAGTTTCAAAGAAACTGAGTGACCCTAGACCCCAAGACTAATTCAATATTGACTTGGTTGATAAGGAATAAAGTAGGGGGAGATAAGGGCATACAAACACAGGCAAAATAACACTGTCACCTAGAATCCCTAGGTGACATATACACTTTATATAATTGAAACTTACACTAATTTATACACACTCATATAGACTTCAAATAAAAATATTTTTGAATCAAACATGTACTTAAAAACACATAGAAAAAGACAAAATTAATTGCCCATAAAAACAATGTACGATGTGAATGGGAAACATAGATGAAAAAGTCGCAAACAGAACTTCACAGATCCATATCTTCTCCATATGAACTCAAAATTGACCAAACTCACTTTTATTACACTTTAAATTAAATTATCTATTTAATAAGATGGTTTCATCTAATTTGAAGTTGAGATGCAAAAGTTGGCTTCTTGGTCCATATTGTACTATATATTTGTATATAATAATCAATATATTTATTCTTTTTATTTTCAACTCTTTTATAATTTTCCATATTTGTAAATAATAAGAAAAACATATTTCAATAATAAAATTGGAATAAAATCATTAAAATTTTATAAAATAAATAATAAATTAAAATATATACACAAACTATACATATATAATATATGTATATAATTATTTAAGTGAATAAATAAGATCAGAAAAATAAACTAAAAATATGTAAATGAGTATTTAAATAAGTTATCAATATATAAAATTTGTATATAAAATAATAATATAAAATTCAAAATTGAAAATCAAATACACACATGCAATTATGCATATAATTACACTTGTAAAAATTAATAATAAATAGGTCGATAAAAATGAATAAAAATCACCTAAAAATAGTACATAAAATAAGAAACAACTTTTATGTTTTAAGAAAAATCAATAAAATCATTTTCTATTTTATTTTCATTTTCTTTTCCATTTTATTTCCTTTTGTCTTATAGTGGTCGACATGGCCCAATCGGAGTGCGCCCTCAATTGGCCCTCCAATTAACTGGGGGGCAGACCCTCATAGTCCTGTCAGCTGCATTGACTCGGTTGTTTCCTTGATTTTCCTCACATGACTCTTGCATTTTTTAATCTCAATTCCATCATGAGATTTGCTTCTCGGTCGATGGTCTTGCACACCTTCATGATTCTTTGGTCGATGGAGCCTAGATTCAACCGCAAACCCTAATTCAACCTTGCCCCTCCATCATTGCTATTTATTGGGACCCAGGTCTTCAATCTGTTATTGATCGTTCTTGAGCCATCTTTGACCTCTGGATCGAGAATGAGAGTAAACCCTGGTGACAAGAGGCGTTCATCGTCGATTCACAATGAGAAGGAGATTCGAGGCCTTCCAATCCATCGTCGGAGCTCCTCTACGCGGTTCTTGCTCCCACCATTCTACAACGGTGTCCTCCTATCTTTTGCATTTTTTGCTTTGTAGTATCATCAGCAGTATAGATTAGGATTTAATTTCATGTGATTTGGTTGAAAATATCACAAAATCTGAAAAGAAAAGCACGCCAGAGCGCTAGGCTCCACCCTCTATTCCAACTCTGCAACCACCCCATCTCCTTTGCCTTTCGCTTCTCCAGCTCCAACACCCTTCCATACCCCCCTGATCTCGTACAAATTAGGACATCCTGCTCTTCTCCTTTGCCATTCGCCATAACTACTCTTCCACGACTCATCTCACCTGATTTTCTGCCCTAAATCAACTCAGGGACCTTTGTTTTTTGTATGTGAAACTAACTGTGTAGGTCCTAGAGGTTGAAGACCCAGCTTGGGTCGATTTTTGTTTGGTCGGAGGCAACTTAAGTGTTTTGACTTCATAACCTCTACAAGACCCCATCGATGGGTCCCAGACCTATTTGAACAAACCATCGGACGTAGAGGAGCTTTATCTCCATTTTGAGCCCGCCAGGTGATCGGAAGATGGAGATATCCTCGATCGAAGGAGAACAGACTCAACCTTCTTCTCTCTTCTTCTTGAGCACCAGTCGTTCGATCTACCCGCTGCTCTAGTTTTGTTCTCCACTATTGGATTAGACCGTGTGTCAACCATCAGATGAAGAGACAGATCTGATCCAAGCCTCTATCGTCGAAGGGGTATTCGATGTTCAGTGCGCGCCCACGTATATAAGTAACTCTCCATCAGTTGGATAGCGTGCAGCGTAGGGTATATTGCGAATCTTCCCCTGCCTTTTTTGTATTCCTTTTTAGTTGGCAAACTTCATTTGTAGTTCACATAAATTTGTACTATTTTATAATCTGAATTCCAATCTTTCCTATAATTGTAGTTGGGTCCAATCCACTTCACCTCACGTGCCTGTACGCATGAGGGGGCTGGGTATTTTATGCCCATACTCTTGCGGGTCTATATACTCATTTTTAATCTAGAAACTTTGAATATTATGTTATATTTTTTTGTAAATTTGCATATTGGACCTTAGTGTTTTGGATAATTGCATTTATACCTCTGCTAGTGTGGATAATATTTTAAATTGTGGATAAATTTTATGTATACCCCATGGACTTGTTTAATATGTTATTAAATGGTCGGAAACTTTAAGGAAATTGCTTTTGGATCTCTATATACTGTAGATTTAATTTTGTATCTTTATTTTAATTATTAAAAATATCATTTCACATCTAAAAATAATAGAAAAGTTATCTTAAGTGCCTGGAACCATAATATATTACATATATTTTTCTTAATGTAATTAAATTTATTTTTTATTTATAAAAATACAAAACATTGCATTTTCTCATGTTTAGCATTTAAAAATCTTGAAAATGATAAAAGTATTTGAAAAATTCCAAAAAACTTCATGTGTGTTTATTTCAATATATTTGATTTTCTGACCTTTTATTTTTGTAAAATATGATAAAAACTCCTAAAAATTGAAAAAAACATAGAAAACTTAGAAAAATTCTAAAAATTAATAGAAAACAACAAAAATATATTTTAAGTCTTTGAATTTTCTTTAGATTATTTAGTATTCAAGAAAAGTGAAATTAGACTCAATCTTAAATAAATATTTATTAATCCCATTCCGTAGTCCCCGACTCACTATTTTGTTTATTTGGGTATTTTATTATCTAAAAAGTATAAAAATTCTCACACAATTATCCATAAATTGCCAAAAATAAAGAAAAAATTTTACAAAACCCCAAAAGATTCCATTTCAGAATTGTTGACTTTATTTCCTATATTTTGAAAATCCAAAAAGATATTTTTGTCCCTTTCTTTTTATATTTTCTATCTACATATCTATATCTATATTTATATATTTATACCTCTTTTATCTTAAAAAATCAAAACTCAAAAAATTAATAATTAAAGATAAATAAAAAATATATTAAAATATAAAACCCACATAATTATTTAAAAATAAAAATACCCTAAAAATTCCTACGTTGTCTATTCATTGTTGTTGCTCTTGCATTTCTCCGTTGTGGTTTGACCCCTATTGCTTACGTTCTATACACATTATTTATATGTTATAATAAATTTTAGGTCACCTACATTTATTTCTTAATCATTGTTGTGAGTTAATTGTTGATGAACACACTTGAGTTTGGCGTTGGGAGGTGAGAGCGGCGCCGATACAACGATTGTCGGATCTGACTTGTCGGACACCGCATGACCTTCAAAACTGGATGTTACACACCTCACCGTGTTCATCAAGAGCCACCTTCCATACAAGGAGGGTGGACAACCACATGGAATCCAAAAGATAACGACGGTCTCCCACTCCAGCTAACATAACACCACATTGCTACAATTCAATACATAAGGTACCACATTGTTACTTTTAGAAGTTTAGGTTCTGCATTGAAATTAAGTATATAATTTAAGGATTTTTGTGTAATTTACTCTATATTTTAAAGAGAATGGGTAACAATAATTGTCGCTATATGAACCATTGAAAATATACATTGTAGTAAAATGAGGTTTTATCAATGGATAATTTAAGGATCCGTTAGTCAATCTTCAATTAAATATTAATTTTGTAAAATGGATTACTCGTAAAATTAATATTAATTTTTGAAACTCGAGCCGATATTGTCTTTGTTCATATACGCTAGCAATAAATCATATAATAACGATTTATCAATGTAAATTATATAATAACGATTTATCTCATGATCCGTTGCCAAAACCTCAAAACCATAATTTTAGTGCAATTGACAATTTGTTGCTACAAAAATGTAGGAATAGATTATTATAATGTGATGTGTGACAACAATTTTACCACGTATGTTTGGATGCCGGAATTTTCATTAGAATAGATATGTTAGATAGCGAAATAATTCCATTACTGTAACTTAATCGTTATTTTAGGTCAATTTTATTTTTCTTGTTATACACATCAATAAAAAATACATTATTGTAAGTTCGAGATAATTCAAAATGAATAATAGTCATAGTCCATTGTAAGCCTATTTTGTTGTTGTATATGGCAAATTAGGTTTACTTTGTTCGATATGGGATCGACGGGCATGTAGGTCGAGATGAGCATCGAGCTGGACCCCTTCCAATCAGAGTAACCCCAAGCAAGGCCTATGTAGTCCATATTATTTGTTATAATCAGCCGACGGCCAGGCCTAGTCCAATTAACATTGGCTGGTCTGGCTAGCGCATTTAATATATTTTTTTAGGATGGCATCACGGAGAATGGATAAAGATATTTGAAGATGCATATGCTAGTAATGGAAGAATGAGGACGAATATAATCATATAGAGTCCGTTCGGTTGGGGTTACCCCTCAATTTGGGTGGTTACCTCAAATCCCACATTCCTAACTCATTAGTGGGGTCCACTTTATTCCCACATATATATATATATATATATATATATATATATAATACCATCTTATCATCTAAAAATCATAAAATGCTTAATTTCTACTCACTATTTCAAGCTTCAATACAATCACATCATAACAACTACCCACTTTTTTCAAATTTCAATACAATCATACCATAATAACTATCAACTTTTTCAAATTTCAATACAATCGCATCATACAAATCCTCACAATCCTTAACCCATCAATCAACACACTAATACATAAACGGGTTATCCTCCCCGGATAACTCACCAACCAAACGCATCCATAGACTATAAGAAGTACTGATCGAAATTTACGATTTCAGAAGATAAGAAACTTTATTATGTAACAGACATAAAAGAAGTAAGAAAAGGAGTTATAGTTGTTATATAGTAAGAAAATGACGTACCAATGAAGATGAGGGGCAAATGCTTAACATATATCTTTTGTGAGAGAAGAAAGTGGTCAATACATGTAGGTACGTAGTAGAGATCGTTCGACTATCGAAGAACTAAAATGTAAATATATATGGGATCATGGATTATTATATGGGCCATTGTATTGGACCTTCATTTGGGTCAAGGCGATGGGCTAACAGGTTTGAGCCTAGATAACCCCCAAGCTTGGTCGGTTTATTTATCGGGTCAAATTTTCGATCCAAAGCTGGTCCACTATAGATTGGGCTCGGGGTTGGGCCGTGATCCTAGGTGTGTGTTTGTGGGCTTGGTCGGATCGTCCCAATCTAATTTTCGTTTGCTGCCAGGTTACTCTGAGGTAAAGTGATTACCTCCTAGCACACAAGAAACTGAATCTAAGGTAATGAATAATTTGAATACTCGTTGGCATATCTTCTGATGATAAAGATATAACAACAAATATAATTCGTTGCCAAATTATCTTTTGTACTTGTAATTAGCAATGGATATCATATTCGTTGTTAAAGGTCCATATAACGATGATTTTTTCGTTGAATTATTCGTAAAAATTCAAACTATTCGTTTCCAAATTTAGCAACGATCAGAAGAAAACGACGACGAATAATCGTTGTTATATGATTCATTACGAGGAATATAGCAATGGATACCATTATTCGTTGCGAATTTAAAGAAATAAGCAATGAATAATATTCATTATTATATATTTAACTACGGAAGATATGACAACAAATATTAAATTATTTGTTACCTTAGGTCACTTTTCTTGTAGTGTAGTTCTATCCATGCATTCCTCGTTGGAATTAACAATATATCTTTGTCATACTACTTTTCAATCAATGTCAAATAAAAAAGCTAACGTCAAAAACATATCATAAATCATAAATACATAAGTAATATGACTTCACACCACATTTACCATTCCTACCCTCTTAATTATCCAAACAGTTATGATTCAAAGGTTACTCCAACCAGGGTCGTCCTGAGGCTTGTACTCAGGTGCAATGGCCCGGGGCCCATCCACTTTGGGGGCCCATCTCTAAATAGGTTACATATAGTTAGCTTTTATTATTTTTATTTCAAATACTATGGATGAAAATGGATCGAATACGGATCAGATGTGCCTATTTCCATATCCACATTCGCTTCATCTCTATCGAATGCGAATATGGATACAGATATGATTTAGATATGCATTAAGTAAACCATATCTTTAAAAATACGGATACGGATATGAATCATATGTTTATCGAATTA